>CM075862.1:31882331-32482331 GCA_037975125.1 Latrodectus hesperus
TTTGTATATGCAACTTATTTTCTTTATTTGTTGTACAATAAATAAAATCAACTGTAAAATTGATTAAAGTTTCCATCGTTAAAATTTATCTTAAAATATTAATATTTATAAAATGAATTTAAATACATCTTATGCATCTTCTTTCTATAATATTTTTTAGTGTTGAGCAAACTGAAAATAGGAAATCTAAATTAACAGAAGATTTATATGAAATGTCGAAACCACTAGCCAGATATTGTGATGATGAAGATTTAGAAGAACCATTAAAGTCAGAAATTCGAGATGATGACCCAATGGCTCAGTATATGCGTAAAAAAAGGCAAAAGGATGTTGTTTCAGGTATGTAATACAATTTTTTTAATTTCATTTACTTCATTAAAATTAAAATCATACTATCTTCATCTAAAGTCAGCAACTTTGTACCGTTTATATGCCAAACCATTCTATAAATATGAATTAGGATCCCTATTATAATCATATTTTCCTCTATTCAAGTACTTTTAAAAATATTATTTATTTTACAAAATAAATTCGCTATATAGAAAAATGGTTGTCATCCCTGAAAGGTCGAACTTCTGCCTGTTTGTCTATAAAAGGTATTTCTCTCCTAGCACACAATGGAGATCCAATGCAGACATTTCTCTGTCCACCACTCAGGGAACGCACCACTCTAAGAGTTACAGGCTCCATCGGGGGACATATACAGATGGCTCCTTAGGTGAAACCATTTTGAAATGAGGATACAGGGTTCACATTGTACTCCTAGATGATTCGACCTGACGACTAAGACATGGAGTAGGTAACATGGCTTCCAATCTTACATGCAAGCTGATTGCTATTCAAGATGTCCTGAAAGAATACATCAACTTGAATGATTTAAATAAAGGCAAAGGACTGGTAGTATCCAGCGACTCCAATGCTGCTCTAAAGACAATTTTACATAGACACTCCAGGCTTCTGCTGAAAATGTACCGACTATTTAAAAATATTTCTTAAACGAGAAAAACATGTACCATGCAGTGGATGTCTGCACATGAAAGAATTGCGGGCAATGAAACAGCTGATGAACTGGCTAAAGAGGCAAGAGACTTAAACAACGACATCTTTAATTGCCATATTACACTTGACAATGCAAATGTCATTGCCCAATATTGACTTAAACAGAAAACCATTAAGGTGAATCGATTAATATGTGAAATGATTCCAACAGAGAAATCATAAAGACAATTGAGAACAGGTCTGCAGCATTAAAATAAATGTAGATAATATACAAACACATATGTAAAATGTAAAGATTGTCCTGATGAAGAACTCACTTCAATCCATATTTTCAATTGTGCAGCAATACTAGCATCTCTCCATGACATCGGAGTTTACAAATTTGATATGGATCTCTACACTGAGAATATATTGAAGCTAGTTAAAGCTGTTATTGGCAGTCACTGATCCATTTGACTTCCTAGACATAATACCAGCCAACACAAATATAAGTATTTCTTTCAAAAATGAATCATTACGTAGTTTCATTCCTAAATATTTATTTAAATGATATAAATAGAGCAATTGTTGAATTTATTACTAAATTTTATCAAAATTCGATTTCATCAAACAAATAAATCTAATGTTTTATGTGAAGATAATCCAAAATGTTCTATGTAAAAATAAATCTTTATTCAATGTGAATGTTTATTTTTATTTTATAAAGATACTTATTGTTTTGCTCCACTAAAATATAGGCCACTCAAGCCCATTAATTAATTTGCTTACAATCTCAATCTTATTTTAGCATAACTGTTTTGATAATTTATTAAAGAAAACTGCTATAATAATCACCTGAAACATAATCATCATAAATTCTAGTTGTGTCATATATTATATATAATTTTCGTTTTTATCTTTTATATAAAGACTGTTTTAGTTATAAACAGGATAGATAAATAGTTAAAATTTTGTTGCCAGTATCTGAATTTCGGTTTACATTTTAAAAGTTTAATTAGAAGGGGACATAAAATATCCATTATGCTTATATCATTATCAGTTTTACCTTTCCTTTATATTATTTGTACTTATCATTGTATAAATACTTCCAATAAAGTAATTCCAAGTGTATTTAAAACAGTAAACATGGTATTCTAAATATTTGATATTCAATTATACATCAAAATGTTCTATGTAAAGATAAATAAAATGCTTCCAGTTTTAGGATTGCTAATTTTTAACAAAATCCTCAAAGATTCACTTCAATAATATTATTTTAATTATGGATTCAAATAATAGGATTCTTTTTTCTTTAGCCTACCCTATGTACAGTGGACCACCCCCACCTCCAAATCGTTTTGGAATCCCTCCTGGCTATCGATGGGATGGAGTAGACCGGTCTAATGGATTTGAAAAGAAATACTTTGAACAGAAATCTAATAAACATGCAGGTGAAGAAGAGGCTTACCTTTGGAGTATTCAAGATATGTAAATGTATTTGAGTATTCATGATGTATATAATTTAATAAAATGTATATATGTATATATTTTTTAACGTTTATTATAACATTTACATTCGATTCATTGTTCTTTGTGCTCAATTCTATTCATTTTGCATTGGGACAGAATTTATGTAATCTTCTTAAACAATTTATCAAATTCCCTGATATTTTAGATTAAGTCCTCGTGAGCAAAAAATGATCGTTGAGCGACAAACAAACCTGATATTTTAGATTACTACTGAAACATAATGTTCAACAGCTCATGGTTGTAACTCACATACCCATCAAGAATGTTTATAGAAATTTAGAATCCATTTAAATTGTTGGTCCTGATTGAAATAGTCCTTTTGTGTAAACAAATATCTATAAAGTGACAAAAAATTAGTCAAAAAAGTCTCAAATGCATTAAAAAAGTGAATACTCCATTATGTTGGAAAATTATATTCATTTTTTGAGATATGGAAGTGGCATCAAGTAATCCTTATTGCATTTCATTTAACTGTGACTGACTTTCAGTAATTTGGACTCATTTATTGTACCTATATAAAATTTTAGAGTGATAGAAATTTGGTGTAAAAATTTTATCATATAATTTGTAGAAATTCAACAATTCTCACAGATGTAATGAACTTACAAATAATTCTTCATTTATTTTTTTTTAATATATATTTTTAATAATAACGAAAGGATAAAATGTTTCTTTCATGTCTTCTATCAAAATAAGTATTTAAACCCTCAGTTTATTACAGAAAATTAAATTTGATTGGACATTTAAGTATTTGATGTCAGTATCTGCTTTTTAAAAACCATTGAAAAACTCATGTTTCATTGTTTCTCGTTTGTAAAGGGGAGCATTCATGGTTTGTGAATCGAAATACTATTTGATGACCTGGGTTAAAATAAATTAAGGAGCAGGGAACAAAAACAGTTAAATTTTCAATATTAATTTATGAAACTTGAAAATAGAACTATATAAGTGATCAATTTGTTAATTCATGGCATAGTAGAAAAACACTCAAAATACGAATTTACTGGTGACAAAAAGCGAAAAAATAAATCTATTGAGATGAGGATAAGACCAGAAAAACTTTACAGCACTTAAGTTCAGGTATTAAGCCATTCATTCCTCAAAACATTTCAGAGGTTGTAGTAGCTTGATGGGAAAATACGTTGTACTCATATTCGTAAAGTTCTAATTTGATCCAATTCCACTGAAGATCGCTACTGTAATGTGAAAATTTGGATAAAAAGATTAAGTGCAAACTGACAAGTTAAATTAAATGTTTATGCAGATTTCATACGTTTTCACATATTTTTTAGACATTTTACGACATAAGAAAAAAATGTCTTCATGAAATTTTTTGTTTTCACAATAGTTATGTATTTGGAAGTTTCATTTATTCATTTTATATTAAGAATTTTTGTTTACATGCAAAATGACGCTTTTAAAAGGGCAATGAGTGGAAAGAATGTCCTCACACTTTTTCCGAAGAGGGTTATTCTGATTCAGTAGTTCAAAAATGCTGTAAAAGAAATGGTTTTCCATTTTTTAAAGTCACGATAGGAAATAAAAGTCAGGGAAAGAGAAAGTCGTCATAATCTATCTTATGAAGGAAAAATTCTCAAAGTTACTTATCCAGAGAAAAACGCAGTGTTTTCTAATATTGCAAAGATATATTTAATGCTAAAAAAGAAAAACCACCAACTAAAGCACATTGCAAATATATAAAACTGTTCAGTTTTGACAGTGAATAAGATTGTTAACTCTGATTTAAGTCTTAAAAAGACCAAAAATGTGATGTTCATCTTTTTATGAACATAGAACACACTGCAGAATTCTTTGATAAATATTTATCAGTAGAAAAAGATCTTAACAATAGATTAAACTTGTTGGTCCATTTAAGTGTTTGCAACAAAAACGATCAATATTATCTTAAAAGAAACGGAAAAAAATTATGCTCCATGGTTTTCTAAAGTATTTATGTTGGTTATAATCGAACAAACATGGTTTTATTTTTTCAAAGCCAAGGTAAAAGTAAAACAAAGATGCCAATATCAATTAAATATTCATAAAAAATAGATTAAAAGTGGAATATTTTTTATCCAATTTTTATGAAAATGCCGATTTGTACCCTCAATACTATTTTGATTGATCATGATTTTACCACCAAAAGCCAGTGCTGTAAAAATTACAGTAAAACCTTCTGTAAAAGTTTTACGAATATGCTGTATAATTTGCAGCATGTTTTACTGGCGCTCCAATTGCCAGCACTTTTTGCTGTAAAAATACAATGGGTTTTTTCCACTTAAGAGTGTGCATCGCAACTAAATCACATCACAGTTCACAATTATTATTTTAAAATAATGGATCAAGGAACGGTAATTGACCCATATCTCTGATATTCCCGCTGAATCAAATTGAGTAATTTTAATATATTTAGCAATTGCTTATTGCTAAAATATTAAAATTACTCAATTTGATTTATACCAAATTCTAAATAAAATTTAAGAATGCAAAAATTATAAATAGCCTTTAATATCTTATTGCAATAGTAAAATACTAATGGGAATCTCAATCATACTTTGATAACTTTATACAATGTGGTACAAAAAGAATTATATATATATATATATATATATATATATATATATATATATATATATATATATATATATATATATATATATATATATATATATATATATATATATATATATATATATATATATATATATATATATATATATATATATATATATATATATATATATATATATATATATATATAACCTATCTCGCAATTTCTAAAATTATACCTAATACTGAAATTTTCTTATTTAAATTTTACTTGTTTTTAAATTTGTTAGATTTAATTTATCATAAGAATAGTATGTCAAGCATTAACACTTGATTTTTTCATTCTTTCTGGGTTTTTTATTTATTTATTTTTTTAAAGTTGCAAACTTTATGGACATAACAATTTCACTTTTTAAATTATCTTAGTTATTGTTGTAAATGAAGAATTTCAAGTATGATTTATTTCTTTTCTTTACCATAAAAGATGTATAATTTTCTTATTCTTGAAAAGCTAGTTCAAAACTTTATGAAGCGGAATTGCTATATGCGAAAACTCTTAGTACTTATTTTAGTAAATAAAACATTTCAAAAATAATCTTTTCGATTCTGTATCTTCATTATTTTAAATATTCATTTTAATCTTTGAAAGAAAAAGGTTTTCTTTTTTTATAGAATATTACAATAAACACAATATTTAATTTAAAAAAAACATGTTGAAACAAAAGGAAAAAACTTTATTTCGGTAAATAAATCGCACTTTTTATTCGTTCACCAAGAAAGAATCGTTTTACCAATGATAAAATAACCCTCATTATCGTTCCTTCCATGATAATTTTCCTGCCTTGAAATGTAATTAGAGTCAAGAAAACGATATCAATCAGACAAAAATGATCTGATGCATTTCCGTAAGGAGGGAGCAAAGTTACGAAGGGAAAAAGAGCTTTCATATAGATAAATAATAATCATGAGTAAAAGGAAATTTGAGATGTTCGTGTCATAAGCGATGGGAAACGGAAATGAAGTTCTTCCGCGATGCGCACCGGAAACCTCAGATTACACCGTGAGTCAGAATTGAAGATTCTCATAATACCAATGATTAGAACCTGTGATGACAGACAAGCGTCTCGAGCCAGAGCCCGGAGCCTCGGCTCCCAGAAGATTTTGGCTATGATTCAGTGACTTGGCGATGTAAAGAAAGCGATAAGTTTCTCTGGCTAGGAAGTTTATCTCATTGTTAAACATGGCGGATTTCACAGCTACGCTTTCCGTTTTCCTTTAGAAATATGTATCGATTTAGTATTGTTATATTTTTATAAATATAACAAATTATTAGTTAATTAATTCATCGGGAATATAATTTCTTTGTATTATAAAAACAATGGATGTGTGTGTATTGCGTTTACATGATCTTTTCCTCTCTAGCAAAAAACAATTTAGTCAAATTAATTTTATCATGGGAATACAGAAATAAGAAGGAAACGTGATAATGCAATTCACACTTCTTTGTTACTTTCATATTATCACATCCACCTTATCTGCGAAAAAATAACTGTCTTCAGCACCATAAAAATACAAATAAAGTTGTTATCTATTTCTATTTTAAATATGGTGCTAAGATATAAGCAAACTATTCCGCTTTTCCTTCATATTTCGAAAAAATATTAAAACTTGCAAACATATATAAACAAATCGACTAACACGAACCTCGTTTCAAATTAGACCGGGGAATAAGAAAACATAGGGTTACTAATATTAAGTCTGAACAATAGTCACATTTTACACCGCCAAATTATTTCAACTACTCTCTTCAAGTGCGCATGCGTTAGAATTCCCATTTGGAGCCGACGTTCCGGGCCCGGTCTCGAGACGCTTGTTGATGACAGTCGTTGATCTCTAACTTTTCCAAATGTATCTAAGTACTTGACAAAAGAAAATTCGAATTACAAGTCAAAATTTTTACAGAAAAAGTATTTTCCTAGAAACAAGGAATGGAAATTTTTTGTTCCGAAAGAACAATTTTTCTTATCAATGTATAAGCTAGTCTCATAGGTACATCGATTACAGTCTTGTTATACGAATTTAAATATTGTATTGATTGAAGTATTTTAACTTTCACTTGTGAATTTATAGAGTAAATTTTTTTAGAAATAGTTCTGTGTAAATTAATTTTAAAGAAGAATCTGAAAATTTTCCATTGACTATTCGCTATATTCAAGTAACGAAATCATAAGAAAAGAAACATTTTTCTTTTATTGTAATATGTCCATGCAACGGAAATAAAAAAAAGTAAAATGTAATGGTAATATATAATTATTATTAATATCACAATTTTACAATACTGTTATTACTAATTATATTATATTCATTATTTTTGCCTTTTGAAGTTAGTAGAAAAACATTTGCATTCTGGAAAATGAAATTACTTACATTAATAAAAAAATTAAGAAAGACATGCTAGTAGATTACACGCTTACAAAGCCTTTTCTTTCTCTATATGTGGGGGAGGAATACTTAGAAAAAAATGACAAATGGTCTACTGATTAAAAACTATGGGAAACTAAAGTTTCATATTTCTAATTTCAGTTCACATGAATGTTTCAAATGAGTCTTGATCATTTACCAATTTGACCTTGTTTGACAATCATTGTGTTCTTTTTTTCTGATTTCTTTTTTAATATATTTGAAAAATGCCTTGAAAAAAACTATCTATAAAGGTTTTTCAGCTGTAAAGTTTAAATACTTTATTTTTTTCTACAGACATTATTAGTTTTGCTATCTCTTGGTAAAAAAAAAAAGCATTACTTAAAATAATTTTTTTGTTGTACTACCTTCAATCTTCCCCGAGATCATGTTTTTAATAAAGACGATTTTATTCATTTCCAGAAGATAAGTTAAGAGGTACGAGACCTTGAATGGCCTTAGTTAGCCTGACTTAAGACTCTTTCCCTGTTTTTAAATAAAAGCGTTACGAATTTGTCACAAATAATATTGTTAGTTCAATATTATCACTCTCAAAATTCATTTTGGTCTAAATAAGACCGCATTTTTCGGAATGTAATGCACTAAAGTCGACCATTGTAATCATTGATCAACTGGAAGTGAATGTTACATTTTTACTTTTTGAACAACAATCTATCGGAATGGATGCTTGACAGTTTTTTTGGGTTTCATACTTTGCAAAACAGGAATACGTTCTGTTATCTACGAGATGTTTTCCCGAATGGCATTATGCGATTTACGTTCAAGAAAGCTTCATAACATCTTGGTCACACTTATCACAATCAAACTGATTTTTTAGAGGATATTCCTAACTTTATATTGGCAAATGAAATGCACATTCCCTTGTTATACAAGTCAAAGAATACTTAAGCTAGAAAGATTAATAGAAATGGTGATAAAATGCAAGCTAAATTCAAATGAAATATGTGTTTACTGACATTCTTCACTGTACTTAGTACATAATCGGACTCTACCAGTTAAAGATTCAAATGAAATTAAAATTTGTGGAAATATTTTTTTCCTTTCATCATTTTTTATCTATTAAACATATAAACATCAAACAAATTTCTGAAAACGATGGTGCAGTTGCCTCTGTAGTTTATTCCATCTCCCTTTTCTTCCCCTCAAACTTTCTTCACGTCTTTTCACTATTCTACATATATGTTCCGAATTGCAAACAAAGAATTATGGCACTCCCCCGATAATAAATAATGTATAAGTTATAATTTAGAGAAAATGAATGGTTAAAAAATTTTTAATCAATTTGTTTTACTTTTTTTTTTCGTATTTTCTCAATTAGAAGTAAATTTCTTTTATTAGTCAATATATTACTGCCAAAGTTCGTAAACCATTAATGTGAACATCACCTAGCAATTTCCAGATTAACTGATTGTTTTATTAAAGTGCGAAATTAAAAGTAATATCAAAAATTAATAATATTAGATTGGGGAAAAAGAAATCTAAGAACGTGAACTTCAAGACTTTATGTTACTTGTTTCGAATTCCTTTTGTGCAAAAGGTTTAAAACTGTTTAAAGTTGCTCTTTGAAACTAGGGATGCTGCGACTGCTAACATCCCGTCAACTTCGATCATTTCTGTGATTTTATCGCCATTTTCGGAGTCAGTGCATCTGCTCGAAGTGCATGTTTAACGTCAAAAATATCTGAACAGAATCTAGGAAACCAAAATTGCAAGTAATTGGTTGATGCAGAATCGAGACCATAAACACTGTTTACAATTTCAGCCACCTGACTTGCATTTTCGCCTTTATCAAAGAAAAACTGAAATGTACCAAACCGTTGATTTCCATTTTTAATACCTGTAATTCGCAAATGAGTGGGGCCAACCAAATACAGAAAACGAATTATTTTAGTGCAAAACATCACTTAGGAAACGAATATAAATCTGAAATTGTTTGATCCATGAGATATCGATCACTACAGTCACATACCGAAAAATATTACTTTTTCCCCAACCTGATATTATGTTTGTTTCCTTAATTTTAGAAACATTTTAAATTGTTTGATACTTTTTATTATAGTTTTTAATCGATTGATCACATTGGTCCTGTCACCTAATTTATTAATTGCTTGATTGTATTTGATTCTTTAAGTATCGAAAAATAAATAATATTATGTTTAATTTAACCATACTGAAACGTTATTTCTTTCCTCAAAGGTCTCATTTACTTTTTAAAATGTGCCTAGTAGATAATGTGCACATTATCTAATAATTTGCAGACTACATGTGTAAAATAAAAAAATTCGAATTTTCCGTACTTTAATTGATTACCCTAGTTGATCTGTACATTACCCAAGTAATCTGCAGAATAAATGATTTTACCGCACTTAAATGGTAATAGATATATTCCTTAAAAATAATTTCAATACAGTAAGTTTGAATAACTTATTTCGCATTTTTTGTTTTCTAATAAAATTTTGAGTTCAGACAATTTAAAATTATTTACACATTGTTTAGTTATATAATCGAAATCATTCCTAATCATGAATTTCAAGCTTACTTTCTGTCACAAATTTAATAATGCTAAATGTTCAAAATATAATGATTCCATTCAGAACCTATCTAAGGCTGGGGGATACGAGGCTGTTACAACACGGGCCCTTACATCAGAGGGCTTCCAAATCAAATCGATATTTTATTTTACGTTGTTGTTTGCCCAATCGAATAGAAAGTTACATTTTGTGAAGCAGAGGGAACCCCAAACAAGTTTTAGCACTAGGCCCCAATAAGGGTAAGTCGGGTTCCTATTCCATTTGATGTGACTTATGAAACATCAGTGTTAATGTTCAGAAAAACAAATGTGATCCTTCTTAAGCAATTTTATGAGTAAAAATTTATTCGATGACTACTCATTAATAGTTGTCATTTCGAATATATCATATTTTCATAAATTTTTGTAGAAATTTACCCCAACTGCATCATTTTTTCGAGATAACGTTTGGTCGATAAAACTATTATGCGTCATTCGACCTATTGTGTGTATCTATAATTTATTTTACATATATAAAGTTTTATAATTCAGTATCAATTCAGAATTTTTAACATCTGTTGTATAATTTCGCGTGGACATCAAACTTTTTGAACAAATAGTGTGTCACTTTTATCGCCATTCCATGAATAAGTAATGTTATTTCTAGAACAAATATTCCATTAGAGCCAATAATAGAAATTGAAAATACATTTAAAAGTATTTTTTCAGCTGTGACGACAATAACTTGGTATTATTATTATTATTATTTAAATTGTTGAAATGGCGTAACCAATTTTTATTTTATCGTAAAATAAAATTAAAACTTTCGTCATTATCTGGCGTTTTGCTATCCATTAACAGTAATAATTATACATTGTTCATTATATTCTCATAAATTGAGTAATTTGCATAAATAATTCTTTATTTTCAATTTTCTTTTAATATGTGGTGAATAATGAGTTAGATAATTCGTGCAATTGTTGCAACAAAGGAATAATAATTTTATAATTGAATAATTTACTTTTTATCTTAAAAAATTTCATTTTGATATTTATTCTTAATTCCTTGCTGTCTATAATAACTTTCTCTCCTTATACACTGGCCTTGAAAAGTTAATCCAAAAGTTATGTTTATTCCAAAGTTTTTTTTGCGCCTAATATGCAAATGAATGTATATAGAAACATCAAATCTCCTGGAACCAGGGGGTACGCGTACATTCCTGTGGCTTGAGCAGCCACCAGGCGCGTCGGCAGGTGGTGGATCGCCGAATGTCCTGTAGGAATGACAGGATAGCCTTGAATATAGAATCAGAGGCCGCGAACCAGCTCCCGTAAACCCTGCTGATATGCGATCCGTGCCTTGGGCTAATTGCCACCGCGGTATTGGTGTCATAACGGAGCCTCTATTTGCCTGGCAAACTTCTTGAGTAATTTGCCTTGCCCAGTAACTCAGGCAATGTTGGGTGGATTTATATTACCTGAGTTTATTAATTGTTATCTTGTGGCTGAAAAGACACAAGAAATAACAAACCTTTCTGCATTTGCAGGTGAAGCCTTTGTAGTAGACCTTGCTGAAAAAGACAAGGGAACTCAGAGGCAATCTTGTAAAGGGGCAGTAATGAATCCTTCATTTGAGGTAGAAATGACTTCCAAACCATCTTCTTCTGGTGAAAGTCAGGAAGCTATCCCTAGCATGACTGACTTTCTGACCAGATGGGACTGTTTCAGCTAGACCCTATCTGCTGGAAATGTCATACGCAAGAGGAAACGGCAGAGCATATCATTTATGAATGCGAGGCTCTTGCCCTCCCTAGATTAACTTCTTTAGGCATCATCCATACTAGAGAGTTACACCTAGACTCCATTAAAGGGTTATCAGACTTTATTAATAAAGTGGGTGACCCGAGTAACTGGAACTAGGAAACATTGGGTTTGGAGTTAAATGGTACAAAATGCTGATAAAAGCAGAGGTGCCCAATGACATACAAACCCAATTCTAAGAAGAACATGAAATTTGAAGGACATGTGCAAAAACAGATATATATATATATATATATATATATATATATATATATATATATATATATATATATATATATATATAGTGATTGATTGCAATGTAGAAGTTTACATAAGAAAAACAATGCTTGAGCGATTTACGCACAAACAAAAGTAATCTCGCTGGAAAAATCCATTCTTAGAAAAAAGTACTGTTCTGTATGGTAAAATATCATAGAAACATAACAAAAAAAGAGTTTTAATAAGGGATATGCACTCCTTTAGCTTGAATGTATTGGTGGCATCGACTTCCCTTGCTATCAATTAAGTTATCAGTTGCCGAAATGGGAATCGAAGGACAGACACGGAATAAGCTGTTTCATAGCTCTCCCACAGACCTTGAACAAAGAGCAAAGCAATAACCTGTCTGATAATCCTACAGATGCTGTATGGGATTCAGGTCTGGAGATCAAGCTGGCCGTTCCACATTCGCTCCAAACCAAGACCATCAAGACATTTTTCAATACAGTTCACGGAGATCATGCGTTATCATTCATCAGAAGGAAATCATTGTCAATTGCACCGGCGTACACTCTAAAAAAAAGAACTGTTATTTTAAGCAAAATGTGCTGGCGTTTTGGGCGCCAGTACAATATGCTGTAAATTTTACAGCATATTCGTAAAACTTTTACAGTTCTTTTTACTGTAATTTTTACAGCAGTTTTCACTGTAATTTTACAGCTTTTTTCACTGTAATTTTTACAGCACTTTTTACTGTAATTTTTACAGCACTTTTTAGTGTAATTTTTACAGCACTTTTTATTGTTATTTTTACAGCACTTTTTATTGCTATATTACAGCACTTTTTATTGTTATTTTTATAGCACATTTTACTATGCATTTTGCTGCATATTCTACAAAACCTACTGCAATAGCTATTTACAGCTATCATCATGTTTTGTAAAGATAACAGTAGAGTATAAATCAATTTTGAAAACACATTAGCTAATTTCCTAATTATGGGCCAACTATTATTAAGCAATTTTTTATATAATATACAAAGTACAAAAACATAACTAATGTTATATTGCAGAAGATGTAATTTTTCAGAACATTTTGAGATCAATAGTTTAACTTTCAATACCTGACGAGATTGTTTAACTTTCTTACCTCAAAATCTTGGATCAAATCGTAACTTAATTGAATAGTTAAGAAGGTTAAAAGTTTTATTACATATTTTTTTAAAAAAAATTAAGAGATAGCAGTTATATTGAATAAGATACAAAGCTTAGCATAAAATTGATTTTTGATATATCTGTGATTCTACAGATTTAGGATAAAAAGAAACCTTACAGAACATTCCATTTTACTAAAAATACCAAAGGGGAATTAGTTAATGATGTAGTATTTTAATTATACTGTAAAGACAATAAAAGTTTTCTTTTTGATATTGCTTAAAGTAATTGATTTTTTTCTATTATAATGTAAGCAAATAAAGATTCTGAGAACAAAAGCAATATAGTTGACAATACACAAATAATTGTAAAGAATTTTTTTATTTACATTTTAATAATTATAGTCATTTAAAGTTGTATAAAGTATTTAAAAGTGACAAAAACACGTGCTTCGATTCCTTCCTTGACATATTTTTTAGATTTCGTTCCCCGCGAGGGATTAAAGTTGAACAAGCAAGCACCTGAAAAACAAAAAAATAGACACATGAATAACTAATTTGAAATTTCAAGAGCTGAATATTTCAGAGGAAAAGTTGTTTAATAGTTCAATAAAATATTTAGAAATTTTTATTGTTTTATATTAAAATATACTTCTCTTAATAGTTAACAAGTGGTTGTTACATTTATGCAATCACAAACATTTTGATGATAAAAATTATTTCAAGGGATTTTAGCAATTTCATGATAAGAATTTTTGGTAATGAAGGTCTCACTTTTTCTGAAAATGATAAAATCTTTACTTCAATTAAATCATTCTAACTGATGTTTTCTATCTCGAGAAACTAATTTGTAATTGATTTAATTAAAAGAGAATATAGAATTGGTTTTATAAGGATTCATTCATGTTATCGAAAATTATATCCTCTGAAAAGCAAATCATAACACTTCCAATTGTGAATTACAAATTTTTAGAAATAAAGTGCGAAATATGAACTTTATGCCCACATTTTAAAGATAACATACAAAAACCGATTTTAAGTAAAAAAAAATTAATTTTGTAGAGAATATGGAAACATTTCTTTTACATGCATATATATACAATTTAAAAACATTTCCATCGAAAATAAACAGAAAAATTAAAATGCTATAATATGTTAAAGTAACAATAATTTATGAAATAACATTTTATAAAACATTTGCTTAAAACTGAATTTATTTAATTCGTAAATAGTTACCTCAAAAGTGAAATCTAAGTTATCTTAGAGTAAGATCAAAGTTGTATTTCCCGCTAATAAAACTTTAATTTCAATAAAAAAATTACATGAAATAGTGCAAAATTAGGAAATATAAAAAAAAATTGCTGTTCATTAAGTCTGCATATTTACGTCATTATATACGTACTTAAGATAAATAAAGAATACAATTGAAGTTGTATCAAAAAATATATATTTAACTAAAACAATTTATTTAGATTTTCTTAGAACTTTATATATTCATATGATTTATTTTAAATAGAATGTAAGCAGAGTAAACAATTTTTGATGAGGTCAATAAATGTAACAACAAAATTTTACTTTTGAGTTAAAACACTTCAAACCTTATGAAATATATAAATAATACATACCACAAATTAATAGACATGGTGTGCAAGGTAAGTCTGTAATATCTATTGCATCCTGAGAAGATGCGGAAATCTGAAACCAATAAACAAATTCCTGATTAATTTATTTATGATTAACTTTTATATTCATTTCTAAATTTCTTATTTATAATTTACTAAGCAGTAATTTTTTTAAAATAAAATTTTGAGTACTTTACTGCAGTACTTCTAAATATTTTTTCAAGTCTTCTCTGATAGAAGAACAATACACGCTCCAATATCCTCTTTTCCATCCAATTCCTAAATGGTTGAAAATTGTATTTTACAACCTCCAGGAGGAGGAGTTTTTAAGAAATTAATAATTCTTTTAATTTTGTTAGCTGATGCAAACTTAAGTCTTTCATTTAAATCTACAACAGTTAAACACTTAAAATGGTCCAAAATGCTTTGCTTTAAAAATAAGCAAGGTCATCTTTTTTAATGTGGAAATATCACTAGGTGTGTTAATATCTTTTCTTTGAAATGGAGAAGTCTCATATTAATTTTACAGCCTCTTCAATCATAACATCAAAGAACACACTGTATTTTGGCCTCTTGTCGGACATCACAATGAAGGATAAATAGAAAACTTTTAAAAATACACGTGCTTACAAAAACACTCTCTCTCTCCCAATACCTATTCTATCTTTCAAATATGGCTGAATTCGGTAAGAAGAGGCTTTACTCTAAATAGTCTTACTACTAAAAGTTATTTGTGATTATTCTATTTTTAAAACTTCCATTACAAATCAAACATTTTCTTCATAAATTCTTATTTTCGCTAAACATAGGTATATTTAAAATTTTTTTTAAAAAGTGTGACTATATTGGAAGGTAGTATTTAATGTGCACAGTAGTATTAGAAAAATCTTGAGCACAATATGTTTTAAATATGTTAAGCAAGAACAAATTACAAAGTTTTCACTCATGTATTTGTTTCTTAATTATAATTTTAAATTAGCTTGTATTTTTATGAATTTCAGATTTCTTCACTAACACGTAAATAAATCATAAATAGCACTACAAATTTTGTAATTTTTTAATAAAATAAAGTTAAATTTGCAGTAATAATGTAATTTTTTTCAAAAAAAATGTGTTGCCAGAAATTTTGTTTTATAAATATCAAACTACCAAGATTTCCCAAACAGATTTTTAATTAATATTCTAATTAGTAATATAAATTTAAAAAATTAATCATGGTTATAAAATAATAAACTTTACATTTTCTAAATAGATCACCTTAATTCGAATAGTACTTCTTAATATGTATTTAAAAATGGTTCTTATATATTTGTTATAAAATAATGATTTTAAAAAATAAATATTTTAAAAAAACATTACATTTACCATTGAAATGCATTTTTACATTTCATGCAAATTCTAAACACAAGACCATTTATTCTAATAAATATCATTATTTGTAATATTATTTTATTGAAAGAATTTACAAACATTTATGCCTAAAAAAATTATTATTTTAATGCATGTTACAAAATGGAATTGAATTAATGATAAAAATTAGAATGCAATTTAACAATCTGTATTAAAAAATAAAATTTTTTTAATAAAATTCTAATCAAAAAATTATTAAAAATAAAAAAATTATATTTAGTTAATATACAATAAATTATATCATTTTACAATGACAGAAAAATCAGGAATTTTCCACAACGAAATAAAATAGAAATTCCGTTAATATATTTAATAATATATATCTAAAAGAATATAACAATAAATGATTATTCAATTTTAATTTCGAAAGAAATATAGCTAAGCAATTTTATAACAATGGAAGCACTTAAATACAATTCTAATTTCATCAAAAATTGATAATTAAAATACTAATGAAATATGTTACCAAACTACTATAAAATATTTTAAATATTAATAAAAAGTAAGTAAAAAATATTGACACTAAATTCATACTAGTAAATATGATCGTTTGTAAATTCAGCTTAGAATTTTTTGAAATGTTGAGTCAAATTTATAAGAATTTATATATATCAAAGTTAGCTAACAACTTGCATAATAAACAATATGAAAAGTATACGTTACCTTATATTTGGTGGTTAAATTTCAATAGAACTTCAACTAAAGGAATAATTATTCTCAAAATATCACCAACTTCACTAAGCGAAAACAAGAGTAAATAAATGGCGAAATTAATTTGATTCATTTGTTACAGGAACAGAAGAAACTTTTATTCCGCCAATTCAATGCGCATGCTCAACAGCAAACGATTTTCTGCGGCTGAATTTTACAGTAAAATTTACTGTAATCATTAGTGTTCCTATGATAGCTATTTAAATAACAGTGATTTTTACTGTATTTCTTCCGTTTTTTTTTTACAGTGTACGGGGTGCCATTGATATATTACATACTTATCAAGGATCTCATCCCAATAACTAACTCCAATCATAGTTCCTCTTTGGTACACATACAGGTCAATGTGACCAAAAAGTATGATGTTGCCCAAACAATTATTCCACCACCGCCGTAACTGCGTCTTTCCACAGTGTTGGATTGATGGTATCTGGTGCTTTGTTCCCTCCAGATCAGCACACTTCCTGTATCACTCTCACGTGTGAATCTGGACTCGTCTGTAAAAAGTAATAAGCCCTCCGGTCTGATCCAGGAAACGTGCTCTGTTGCCCAAGATAAGCGGGCCCTTTTCTGTCGTCAGGTGAGGGACACACACACAACTGCATCGCCCTGCATAGAGCCCAGCATAATGAAGACACTTTTACACCGTGCTAGCGTATATTTTTCTCTTTGGTCCTAGAGTGGTTTGCAACAAGCTTCAGCATAGGAATGCTTTTCTCCTTCGGACTGAAAGAGCTATAAAACGGTCTTCTGCAGGTATTGTAGCTCATGGTAGCCTTGTAAAATGTCTTCTGGGCACAGAAATTCGTTTTGATATTGATTCCAGAGGGTTGATATTGATTCCAATATAAACTTTGTAAATAGAAAAGTGATTTGTAATCAATAACTAATATTAAAAGTCTGTGTGATTAAATTTAAAATAAATTATTGTTCGTGACAAATAATTCATGTATTTTATAAGAATACTGCCTCTAATTAATCAGATTACATAACTAATCGCAGAAGTGATAAGAAACAAGTCTAAGGTACCAAAGCATTCAGAACCCTAATCAAGAAGACATCAATTTTGCTTGAATTATTTTGAGGGGGTGGGAAAAGGATTTTTAAGCTGATCCTGTTTCTAATTATGAACTAAAACAACCAGATAATGATAATTTTGGAATATTATAACATTTCATCTGACATCATTATATTTTAAGTCAATGAAAATTGTAAAAAGTGGTATAGCCATTATCTCAACTGTAAAGAAAGAAACAACCACTTATGGTTAAAAAAAGGAATGTAAAAATAATTATTTCATTTTTTCCCTTTGTAGAACGTTTTGCATTCTCAGTAATTTAAATTTCATTCATGGTTGTAAAACAAAAATTTTTTACACTTTTTTGCTTATACTCCCAATATTTTAAGCAATGTTCACTGCCCGACACTAAATGCAACACCAAGAAGGATTTGCCAAGAAGTGACGAAAGTCGGCGAACAGAGAGATAGCAACGAACAGTAAATGATTTGTATTTCGAAATGATATGCATAATACAGAGCGAGAACAGGATTCGGTTAGTAGGTTGTAGGACCACCGTAGACGACGATACACGAAGCAACACATCTAGGCACAGTCAATAAGAGTACGGAATGGCTCTCCATACCCTGTAAACCATTTGCCAAAGTGCGTCTTCTGAAGGAGGCAATGACAGGGTCTCAAATGGCATCCAATCATATCCCAAACGTGTTCGATTGATAAGAAATATGGCGAGCACGGTGGCCAGGGAAGTAGCTGTGCACCTTGCAGGGAATGTTGGGTGATGCGAGCAATGTGCAGTCGAGCGTTATCCTGCTGATAAAAAGCGTTAGGCACCCCCTGAAGGTAGGAGAATGTTATCGGCCGCAGCATATCACTCACGTAACGTTGGGCTGCAATAGTACCGTGAATATGAACTAGAGGTGACCTGGAATCGTACGCAACAACACCTCAAATCACGATGCCGAGTTTTTGCATGGTAGGATGTTACACAATTGCTGCAGGATTGGATCTGTCTCCAAATAGACGTCACACTCGTAAGCAGTGACTATCACTAAAGAAACAGAAGCATGGCTCATCTGAGAAGATGATCCTGTGTCACTCCGTCGTCCACATCTCTCTTATCAGGCGCCATTCCAGACGTTGGTTTCTATGCTGTGGGGGATGCTGTCTTCTTAACGGATGCCATGAGCGGCCGGCCACTAGCAACCATCAATGGCAAATGGTTCTGCTCGATATGGGAGCATCTACCCTGTCTTGCACATGTTGCAAAATTTCGGCATACGTGCTTCGAGGAGCCGTCTCCGCCTCACGTCGGACTGTCGATCCACGTGTGCTGACATTACTCTGGCTGCACCGGCATCCTGCAAACTTTCTTCAGTTCCTTGTTCCAACCATCTTCACCATAATCGGTACACTATGGACACGTCCATATATTTATCAGCTGTGATTTGCTGTGAGGCTGATCGCCATATGAGCTGCGATTTGACGTACCGGCCCTTCCCTGTCTGTTCACCATGCCCCTCGTAAACTCATCTGTCTGCTGGAACTGACTCCATCGACAATGGCATGCCATTCTCTGCAATTACAGACGTCCTTTGCGACAAGAACAAACTTTCAATGATAATTTTCTAAGCAGCAATAACGGCGTGAATATTGCCTACTCTGCTGTTCCTCACCTTATATCTTACCCTTCGTGCGCTGTAGTGCTGCGCATTTCACATCATTTACATAACTTGGTAAGGTGCGTCTGCCCTGAAATTTGCATAATTTTCTGGCCAATCCTTGGTGAAGCATTTTCAATGTCGGGCAGTGTTATGTTAATCATATATGGTTTTCTCAAGGCAGGAAAAACATATTTTTGTTTCATCCTAAATAAAAACATCGTAATAAAACATTTTATCAGGTTGTTTAATAGGATGTTTTAACATCCTAAAAACTTCTGACTTAACATTTTTTCGAATTAATAGCTCATACATTTTGCATATCATTTTATTTTCATTTTAAGCTCATTTTATTTATTAATAATTTTAGTACGCACAAATGAAATAGAAATAGTATCAAAGAGTTAAAGTAATTAAACATACTTTATGCATGTAATATAATTCTCCTGAAACAGTCTTTTCCTGAAGGAAGGAGAGGGCAATAAGTCATCCTCTGAGTTATTTGTGGAAATTCCTTGGAACAGTAAGTTGCCATTTTTTAAACGTAACAGTAAAGAAAGAAAAAAATCGATGTGACATCCTTCTTCAAGACATTTTTTCGTTTGAAAAACCAGAATGATACAGATTTATAACTCATTAGCGTTGTGGATAAGAAGTTTTTTTTTTCTTTCATAAGTCTTAAAGTATTCGGTGCACAAAACCGTGAAGAATCGGCAAGTGACAAAAATTGCACGAGGACCGCTGTGACTTATTACTCAGACAGGTGTGGTTCACCGCAACAGCTCGTGAATTAGGGACTGCTCTTGAACTTGTTTTTCGAGGGGTCTTTTCTTGCATGAGATAATGCGAGTTCACCCTGCGGGAAACGGGGGGCAGGCACTCGCTGCACCCCAAAGCCAGTTGAGGTAAATAAAAATAAGCTTTTGCGATCCCTTGTGCTGAAGAAACACAAATCAAGTACCTAATAATGTACCTTACCGACAAAAAGATAAAACTTGTCTTTGTAGAGAATAGTCCGGGATTGAAAGGAGGTTTGCTTTAATAAATGAACGCAAGTACAAAACAAATCCATAAATATAGAATTTTTTTAGTGAATGTCAAATCGCACCATTTCGTGCACTAATTTTTCGCCAAAGAATGCGTTACTGTTTTTGAGACGTAGAAAAAAAACAAACTTTATCTCCCTTCTATAAAATGAGGGAAAATATGTATATATTTTTCAGGATGATATAATAGAAATTCTGAGACTAATTGAAACGAGTTAAGAACTTGTAATTACTAAATGTATATTGTATTATATATATAATTGTTCAAATAAGACAGTGTGTTTTTATCAGATTCAAAATTCATGTAAACTCAAAATTTGAATTGTTTATTTTGATACACATTTTATTTTCGAAAATTTTAATTATTTATTTATATAATATTATAGCATACATTTGTATTTTATGTGTATTTAATTTTAAAATTCAAATTAACCACAAATATTTTAATTTATACTTATTAATATGTCATTTTTTATATTTAATTTAAAATTAACTCTTTTCATAAATTAAAATTTATCAGAAAAAGTTTTTTTTAAAATCTTTTCTTTATTATTATTTTTGGTAAAGACTAAGCACCACTGTGTTTTTTATCAGCATTTTATGCCAAATACCTTTAACAATGTTTTCACCCATATATTTGCTTGAGTTTCTTACATAATTTGTAGTGAATCTTCGCTATTACCTACCTACACGAAGGGTAGGTAATCGTGAACTACTTGAATTTGCATGGGTCTTAAGGACAGATGTAAAATTTAGTTAGACTTGTAGTTTTGTGAAGAATAGAAACAAAAATTATTCGAATAGCAAATGGGCAATATGTTCATTTTGTATTACAATTAAAGTAGCATGATGTCCATAGACAAATGTTTCATTTTTAAGTGCCAATCGACAACATTGTGCTCCGCTTTATTATTTATAAAAAAAGTGTCATAATTTTTAACCATCAGGAACGAACGAGGATGTTGCATCAGATTACAATTACTGTTATTACATCAACTTATAATTTTGATACAGTTTCTATCGAAAATTATTTGCTCCACAAAAAAACAGTTACCTTTCCCATCAAAATATTTACATTGAGAGTATATAATCAATCACAAAATCAGTTACCTTTTAAAATAAGATTTTATCAACCCTAAAATCATCGCATTTCATGATCATACGTAGTAAATACTATAGCCAATTTGTGACCAATGTTTGATGATCTGTTATAGATGTCAAGAGTGTGTGTCAGAAGACTGGGCATCTCAATTTTAAACCATGATCATATAAAATTTACATTTAATCTGCCATTGACTTTCAAATTTTCATTCTAAAGAAGGGATGTGACATTTGACTAAAGACATTAACGGACTTAATTTATTCTATTCTATCAAATCATTGATTCTTGAATTTAAAAAATCCTATTTCTTTTCATTGATTAAATTGATGAGTTTACTCGTTAATCACGAAAAGAAATGAAACGAAAAACGTTGAGATTTAAGCTGTATAATTCTCTTCAAATTTCCACATACACTGACAAAGCACAAATGAGATGCGATAATTAACACATGTATAAACTCTATCAATATATAACTCAATGACCATCTAGTGTGAACTGATTGATTAAGTGGGAACTGAACCTATGAACTACTGAGTGAACACCAGAAATTGACTATTCAGTCACAAGTTCAACTTTTTGTTCATGTTCCTCTTTTACCAATTGTTACCTTTTTTGATGATGTGTCGAAAACTTATTTAATTTTATCCTTTGTTTTTATGAAAAATTCCTTTTCGATAGTTATCGAAACTGATAAATTTTATAGGACAACTATTGTCATTCATTATAATTTGTATTCGAATAATTACATTTATATTATACAAAAAATAATAAATAAATAAATGTTGTGAACCTTGTTGTTGCCAACTGTGGGTTTGATAGTGCAGGGGTAAAGTGTCGAGTTTCCAAGTCAATGGTCCCAATTCAAACCTCGCTAATAGAAAAGTTTAAAAGATGATCCTTTTTAATGAGAATTATATTTTCTAATTATCATTCCTTGTTTTATTTAGATTGTTCTTATGTTCTATATATTCAATTCTACTTCTAGAAAACTCCTAGGTTGAAAAGTTCTGGAATAGCGATCGCACGAGAAAAATGTTCGGTAATTGCATTAAGTTGAGCTAACGCTGAGTTAGTTGAATAATATATATATATATATATATATATATATATATATATATATATATATATATATATATATATATATATATATATATATATATATATATATATATATATATATATATATATATATATATATATATATATATATATATATAATATCTACGTAACAATATTGTGGACTAAGACAAATGACCTTAATATAAACAAAACTTAATTTTGTTCTTTAGACTACAGTACCCTAGAAGAAAATTAAATTCCTCCATAAAACTTATTTTGCTCATTGAGACGACACATCAAAAAGTAATTTTATATAGTATTTTTAAAACACAAAAAAATACTAGAATTATATTGATAAATAAGAAACTTGCTATTAACTGTTTTTTTAATCTTGTGTTTGTTTAATGCAGGCGATATTTGTAATATGTAAGTACAGAAATATTTATCATTTAAAAATATCGTTTGTTTTAAAGCTGCTGCAGAGTTCTTTCTTATAAATTTTATAAATTTAGCTCCCCCCTAAAAAAACGAGATTAGAGAAATAGGTGTAAAAATTATCTGTAATGCATGTGGAAAAGCAGGATTGAAGAAATCATTTGCATTTCTTAAATATTGATGATTAGAAAATGTAGGATGTTTTTCAAATATGATTAAAAATACACATGGTATAACCCATTTATCGAATGCCTGGCTTTTATTCTAAGCTGAACAGAAAAAAGAAAATAAATGATTTACAAGAAGATATTTTGGTTAAATTGTTAAAAACCGAAAAGCTATCTTAAACACGTAAGAATATTAGAATAATTGCTGTCATTTCCTGTTTCCTTATTCGTGTTGACTTTTCGTATTAAAGATGCGAGTTATTCCAACGGTCCTTTGCAGCAGGTAATTTTTAAATTACAAATTCATGTGGAATATCATAAAATATTTATGACTTTAAATGAATTTCTGTTATACTATCATTAATTTAATTTATAACTTTCTAGTCAACACAAAAAAATTTTAATTTTCCAAATTCATACAATAGTTTTATTATTAAAAAATAATCTTTCTTTTAATTCATATTAATTATTTCAGAATCGTTTTAAAAACCATTTTTTTAAAATTATTTTATAAAATTAAAATTTAATTTTAGTGTGAATATTTGTGGTAATTCAGAATTAACGTAAATTTGCGAGTCTATCGAATTAGCCCAGGAGTGCTAAAGATGCCAGTGAAGCGGCAATTAATTAATTTTTATTTACTCTTTGATATAATTTTCAAAACACATTATAGTTCTTATATTTAAACTTAAACATTTTCCAATGATTACATGAAGAATGAAATAACCTCAAAATAATTTTCAATTTAAAGGTCCTCTCATAAAAGTTTAAGTTGTTATTATAGCATTATTAAAATTTTGACTTAGGATTATTAAAATTTGAACTTTAAATGTTCTATTGCTTACATAGTCATGCTCTAATTATGCTTAACAATCTAACAATTAGAAGAATTTGTGAGCTTTCTCGATTGTACTATTGAAAACAATTTTAATCCTTGATATTGTGAAGATAAGTTAGTATAATTTGATATTTAATACATATAAAAGGTAAAAGTGAAGTTACTTGGGTGTTTTAGTTTGAAGGGATATAGGAACTTTTTTGTTCTTTTCTTGGAACATTGAAACTTAAACGAAATAATAAAAAGCTGATTGTTTAGTTTGTATATTCATGGATACTTTTTATATGTGTTGGTTAGTAATGGATAACAATTTCACTTTTCGCTAATTAATAATTTCGTAAGTCTTACTTCATAAGTGAAAAAAAGATAATTGGAAATAAAGTTTTTCTAGGAGTAAAATAGTTTGTATTAAATCAATGTTGTAAAAATAGCTACCGAGCTATCTAAGTGGGTAAAAAAGTGCAGTTTCCTGTTGAAAGCTCGGCAGATTAACAGAATAAGAACCATATCTATATATATTTTATATCAATGTATGCCCTATTGTAATTTCCTATAAGCAAAATGTGCCGATTTAATTGATAACTGTCATATATTGAAATGCTAGGTCAAAGTTTAATAAATTAATATAGCGTTAAGAAAAGTTATATTTAAATTATTGTAAGTAAATTATAAATTGGGAACATAGAATTTACAACTAGATTTAGGGAAAATTATTTTTGTCATTTGTTTTGCTCACAGAGCAAAATGTTCAATTTAATTATTGCATATAAATATTTTTTTTCATTTTTTGATTACATCGAAATAACAAAAACATACAACACAATTTATTACGAAGTTTCAAGTTTTCAAGATTCTATACGAAATTTAAGTAGATTGAAATGCAGCTAATAAAAAAATTTTTTTTAAAATAATATATTTTAAAAATTAATTTTTCAAACAAATGAGATTCCAATTTTTTTTTTTTTACTTGTGCATATTTGATAAACTGAAGTCGTTTCGCAGCAGTGTTAGAATGTTAGAAACGGAAATTGACTTTCTGGAATGACGTTTAGATTGAGACCACAAGCATGATTTGAATCTTTGGTGTCGTTCTATTGAAAAATGTGCCATAATTTATTTACATCCATGTATAAATGACTAATAAAAAATAGCCTGCAGTATCGGTATTAATGAGTTGCTGAATGTACTTCAACCGAAAACCATTTCTATTTTCCCATTCACACCTGTGTACGTTACTTACTCATCACCCACATATTCATCACCCACTCTTTTGTCCACTTTCGAAACTGAAAAGTTTTTCTCCCCTGACAAGACAGATAAGGTGTGGAACTTGAGAAATGTCCGTAACTGCCCACCCGATTTCAATGGTCAGGGTAGAAGTGATAAATGTCGTATCCTTTAAAGAGAGACCACCCTAGTTACACAAGCATGTTTCTGAATTCTAGCAATATCTATATAACACGATCGCATTACTGCATATTCATTTGCTTCAAGCAATTGAGTATCATTGATGCATGAATTATATTTTATTATATATTGGCATACATATATATTTTTTGCCATCAATAATTAATTAAAAATACAAGCTTGCACTTATAATAATTCACGTTTTTGAAATTCTGCAAATAAGAGATATTGCACTGATTAATGTCCTCATGAACCCACCATTTCATGTAGTTTTTCTACAATCTATTGAGAATTTTCTTCGAATAAGAATTATACAAGATATTTTTTAACTAACGTGCAAAAGGTTAAATTATCAATTTTTGCACTATATCTGGGGTGACCAACCTGCGGCTCGCGAGCCACATGCGGCCTTTTGAAAGATTATTTGTGGCTCTGGATAAATGTACCCGAGTACACTCTTTTGGTTCTCGATAAATGTACTCGAGAGAAGATCCAGCTCTATAATTAAAATATAGGTCGACGCTAATTGCTGAATTTTTTGAAATTTGTACCAAAATCGAAATATCCTGAATTAAAAAAGGACTTTTCGCTTTTCGAAACAACGTATTTCTGTGAATCCTTTTATTCCTCTTTAAAATTCGTGAAATCCAAACACCGATCAATTGTAACTAACCAACATCTCAAAGAATTAAAGAAGTACTATCACCAATTAGTGGCCAAATTGTAAAGAATTATTAAGAAAAGCAGGCGATTTTTGGCAGAACGCCATCAACAAATTGGTCGAGAGGTGGGAAGAGGTTGTATACAGCAACGGTGAATATATATAATTGATTAACTTATTGATATAATTATTGTTTTTTGTTTAAATAAAAGTCTTTGGTAGAAACGCTGCGAACTTATTCCCCAACTTAATATATTGTCTCCGATCTGTTAATTGTTGTTGTGGTTACTTGTTCCCGCTTACTTACTAGATACGCATATTTGCAAAACCATTTCTATCGAATTAATGCAAATATTCAGCTTGTAGCCATCTATGTCATCAAGGTGATGCTTTTTGTGAACACCTCAAGACCCCATTGTCTTACAGATGTTTAGGAGTAATACCATGGACGAAAATGTTTAGTTTTATGCTTCTTCATCACATTATTGGAACTCTCGTTGACTAAAAGGGAAAGATGCCGAAAATAAGCGTAAGAATTAAATAAATAATTAAATAAATGTATTAATAAATAAATAAATTATAAAAGGAAAAATATAAATATTTTATTATTTTGATTCACGACTAATAAAAGTAGTTTCAATAGAGAAATACCTTATTTTTAGTGAAAAAAGGCTTTCAAATTTTCCTTTTACTTAATTTGAAGAAAAATTATTTTGTCAAAATATGTGGGAATTATCTATAATTCTGTATAAAAATTAATTAATAGCTTTTACATTCAATTACTGGCTAACAAATGTCCTTCTCAATACAATATTTCATTATAATATCCCTTGATACCCGTACACAAATTTAAATGAAAGGTATAATGATATTAAGACAGACTATCAATTTAGACATATATTTTATTAAAAACATTTCTGCTTAGTTTTATGAATTAAAATGAATATTAAAGATATAATTTTGTTTGACTTGAGAAAACTCAAGTTTCTTCTGATTTCTGTTATTATATTAGCTTAAAGTCTTTAAGGAAGAATAATTATTAATGGGATATATATGTATATATATATATATATATATGTGTGATATATATATATATATATATATATATATATATATATATATATATATATATATATATATATATATATATTTCTAATGAGTAATTTGAGATAAATTTTCAAAATGATAATTTAAAATATATAACAAATAAAATTTCATTCAAAATATAGTTTAATTTGTTTTAGAAAGAATATTTTTTGTATTGGGATATCCTTATCACGATTTCCTTATCAGCGTTATTTCGATCTCTGAAATTTCATCGAAATAATTCGCCAAGGATGAGCGCGAATACGCCAAATCAAGTCGCCTTTGAAATTGTATCAAATAGCTTTAAAAGTAAGGGCGGGTTTTTTTATATGCATGTTTTTTACTTACTTCGGACTTGTTTTAAATGTTGATGATGCGTTTCCAAAGGATTTTGAAATAAATAAAAATTATAGAAAACATTCTAAATATGCCGTCTAATTTCTTAAAATTCCAAGAGGGAAAAAAATAATTCCAAGTTTTAAATTAATATTTTTTATTTTTAGGCATTTAAAATGTTTAAGGATTTCTGGAATAGATATGTTAATTATTTTAGAAAACTACTATAAAACACACATAATAACTTGAACAATTTTATTGCAAACAATTTCTTTTCTAAACACAGTTTAAGGATTTTTTCCAGAATTATCTAATAATTATATCATAATGCTTCTAGTTACTTTAATTATTTTACACATTTTTCTGTTATATTTATTTAAATTTATTAACATATGACCATTATTCAAACTTCTTAATTTAGGAACTTTTTAATTCCTTAATTAGCTGTAAACCATGTAAACTTTCTCAATTGAATAATTTTGGGAAATTTTACAAATGAATTAATTTGTGAGTATGTGTGTACTTTCGAACGCAAGATAAGATCTTTTACTTCGTTTTTTAAACCGATTCAATTTTAATAATAAAGTTTTTAATAATAAAACTAATAATTTTAACTATAAACTAATAATAAATTTTAATAATAAAGATAAATAATTTCAATTTTAAATTTAACTCTTATTAAAGTTTAATTTTGTATACTTATGTATGTACATATATAATAATATGCAAAAGTTTGAGGCCTCGATGACTTGGTCAGAATTGCCATTCTCGTTATGAAAAGTAGTGGGTTCTATGTCCGACCCAGTCGAAGATCCATCGCCTTCACTAATGGTGACTGGAGAACGTGAAATAGATGGTGGCCACAATGTCTTCCAGCATATGCTACTTCGGGGGCAGCCCCTAAGTCTGAGGGTCTTCTGTTTGGGTCCCTATTTCTAATGCATTTTAAGAGAAAAGTCAACTGTGTACGACATTTTATGGTGGATGGTAGTCATACCACTCTTTCTCATGAACCATGAAAATTAAAGGCTTTTTGAATTGGAATAGTTCAAGACTAATCACTGGGAATGAACCATAACATAAATTTTGGATGTTTTACATTTCTTAACATTTTAACAAAATTATGAAATAATTCTGATAATTCTAAGATTTTTCCATGATTATTGTATCAGCTGTATTTCTAATCAATAAACATACAGTTAAATTTACATATGATTTTATTTTCTTTCCAAAAAATCATTATTTTTTATGAATGTTATTGTAATATCGTGACACTGCATAATAATTTGTAAATAGTGGGAGCATCAAACTCTTGTACCTGTCCCTGAATTGCGCGCTCTCTCTCTTTCTACCACTTTTCTAAATAGTTATGGTTGTGACTTTAAAACCTTCCTTAAAACTTCTAATAAAAGACATTATTTTAAAAGTGAAAAAAATTTGCGACTTTCCATTGAGGCTGTTAAAACAAGTGTTTTCTGATTGGTGTCGCTTCACTCGATGTCTCAAGCCTTCAGTTAGTTTTTTTTTCCTTCTCCTTGCTGATTTATATTTTAAAAACTTAACAATAGCGTTTTTTTGTCAACTAAATTTTTTTTCGCGTTGAACATATAAATTTCATATTTCTAGTATATTCTATTTTAAAGAAAAATATCTGAAATAATTTTACAGACATTCTATTATGAATTTAGCCTCTTGATTCCTAAACATTTCTCTCGCATAATGCCAAATTTAATATTGCTTTCAAAGTTTTAAAAAATAAATGTTTTAAAGCAATTATTTATTGTATTTAATTTTTTACAATCAAAGTTACCTCTTATAATTATGTCCTCTTTCATATCTATGTTTGAAAGAATTTTCGTCTAAAAATGTATAAATGATGTTTCCTATAAATCTATAAATTCGTTTAAACAAACGATAATAATTTGAAAATATCAAGTTATAATAACAGTTATTTACCTAACATTTGGTCTCACTTTTGTTTGCTTAACACTTGTAAGGAAATTGATTTATGGAAATTTTTTACATAAATCTTGTTTACCGCAATTTTAATTCATTACATCATACTTAGATTAAATAGAAACATTAAATTAATTAATCCCGAATTTTTGAAAAGTAAGAAAAGAGTTAAATTCAAATGTATTAATAATGCAGAAAAATCATGGTTTGGTATATTTATTAAAATTGTTTTTTTTTTCACAAAATACTTCTAAAAAGTGTCGGGTGAACCACATAAAAGATAACCTTACTCATATTTTTTTAAATATAATTTTTGCTTAGTACATTAAAAAAAACTAATATAAAAGATCAGTATATATCACTGAAAAAGAATTTTAATTAATATAAAAAATTAAAACTTACAGTTCAAATTAAATTTATAATTATTAAGTGAAACTTAAGTCATTTCCCAGAATGTCTTTATTTCTTAGTTTCCAATTGCGTTACGCTATGATATATGAACAAAATATCGTTATTATTCTTCTTGAAAGCAATGCTTATGTATTATTTTTATTTATTTATTTTCTTTTGATCCAATGGCGGGCACACAAGGGTAACTGAACCCTATGCCACAACAAGGGCAGAAACTGCTACTCATTTCTCGTTACCCAGCGGGCACCTGTGAGCCAAGTCACGGAGGCGAGTAGCGTTACCCGCGCCATAGCACCACAAACCCGTTTATAGGGCGGGGCACATTCATACAACACAGAAGAAAGGACAGAGAGAACAGAGAAGGAAAGAAACATCCATGCCCGAACAGGGATTCGAACCTGGGACTAACACCTCAGTAGTCAGGAATGCTAACCACTCAGCCAATCGGTCGGCTTATGTATTTTATTATTATTTATATTTACACTTGGGTTGAATTTGACGTAAATCTTAAAGAAACTTGAAATCAAAAGCATAAGATATTGCTCTTTTCCTTCCTCTCCAGAAAACCTTACTTAGCAAATAAAACTATTAAAAAAAAAATTTTTTTTTTTGCTATTCAAAGTTAAAGTACTACTTTTCATTTAAACTTTTTTTTTTTTTTGAAGTCGGTGAAATTGTTTCTGAAAGAAAGTTCTTGAAATATATGATATATACTTATACTTTGAAACAAAGTTTTTATTTATTTTAGGAAGTTTTCTCTTAGACAGAAGGCATGTTATTGCAATAATTAGATATTTTTAAAATTTACATTCAACTATTTTATCCATCTTAGAAGATTATTTAGAATAAATTTATAGTATCAAATGACTGAAAAAAAGAAAGAATACACTTGTTTCGTTAGGATCTAATTATTCCAGTTGCATGATCTAACTTATCTATTTTCAAAAACAAATAATATCATTTTTGCAATACTTTTAAATTTTGAAATAACCATTTGAAAATAATATTTTTAGTTACGATTGAACAAAAAAAAAAAAAGAAACGCCACATTTATATATAATTTTAAGAAAAATAAATTTCAATAAATTTATTTATAATAATAGTATAAATATATTTGTTATGAACAAATTTTTAGTGTCACCAATTAAATTACCCAATCTTTATTGAAGAACAGTACATGTATATATAAAATTATGCACTTTATTATTCATTAAATATTTTAATTTAGTGAACCATTTGTAAATATCTTGATATGTGCAGAATTGTAGAATTTTTCTTACATGTATCCCCCCAGTTTGGCGATAAAGAATTTAGAAATTCTTTTAGCACCGCCTATTTTTATTGCAACCCTGAAATTCTCTGTCGTTGATAGACGTGAGGAAAAAAGAAGGGATCGCTTCGGGCTGTAATTTTGTGCACGTGAAAAAAAGAGGGAAAAAAACTATCCAGAGTGGCGGAGAAAAGTGGATTTCAACTCAACTTGAGCTAGGAGAAAAGAGACAACCAGTCTTCTAAGGAAAGCTTACTTAAAGTGTGGACGCGTTTTGTGAAAATACAATGTGTTCATAATATTGTTGTATATACATCTTAGAATGTCAAACTAAATCGAGCATTTTCATCTTGACTTAACGAGATGTCATCTGCTAGTCCGGGATTAAACTAAATTAGTATGATGTTAATTCGATAGACCTGAAGAAATTGCTATTGTTACCGATCTGAAGCACTTTCGCTCAGGATTTGTTTATTTTTTCATTTAATTTTCCGGCTCTTGTTTACTTGTTTCCAAACATATGTGTACTTTTTACAATCGCACAAGGAATATACAGAACATTACTCTGATTTCTATGCTATTTTACAAATATTAAGGTAAGTTAAAATATTTTTCAATGTATAAATATTTCATAAATCATGAGTAAATAAATATGCTTGTTTACAGAAGGATGAATTTCGTAAATTTTACTTTTCTGTTAGTTAATCGGAGCAATGTTGAGTATTTGGCGAAATCATAACAATGATTTGTCAAATCTTAGTTCCTATATAAATAGTTATGAAATATTTTTTAATGTGAAAAATCTATGAATTTTTACTGATCATTGGTCAGATTCACCACTTAAAGAAAGGGAAATCAATGCTTTAAAAGTTAGTTTACTCATGAATGTAATAATTTAAGTCCACATGTTAAATGTGTGTTTTGATTGAAATTTACTATAACATGAGGCAAAACTCTGTTCTTTTTTATATTCGTAAGAATTTATCTATAAAATACATAGAAATTAAAACTTAGTAAATATGTAGAAGTTGGTATAGTGTGCCTTTGAAATTATTACCCATAATTATTACTGAATAATTTGCTTAAAAATTATCAGAAATTAAATTCTAATATTTTTTAAACAAATTATTATTAGTATTATATTTATTTTTAGTATTATATGTTATAAGTTTTATTTGTTAATATTGTTTGAATCATCTTTCGTGGCACTTTTAGTATTTAATAGGAAACAGTTATAAAAAGAAGCAAAAATGTTTTTTTTAAGATACTGGGACCACAATAAGGACTATTTTATATTATTTGTAATTTTTATTTTAGAACATTATGATTTTTCCCCAGTACATTTTAAACTGCATTGGAGATAAAAATTACTTGCAATGATATGAAGAATCATCCAAAAACATTGTTCATTTATAAATAATGAATCGATGAATTTAGATTTTAATAAAATATTATCTAAAGATATTTTGATATATTTTATTTTTTTGAAATATTTTCTAAGAATTAAACTAAGACTTCATAAAATTATTGAATTAATTTGGGAATTTAAATTTTTACTTCACACGCTTAAAATATTAAAAAAAAACATTCTTAACTCTATTTTCTTTAATATAAATGCAAATAAGAGGTTATTAAATTATAAGGTAGTAAAAATATTTTCAAGAAAGATTCATAAATTTGACCTGTTCAAAATATCAAAATGCCTCTTAATCAATGGACCAATAAGAGACATTTGATAAAATTACAAACTTGTACCATAATTAGTGAGATTTGCTTTGTGTATAAAAAATTATATTATCTGTGTTTAATTATTTTTATGAAAATGCTAATGTAATGAAAAACTGGTTGAATTATGTTGATTATACTATTTGTATACTACTGATTTTCAATAAATCCTTCAAATTATTTCTACTTCTTTTTATTTTTTTTTCAGGGAATATCATTTTTTAAAAAAGCAAAATTCAAATATCAATTTTTAACCAAAAAATTTTTATGTTTTCGAATTTTATTCCCTAATATTTATATTTTTTAGAAGAAGTAAAAAGTATATTATTTCAAAGATAATTGTGAAATATTATTTTATTGCATTGATTTGCTTAGGAAGTAACATTTCTTAAATGAAAAATTTTTATATTTTAAGTTTAATTTTTATAATAAAATAGTTTTTTATTTTTATTTAATTTTTTTTAGACTTGAAACATGAAATTTTACTAACCAATGCTTTCTCGATGATATAATTTTAAGTAGGGTAAGCTGTAAATGATATAATTCTAAACAAAATAAGCTGAACCAATTTATTATAATACTCTTAAAATAAAATGAAAATAAATTATTTTTCAAGAATATATACTTTTAAAATATTTATTAGTTTGATATCCAAAATTCTTATTTGGGGAACACTCACCCCCATGCTTCTTTTAATATTTATAATATAAAAAATAGTAGAAGCGAGATTCTTAATCAAAACAACTATCTTGGTGATATAAAGAATGCATCCATGATTTGTTATCTCTGTTTATGGTGTCACTATAGTACTAATACCAAGAGGTATGTCTTGATTAGATAGGGTAGTTATGTAGAGTAATTGATAAGTGTGAATTTTGTTATTTGAAAATAATGAGTTTGATTATGACTGATAGAGAGAGAGTCTATTAGTTTTTATGGAACTCCAGAACAAAAGTTTGATCTCCTGTAGGAGAGATGTACCTGAAAAACTAGTGAATATTATGACTGGCAAAAGCATAATATCTAATAGTTGTAAGTGTTGGAGAGGAATATGTTGGCTCAATTGATTGTAGAAATATAAAATTATGATTAACAAATTTTTAATGATTTTAACTACAATTCAATAAATTCTTGTCAAATATTCCCTGAAAACTCATAGGAAATTGAAGTAAAATTTTTCTGTGTAAATTCCTTATAAAGGTAATATATCCGCAAGGTAATATCTACAAAAAGAATACTTACATTGAATGTTTTTAAAAAGTTATTTAATATGTAAACAATTAACACTTGATATTTTTTGAAAAGATAGTTATCTTTTTATTTTGATAATAAAAATAAAATTATAAATTATACTTAAAGTACCCATGTAATACAATAAATAATATCAATTTTTTAATTTTATGCATAGTAAAAATGGAATATTTTTATAAATGCTTTAGTTTGTAATCTAATTGTAATTAATAAGTAAATTGTTATTTGATTTATGATTAGTTTCTGACTGTTCACCTATATCTATTTCTATTATTATTTTGAAAGCTTTTTTACTCCTCTATTTAAGGGTTTTTGATACAGCTTTCAGTTTTTTGCGTTAAAAATTCTATCTTACTAGAAACTTTTTTCGCCAAAAATTTGTTTAACTTTCATGATACAATTTGATGTAAAACAAAGCTGGATTAAATAAGTATTAATGAATTAGAAATCTTATTTTAATGATAGTTATATGAAAAATTTTAAATGTGCACTTGCAATCTGAAAAAATTGGTATTATTTAAAGTATGTTCTTTTTAATTGATGATATAAATAACATATTTTTAATGATTTATTTTTTAAATGTATTTAAAATACTTATATTGCAGAAAAAAATTCAATATGTATTTATTTAATTTGTACAATAAAACTCAAGTATGAAAATATAAAACAAATTCTTACAAAAAGGTAAACAAAAGTGACTACAAATTGGTTATCAAAATGTTATTTATTTGGTATTTTAAAGTAAAATGATTATCTATGAAATGTATTATTTTTTAACCTTTAAAGCATGAATAAAAAATTAAAAAAAATAATATGTATTTTTATCCATGATCTTGTTTTAATAGAATATATTGCGAATACTGCTTATTCTGTTTATATTTTGGAATTTATGTAATTGTCACAATGGAACTCAGTGGAATATTCATTGTATGATAACTAATGTGAAATTATCGGAAAACACATCAGTTGAAAAATATTCTTTAAATAAAATTGTCATAAATGTCCTATATCAAATTTATATCCTTATTCAAATAGCTATACTTTATTCTTTAAATACAAGTTAAAATTATGAATCTGCTTACAGGGTCATTTTGGAGAACATTAAAAAACTAGCTAATGGCCCATGTTATAGCTTGAGTGTAAGATACGCAAATTGATGAGCACAACAATTTCTATGGTTGATCCACCATAAAGTTAGAAATATATGCTTAAGCTTAAACAACAATCAGTTGTTAAAAGGTAGATGGCAGATTTTAATGGGTGAACATATGTAAAAATCTTTAGAAGTTTGGAATAGTGTATTTTAATTTTATTCTCTTTGAGGATTGTAATAATTGAAATGTTTCATAAAATATTAAAAGAAATGATAAGAATAGGTTGTTTATTAAAAAATTCTGTATATTTTTATGTGTAACTCGTTAATTTTCCAATCAATGATTAATTGCAGTTTATTCTTAATGTAAAAAATAAACATTGTATGATTCTTCTATTTTATTATACAACAAAATATGCCAGAAATAGTGTTAAAATATAAACGTTTTACATCATTTCCATTTCAGTAAAAGATATTTTATTATTTTCCATAGAGCATGTTAAGCATATTCCATAACATATAGCGATTGTTACACCAGCATGCTTCTTGTACATTGCCCTGAGTGGGGCTCTATGATTTAGTAGAAACAGCTGGGTGGAAGTTTTCATAATGTAGAAGCAGAGATCAAGTAGAAGACCTCCTAATGCCTGATCTGTCAACCCCAGAAGTATTATTTCACTTGAAGGACATTTCGACTACAATCTATTTAACATGTCCCAGCTGCTTTAAGGAAATGCAGTGCATCTTCGGTGAAGCCGGGATTTGAACTCACTACCTCTGATAATGGTGTAACCAACCAGGTCACCGAATTACCATGTATTTGATATAATTCATTTATATCTACAATTTTCCTTGTTATTTTAGCTTATGATTCTATGAGATAAGTTTGAAAGAGCTTGCTTGCTGTTTGAAGATTTTAAAATCAGCCGTAACTGTTGCAAAGTCATGTAATCCTTCATTACAAAGCTATTCTTTGCTTATTAATGTCCTGTCTATACCATTTCTATTTAATTTAATATTACTGATTAAAATATTTTCATTTTTAACTTTAGTAATCAAAGACAATACAATATCAGTCTGCCAGCTAAATGGTTTTTGCTTTGGCCTTCATTTCATTAGTTTGTGGGTTCGATTTCCACCTAATGCCATTTGTATAGTGGCCATTATTGCACTTATCTCTATTTTTAAGTTCGGTAGTCTGTCTTCTCAGATTTTTACCAATGGATTTCACTGTTACTTGTGACGCATGCTAATTGCAATTGATTTGTTTTGAAATTGAAGATAATTCCCTGGTAATTAAGAATTATTTTATAAGGGTCAAGTTTATTTTTATATCAGTTCTATTACAGTTAAAAATTTCTTAATATCCAAGGTATTAAGCGTTTGAATCATTAGAATTACTAAAGAATTGAAATAGTTATTCCAATTTTTCACAAATTACATTTAAATAAATATTTTCTATTTTTTTCTACCTTGAAATCATAAAGAAGATATTGTTTTGTTTAAATGATCAGTTTCTTTTAGAGATCAAATGGTATTTTCAAGCTAAAATATTGAAGTCATTCATTCTGTAACCAAGTTTGTCATTAAACAAAAATTCTAAATGATGTGGCAAATCTGCTACTTTGGACATGAAGTTGACAGATTATCTGTGGGGTATGACATCATAAGTTTTGTAGAATAAGCTCTTAATTCTAATGAATTCTGTGGTTGTAATGTGTTTGAATACCTGAGTGAAACCACAGATGTTTAGTGGAATATATAGCATGAAATTTCACATATTGATAATAAAGGAATTTTATTTTGTGTTCCTCAAAATTTCACAATTTAATAAGTTAAATGCTGAAGAATACAATACTGTATGGATGCAATTTTGATTGTAGAATATATAAAATAGGATCTATTTAAAAACTTAGAGAAACATATTGCAAGGGTATGAGAAGTTTTAATTGCAAATATATTTAAATTTACAATGTTTTTTTTTTATTTTGATTTAAAAAAAGTAAAATTTTACTTATATTTACTGCTAGAAAGATTGATAGAATCATTCCTGCAGGATATCATTTCTCTCCAATCTATAATAAGTATAAAGATTTGTGACTAATTTTTCTATCTTCTAAATAACATGAAAATTCTGTAATTATCTTACATTTTATCAGTGGAAACAAATTTGCCTTTTATGAAAAAATTAAAGTGTAATTGCTAAGCATAAAGAAACCGTCCATGAAAAATTAAAATGGAAGGGAATGTCATCAGCTTAATTTTTAAAAACATTGTAATAAAATAAGAATTTTTTTCTCAATTAAAATCATGCAGATATTAAACTAACTGATGTAAACAAAAACCACATTGATCTAATTTGTTAGCCTCTGCTTTTTACTTCTCTAAACTATTATCATCTATATATTTTTGTATTGATGAGTTGGAGTGAGTATTTGTACGTGGGTGGGATAACGAAAGATGATTAATTATGCATTATTATATATTCTGCACACAGTCTCTTTTCATATTGATACTTACTACTAAGATTATTAGTTTATCTAAGGGTACAAGCCCGTGAAACATGTTTCCCTTTGCCATTGTTGGTTCAGCATGTCCATTTTTGGACCTTGCGCCATAAAACCCAACCAACCAACCCTTTGCCATTGATGGTTCTTGACCAATCAGCCAAATACTTATTACTATATTTAATAGTAAAAAGTTTTATATTATATTAAATTTTCATTACAATTTTGTCAGTTTTAACTTGCTAAATTTTTTGCATACCTTGATTTTTAAGAAATAAGAATATTTATCAACACATTACAGAAACTTTAAGAAAATTAAGATGCCATTAAAATTTTTGTTTTTAAATGTAATAAATTAGCTTAGATTAATTGAGCGACAAAGAAACTTTCTTTATATTTACTGCAAAATTTTACCAATTGATGCATTTTCTTATCTAATTTTGATCAACAATATTTGATAAGCCTTTATTTTTTCTGTGAAATTTTGATTTTAACATCTTTAAATGCAAATATAATAGATTAGTTTGTTATCTATCAGAATCATCCTTCTATTATAAATATGTGTATTGCATTTAAAAAAACTAAATAGAATTATAAGCTTTGTATGTTTTTTTAAGAGAAATTTATAAAAAATATAAAACTTTTGACAGTTGCAATACTTACGCATTTTATTATTACCTGGAATCTTCCCCTGATTAAAAATATTGTTAGATTTTTTTTCTGACCATAACACTTTTATATTTTTTAAAACAAAAAAATTTATATATATATATATATATATATATATATATATATATATATATATATATATATATATATTTGCAAATTTATAAAAACTATGTGGATATTGAAATAAAGTTATTTAATAAGTAAATTGAATTTCAGATTTAATTTTTAAAGGTTTTTTCCACTTCCATACAATTTTTTGCATGGATGTGGTGCTACTGTGAAAAAATATTTTAAAATAGTGAAGATTTTTTACAAAGATAGTTTAAAAATAGTCTTGTTCATTTTAATTTATATGTAATTTACATTACATTTGGAGAAATTTATTTCAAATAAAGGGGTAATATATAGTGCATTTATTTATCTTTATTTTTAATTATTTTTTAGATAATATATACAGTTGTGTAATTACAACGGCTATAATGATGGTTTCCCTGAAGCTATTTTTGACATATATATTATTCATTGGAGAAAGAAAATTTATACCAAAATTTATTAAATTAAGGAATTATTTTGAATTCTTCCTTCTATTTAGAACATTTTTTATATTAAAATTTTTTATTTTAAATCACTTAAAAATACTATAATACATGCTTTTTATTAAGAGAGGGTTTATTTTAGATTATAGTGACCAGGTGGCTCACTTGAATAAATGTACCTGAGAACAAATTTAATTTTATATTTAATATTAAATTCATTGTAAAAGATGTAATTCTTGCTTAAAACATCAAATAAATATAATAAATATAATTTAGAAATATCAATCTCATTGTTTATTTTTAATTTTCATATAATTAATATAATTATTGCAAAATATTTATATTATTATAGCGATTAATAGAAACTGGGAAACAAAGGAAGTTTCATTAAAATTAAGGATGCTTTTAGCTTTTGTCAAGTGTTACATATAGGTTTAATGCATGCACATTGTCTCATATAGAACATTAAACTACATAGTATTTATCCTGCAGTTCTATTTGCTTCAAGCGGATGTTTTTAGTCATTCAAAATGTTATATTTTATTATATTTTTCACTACTTAGTTTCAGACACTTCATTTTAAGTAGTGCTCGTTCTCTTTTTTTTTTCTGGTGATGTTATTTTTGCTTTACGTTTGCTTACTTTTCGAGCTTTTTCTTAAGCTGGTAAGAGGGGAGGGGAAAAGGAAGAAGGGATACGTCAATCTTATGAATTACCTTTTTTTAGTGGTCTAACCAGTGTTCCTCATTTCTTCCACTTTTATCACTCCTTTTTTATCTAGAAAATATTTAATTAGAAATTAGTTTTTATTAACATAGAATTCGAACAGTATTTTGTGTATGTCATTGGCTGATTGTGGAAGCAATAATACTAAATTATTGTATATTTAACAACATGATTTACATCAGTCAATTGATAATTTTTTTAGAAAAATTACAATATAATGTTATATACACATAATTAATAATTATATTATATTCTAATAAAAATATTCAAACTGGATATTGAACCGATTGTAGGATTTTCCCGTAGTTTTAAATTGAGATTATTCTTTTTTGCCTGTAATACATAATTATCCTTTTCAAATAAAGCTAAGTTTTATTCAAAAATAAGAAATAAAATTCTGAAAACAGTTATCATAATTTTCAGTCTCGAAATCAAATTTTAAAAATTATTAGAGATGAAACTTCAGATTATGATGAACCAGAAATCCGTTAGAACATGACGAATTCATGTCAAAGTTAGAAGCTGGTTTTCATCCATTTATTAAGTATTATATTGTAGGCATAATCAGTTGTATTAAATTATTGTATTTTTATTATTTCATGAGAATAACCATAATATATTTAATCAAAAATAAGAGTAATTTAATTTTTATCATATTAATTTTAAATAACACGAAATTTTAAAAAAGCTGAATTTTATGTATGTACATGATTTCTAATTTGACCAACATAATTTTGCAAAACTGCTATGGATAAATATTTTTTTCACGTGCGGTATTTAACTTTTTCTTAGATTTTTGTTCATTTTATTTTATTTAAATAAATTAGTCCATTTTATGTATTAATCTAAGATTTAATAGAAGGTTCGAGTGAAATGTTATGCAGTGTGTAAAGAAAGTAGATCTCCATCGACTTTTCGTATTAATTATAAAGGGGGGGGGGAACAAGATCTATTATCCCCTCTTATAATTTCTAACTTCGGAAAATGAGTTGCGTAATACTACCACTGTATATTTTTATAATCAGGACATATTCCTGAAACATTATCTCTAAGATTGATTTTTCTGTAAAATACTGAATAAATTTAAAAATTGCTTGTTAGTTTTCAACAAAAGTGTATTTTATTACTATTTTTGAAAAGTTTTTATAATGAAAAAAAAAATAGAAATAAATATTTTAATCATCTAAAAAGCTTTACGACATTTTAAGATTGACTTTGTTTATATTAACCTTTCTTGAGGTTTGGTTTTGCTATACATACATATATTATTACATTTAGCTCTGCTGGAAACGGAAGGGTGTGCACTCCTTGTCGTAGGTTCAACAGTTCGTGGGTTCGAATGTCTCTTTTGGCTTGAGTGTTTGTAGTGGTTCGGAATCCGTTTAAACTACAGGTTTCTATCTAATTGGCTCTCATGGGAAAAAAATAACGTTGAGCGAAAGACAGATGTATCGATGACTCGATGTTTTAAAAATCATTGAAATTTAGAAAGATTCTCGAATTTCCGAATAATATATATATTTTTTTTTGAAATTTCACATCGTTAACTCTATTAAAAAGAAAAATCGGAGAATATTGAATAATAATATGGAACAAATATTCTTACTATTATTCTTTAAAAGTAGTTACAATACAATAACAAACAAAATGAATTCTATATGAATAAAAAAAATGAAACTTTATGAATAATGAAGTACTAAATTATTTTTGACTGCCTTGTGCCTTTCAATTGTATTTTTAAAATATTTTTTTTTCTGTTGCATAAAATCATAAATTTTATAATAAAATTCACAATATAGATCTTGATTGCCTGAGAATGCTAACATATAGTAATCTATAGAAATATTCCTTGTTTACTTTGTCAAAGAATTTTTTTCAAGAAATTTGAAAATATTTGTTTATATCTTTTTAAAAAGTATAATTGTAGAGAAGACCGGTGGCTTAGTGGTAGCGTTTCACGCTCACCTGGTCCGAGGTTCGATCCTCTGACTGCTCAAGGTCGATTCAATCTTTCATCCCTTCTGTGGGTCGATAAACTGAGTACCAAACATGCTTGGAAACTAAACCCTGGGGGTTTCAAATTAGGTTGCCCACCTGATCGGGATATATGCTTCGTGCGCTAGGGCCCCTCGGTCAAGAAAACAGAGATGTAGGCCTTGGGCTGTCGTGCCACAGGTTTAGTTTTTTTTATAATTGTAATAATATCTCTACTGATTTTTAGATTAATTTTTTAATATTTACATATTAATGTATGTAGTTATTAATTAATTTTATAGTGTGATTCCTGTTAAATGCATATTAAAGTAATTAAAAATTAAATTTTTTTAACAATATCTAAAGGTACTGATTGCTGACATTGTATGAGTAATTTTTTTCTTTAAATTTAAGCAGCGTGGAAACCTTTCTAAAGATAACATCATGCAAAAAATGGTTATTCCGAGCTTATGATACATTTTTTTAATGATTTTTAGCAGAAGTTATAACATGTTTAAAACTGTCTTATCAAGAACTGCTTACCTTTAATTTCAATCTTCGAGATAAACGGAAAGATTTTTACATTAGTGTGAGAAATTTTTATTTCATATCAGTTTTGAATTTCGGGAAAATTTCGGGTGTACATTGAGTTAGATTCAGATATTTAGCTTATGTTTTCAAATAGAGTAATAATAGTTTGACAGATTTGTCATCTGCAGATATACTTTTTTAGGTAAATTTTAATATAAAAAAATGTGTGTGTGAGATTTATTGTTATGAAACTCGCACTTTTTGATACATTTATGTGTATTAGAAAAAGTGAACACATAATATTAATACTGATTCCTTAATTAAACTGTTTTCAAATTATTTTTATATAAATATGCGACATTTATCGAAGAAATTAATATTTTCTTTATATATTTGGTTGGCAAAAAAAGTAATTTTGCTTTTTTCACAACGTTTTTTTTTTTTGCGAGGGGGGCAAACCGAAATTACTTTCACCTTAATATTTAACATATATTTAATATAATTGAGAACTTAAAAATGTATTAAAATACTGATGCTAATTGTCCTTAAAAAAACTATTTGTTTACTTAGCGTATTTCCGTTTCTTATATATGTATATAATTTGTAGAATAATTGATTTCTGCACTTTAGCGGTAATATAGGTGTATGTCATAATTTATCATAGAAGGCCACACAAAATTGAATTATACGTTGAATCACCAAGAACTCATCGCCGGAAATATCTTTACCGAAGTCGTGATATATCTTTTACCATCAGCTAGCAAAATCGGTTCGCTAAGTATATAAAAAGAAACCTTTGCTTAGAAATAAATTATAAGTAAGAATTATTGAAAGTATATTCTGAAAAAGTATGAATAAGATACACGAATGTACTTGTATTTAGCTTAATTACAAAATTTTTTATAGCAGTTATTCTATCCTTTAAAGATTGTCAAACAACGAAGTATTAAGTTGTTAATTATGACACTTGGACAAGCTAAGCTCGCTATACCGTTGGCTATGCGAATTTAAGTCAGTAGGGTGCGTCTTTCGTTTAATCAGAGCATCATGAAGGGGAAAGTATTAAGTTGAATGACAGATGATTATTTATGTTGATAAAAATAGTTACCACTAATTATATGGTTTTTTAAATGTTTAAAGTTCTCTTTTCCCCCTACAGACAGAATGTGTGGAATGTTGCAAATTTTAATTTAAATTAGAATCTTCTATAGTCTGTTTGGTCGTCGCATTCATTTTCTTGGTGCATAATCTACCTGAAAATGTCAGTTTTACAATCAGTTTAGTCCAAATGTCATAAGATATTATTGATCGATACTTTTACCGATTTATTAGGGTTGGTGCGTATGAAATGTCGGATTCTTAAGTGATTGTATAAAACTGCATATCTTTCTTCAAAAGCTGTTTATTCAATCAAAGTATGCTCCATTCGCTTCAATACACTTCTCCCAACGAGATTTTAAAGCGTAGATGCCTGTCTTAAAAAAATTTTGGTCTTTAGAATTAATAAACTCTGATATCGAGTTTTTAGACTGTCTTCATTTTCATAGTGTTTGCCCTTAAAACAGCTCTAAATGCTTGAAAAAATGAAAATCGGTCGGCGAGAGATCCGGTGAATATGGTGGATGCTGCAATGATGAGCATACGTTTAACCGATCCAACTTATTTCGCTCTGTCAGTGCGGTACCCACTTGTCCATCTTCTTAACCTTGCCAATCTCAGAAAGGTGTCTCAATATCGTTGTATGGTCAACTTTCATCCTGATAGCAAGTTCCCTCGTGGATACGGCTGGATCCGCTTCCACTAGAGCCTTCAGGTCATCATTCTTCACAGACGTTTTGGGTCTTCCGCGCGGCTCATTTTGCAGTGAAAAGGTCCGAAATTTTTCGAACCAACGCTGCACTTTCCGATCGTTAACCGTATTCTCCCAAACGCTTGTTTATGTTGCGTGCAGCTTTTGCAGCACTATTACCAAGTTTGTACTCATAAGAAAATGACGCGAATGTCGGCAGAATTCATTTTCGCAATAAACTCAAAAGAAATAAAAAAGGGAAGACCTTCGAGAAAACCTATTTTGCTGAAATGAGTCTCTGGCAATGGACAATACGAGTATGAATGAGGTTGTGCCAAATACAAAAGTATAACGAAAACAGGAGGAAACGTCCGCATGTAAAGAGAATCCGACATTTCATACGCACCAACCTAATATATTCACTTTGTATCCATTTTGTGAACCATAGTTGAATGCTTTTATTTCTTTAAACCATGTAAATGCCGCATCGGTAAAAACGTAGCACTGCTAAAATTATACCTTTTAAGCTGGTAAATGTCGCGGCGTTTCTTCCGGAAATTACTATCTATCATATTATTGATGTGAAAATGCATTGAAGTTTACAGTTCTTATATTTTCAATTCAAATAAAATCGGTTATGCAGTTTAATTTGAGCGTTGGTTAACTTGCAGCATACAGGATTTAACAGGTGATCATGATTTTCTGAGACAGCTGGTACATGTTATAGAAAAAAATGCTTTAATGTGACAAATGTGCACAATTTCTTTTTCCAGTGCTTCCTCCTGCGTCTGAATTGTTGCGTGCGTTCATTAATTGCCTTCGTTCGTATTAAAAAAAGACTGCGTTGGTGCGAGGTGGAGCCATAAAAAGCTTTAATTCGCAGGACACTCCCTGTTTAAATTGGACATTGAGTTGACAACTCCCCCTAGAGTAGCGGCTTCTTGTATTCTCAGAGAGCGGGGTCTACCTAGTTACCTAACCGGAAATTGACTCATTCACTTTGGCAAGTTGAGGAATTTAATCCGACCACCTGATGTCCTTCTGTTACCTGGCAGCCCACGTTCTTTCATCTTCTTTTTCCTTTTGGAAAACCTCTCTTCACCCCCTGATCGAATACCTGAATTCCTGCCACAGATTTTTTTTATTATCACGAAGAGGGGAGGGAGATATTTGTAAGAAAAAAAAAGAGTAGGTGTCCCCCCACATAATCTCCCAACTACTTTCGAGTATTATGAGTGGAAACTCGGGTGTTTTTTTTTCTTTTTTTTTTTTAGTTCTTTTAATGACAGGATATGAAGTGTGGACTTGTGCGCCATTGGCGAGTTTCAACTTGCATGCAGTGTTATAAGAAATAAATAAAGAAATAAAAAAAATGTTCCCCACCCCCTTTCTATTCAAGAAGTTCCGTGCTGTCAGATTATGCGATGCATCGCGAATCTTACCTATCTTGTTTATAAAGTTAACTGTATTTCTTTTGAGACGAAACTATTTTTGTGGGTGATGCCGTCATTATTCATAAACATTTTGTCGAAATGTTTTCAACATAAATTCATCATCCCTGTGTCAATAGTTCTAAAAATGCGTAATTTTAATGAAATTATTATTGAACCTGGAATTTTTAGTATTTTTGCATTTAATAAAGAAATAAAATTCAATCAGATCCATATTAAATTAATTAGTAATCGAAAATCTGAAACTTTCTTACTCAGCATATTTATACTTTTTATTCTATAAGTTTTACCGAAACCTCCAACCACATATGTATTATTATATATGAATGGTCCCTAATATGGTCCTATAAACACATGTTTAATTTCAATTTACGAACTAGAATTTTGAAAAAATTTCTTTTTTACGAACTCATGTTCATACATTTTTCGTTTGCATTGCTTTTTAATCATCTAATTTTTTTTCAATTTTTTATATGATTGAGAAAGTTGGATTGTTGTTTTTACTAGAGAATCGTAAATTCTTCGAATTGTGGGTAACTAACAACACTGCTGACTTTGAAATTTCAAGTTTTTTAAAGCAATTCGAGTGAAGTCTCTCGCCAAATCTCTCCCGTCTTACAGCTGTGCACTAGAGTAAAATCAACAGTTTCAAATGCAAATATCATAAGTATTTTTGCTAAAAGTAATTATTACTTTGAATCATCTTATAAAATTGACATTTTAGATGCAGTCAGTATATAAAAATATAAAAAAAATCATATCTATTTCACTTTGGCTTACAAAATTTGTCTAACAACTCATGTTGGCATGCATGCCTTGTTAAAGAATTTACCGCAACTGAAGAAAACCGAGAACTTGCCTAACAACTTAAGTGAAAATGAATCACTTTTAATCGAACAAACACCAAAAAACCCTCGCCTACTCAACTTTTTTTTGTTAAGATCTTAATGTATTCTCAGGTATATTTTGTACCTAAGATGTATCGGAAAAGTATATAGTTCAAAAGTACATAGACGGACATAAATGAGAACGCAATGGGTGAAAATGAAGAATAATTTTCAGACATTAAACAAGAAACGACCACTTGCAAAACAAGCGAATAAATGGTTAGTAAAAATTTTTTATGGGTGGGGGGTGAAGGTGAAATTGTTTTTCTAATATATTAAAAAATTTTTCTGATAGTACTTTATTTATAAAAAAATTAATTATTTGACACTTATTTTACTATTTCATGAACTTTGATTTTAAGACCGAGCGTAAAAACGAGCGTTTACTGTAAATATACAGGGGTGACCAACCTACGGCTCGCGAGATACATGTGGCTCTTAGAAGGATTATTTGTGTCTGTGGATAAATGTACTCGAGTGAAGATCAAGCTCTACAATTAAAATATAAGTCGACGCCGATTTCCGACTTTTGGAAATTTGTACCAGAATCGAAGTATCCTGAATTAAAAAAGGCTGCTTTTCGAACTATTTCAATATTCGAAACAATGCACTTATGTGAATCATTTTATTCCACTTTAAAATTCGTGAAATCCAAACACCGACCAGTAGTAACTAACCAATATCTCAAAAAATTACCAAAAAGTACTGTCACAAATTAGTGGCCAAATTAAAAAAAAACTATCAAGAGAAGTAAAATAAATGTGTTTAGATTTTAATATTTAAATTCAGTTCATATATTTTGTACTTTTATTTTGATTTCAATAAATATAATTACTATAAAAAAAGTTTTGACACCTTTTTTGCATACCTTTTAAATACGTATTTAATTGCAGCTCTCGAAAAATTGCAAATGTTGAAAAAATGGCTCGGACTATCATAGAGCTTGCCCACCCCTGGTATATTAATATTGAATTCTTTGCTGCCCTCTTACATATTGGTTTACCTTCAATTAGTCGTTATACTGAGTTCAACAATTCGTCGTGAACTCGAATCATGTAACGAGTTTGATGTTTGTAGTGGTTCAGAGTCCACTTTTTAAAATGTAATTTCTATTTTAATTAGTTTTCTTATGCGAAAAAAAAACTTTGAGCGACAAACAAACCAAACCAATCACATAATAGTTGGATAGTGCTAAAGGGAGGTTCGTGTTCGACTCTAAACATTATTGAATAATGTGAGGCGGATGTTGGTTCTGTTTTCTGCAAGCATATCTGTCAGAGTATTTGCTTACGAGTTCTTCAGGATTCACTACTTCTCTTATTACAGCCCTTGTAAAGTCTTAAAAATTTTTACCGGTCTTTTCTGTTAGCATCCTTTTATTTGTTATTAATAACTCTGAGCTTTTTCAAATTTCACTATTTCTGGTTCTTCGTCTAACTTTAGCTCCTCCTGGGCTTTCGCCTAGAAGTGTTTTCGCAATTCTTTTCTCATCCATCCTCAATTATATCTAAACTATTATATTATTTTTTTCTTCTGATAGTTGTAATACGTTCAATTCTTTATAGTTATCGTTTACCTGTGTTTATGTTTACGTTCGATGGCCATCTCCTCAAAATGCTAGAAAAATCTTTATGGAAGATTTTTATAAAAGAAAAATGATTCTCTTTCCTATATTTTTAAAAGCTTAGAGTCAATTCTATTGGAACTGGTTTCCCTTCTTCTGGTATATTCTGTTGTCTGGCTTAAGATCTCTGTGAAAGAATCCTCTCGGAAAGTATGCGGTGAAAGTTTAAGAAATCCTTAGAACAGCTTTTATTTTTATTCTATCCACTATGTAGTATCATATTTCTTTCTTAGTATCCGTATTGTTATTTACCATATGTGGACATGCATATTAGAAACGTCAATTATATTCGTCTTTAAACTATCCGTTTTTGTCTGCAATATTCTTCCTAAAAAGTATTATAATTAATGGAATTAAAGTTTTGAATTTATTTTTTATGTAAAGGAATATATGTTTATGAATGGTTGTTAATATATTTACACTTAGTTAATATATCATCTATCAAATTTATTGTTCTATATATCTTTAAATACGAATCGCATAAAAAAGCGGAATAAAATGACTTTTAAAACAGTGACTCTATTTATTAGAAATCTTGATATCGAATAATACGATAATTATGTTAATTATTAAAATTAAAAGGATATTATTAGGTACTATTAAAAAATTTTATAAAATATCCTACACGTGTATTATTAGATATTATTTAAAAAATAAAAAAAAATCCTACTATTTACCTCACTGTTTTAAATTCTACTTTTCATTAATTACAAGGCATCTTTTATGTATGTGTCTTGTATATTTCTTACATTGTCAATATTTTTTATGTAGCTGTAGTGCATGTCGTTACTCAAAATACAAAACTGGTTAAGTCCCCAGTGCCTACTTATTGAATTTGCTATGTATTCCTACTTTATAACATACAAATTACAGTAACAAAATTTTTACTTAATGAGAATTGTTTTCTTTAAGGATTGCTTTCCTGCTAGAAAATGCAGATCTTCGCAATAGCACATTAGATGCTTTTTGTATGCATTGCTTTATTGTCTGTTTTGGATTATTGTGCATGTTTTTGTTATATGAGCAGATGTCAGTGATAAGTAATTCCAAATACTTTTATACTCCTAATCACTGGTTCCTCGACCTATTGAATATATGGCAGAGTAAATGCACTCCATTATGATCTGGAAAATTATTCTCGTGTTGTTTGAGTTATTTCAAGAATTTTCTGCGGATTTTTTTCTCCCGGTTTTGCATCTGCTGTGGCAACCCTGTTCTCACCTTTTGCGCAGACGGACGGAGAACTTGATTTTAATTGCCATTGAACTGGTGTCTGGCAAATTGAACAGAAGATGTCGGGTGGGACGCTCACTTTTCCTTTGGCCCATGTGAAAGAGAACCGCTCGGCTTTTAAAAGATGTGATTAATAAGGTAGGCGTGACGTGAAAAATGAGTAATGGCGTCATCGATTTCTTGTTCTTCAATTTCTGACTTTGGCCCGAAATAATTTTCTGTAGAACTGAAACCAGATTCCGTTCTGTCCCTCTCCTACCCGCCGCAGCGGTATAATAAAGTGGTTTTCTATATCATTAAGTGTAGGGTTTTTATTTTTTTATTGGCATGCCATTCGTCTCAATCAGATTGCTATACAGCTACAGCAATAAACCACTGATAACAAGCTGTACTTGCTGCGGTAGAATTTGCTATACGATCATCTGGTCATCTAGTTACTCCGTTTTTTTAATTTTTAAAATTTTTTAAAAATTTGGGCATTTTACACATAGTTTTAAACAATTTTGAAATTAAATACTTATGGTGTGAGTTACTGATATATAATCTTATTCGATATTTTTTTCGTAACTTTTGTTCCTTCCAAGTAGAAGTTTTTAATCATAACATTTTTTAAATTACGCCTTAAAATTGCATTAGGAAAAAAAATACTACTGCGTTTTGCTAAAGATGTTTTATTATGATTATTGGAAAGATTTTTACAAGATTCTTTGTATATATTGGTCCGCGTGACATGAAATTTCAATTTTTATTTGACCGTCAAATTTATTTAACTTTCTGATTATTATTTTACCGATATATTTTTCATTAAATTTTTAAAATCTGAGGAATATGAAGGCTATTGGAAATTTATAATTCGAAACTAAATTGAATTTGTGACGTGCTTAATTTGTCTTTTTTTAAAATTTTAATGTGGAAATCTGTTTGCGTCTTAAAAAGTGTAATACACAATATTTCCTTGTTTATGATTTTCTAATATGTATCTGAATGCATTTAATTATTGAAAAGCTGCTTACCATTTTAAATAAAACCTACCAAAATGTTTATATTAACATTTTTTAGTTTTTGTTTCAAACTTTGTTCATATTTTATACCGGCATTATTTTAGCTTTTGTTCCAAATTGTGTTCATATTTTATACCGGCATTATTTAAGGTTTGTTTTTTAATTCATTATAACATTTTTGTCTGTATCGTAATCTCATTTCTATAATTTTTTTTCTTTATTCTAAATGACTTTATATCATTTTCATTTCCTTCACGTGAAGTAACATTCCCTCAGTCAAGTTTGTTTCAAATATACATTAATTTACTTTAATTCTTAATTTAAAATTTTCTCATAACCACTTTTTTAAACCATGATCCATTGTTGATTTTACAACATGAAGCTTTAAAAAATATTCATTTTTATAGAAAGCAATTTCGTTAATTTATAACTATTCAAATGCTATCTTTAAATTTTGATGATCATTGCATCTGTTAGAAACTACGAAATATAAATGCAGCCTGTAACAATACTTTATCTTATTCAGTGAATTGAACCTGAAGTTTCATTCGTTCTGATTTCTATATGTTGATATTCACGATAAAATGAATGCATGTTTAGTATATTTGTGAGGTTAATGTAATCCTATTTAATTATCCTAAATCTATAACAAAATTAATTCAATTTATTCCAGCGCCATTATCATCCATCAATTTTCAGAGAATAACAGAAATTATCTTCAATATCTTTCAAAGTGTGTTTTAACTCGAGTGTTTTTCTAAATATTTATTAATTAATTTTTGTATAACTGGTGAGCGTTATATCGTTATTATGGAATGATGAAGAAAACTATTCAACACTCTCATATTATTTGTGGATGCATATTTTCATGTTAATACTAATATTTTATCAAAGCATTTACTTTTTTAAGTATAGCAATGATATTCTATCCTATGTTTTATCAAAATTCCTGAAAATAGCCCTAAGTTTGATTGAAAAGTCAATATGTTATTAGTAAAAAACACTTGGGTACATTTATTGTTACTATAAACGCTTATAGGCCTATGTATGTGTGCTCTGTTTTTACAAATACGTTATACTCGGTCTATAAATTTATTTTTTTATTTATTTATTTATTTATTTTTTTTTTGCTAAATTTTTTTAGATTTTTTTACCATGTTAAGTGAACACAAATATTCTTATTTAATTTGTATTAATATATATTTCCCTGGAAAATATGGAGTTAAATATATTCTTGATTTTCTTTCTGAAAAATTTATGTATTTTTCCACATATTTGTTGAGATATCTAAAATCGAATGAAGTATACATAAAATTGAAAATGTTTTTGATCAAATAACGTAATTTGCTAAAAGGATTTAATTTTTTTGTTTTGAGACATTGTCTTTTAACTACCTTTGCACTATTGGCTATGTATTTTAATCATTGTTTTATGTTTGTATTTTGTATGTATTTTTCGTTGTTAAATGTTTGAAAATATTATGGCATGGTGATGATAGTTTAATTAAAATAATACAAATTTATATATATTTTAAAATATTCATAATGTGACTTTTTATGATACATAAAAACAAGTGTCTGTTATAAATTATTACTTTTCTTGTAGTCGTCATTCATGGAATTGCAAAACATAAAAATTTGAAATTAACTACATTATTTACATTCTAAACTACTTGGACAATTCGATTAATATATTCGTTCCTGTGATTTGATAATGAAACATCTTGGGGGGATTTTAGATAGTAAAGTATAAAATAAATTTTTTACATTTGAAGAGACAAATGCTTTTATTGGTTTCCCATTTTAATTTTAGAAAAATGTTTGGTTATAAAAATTCATTTTGATGACTTACAAATTAAAGAAATTGTTTAATGAAGCTAATTTATGTATTCTGCAATACATTTTGAAAATATTTAAAAACCAAACTTAATACATTAAAATTTAAGATTCCTTTTAATGAGATTTGCTTTTTTAAAAATTGTATTGTATTTTTTATTTAAAATAGTTTGTGCGGTATGTTACTTGTCATTTATATTCCAAAATGAAACCTGAAAAAGCGGCCATCAATGGATAATATATATTTAAAATGAAGGAAATAGTGATTGATGACTCTTGTTACTGGATTGTTATTCAACTGAGTTTTCTTAGACATATTTGATAGACTCAATCAACTACTCATACATTTTTATATCCTTGAGGGGGGAAAAAGAGAAATTTTTTATAGCTAAAATTAATTTCATTCAAATTTTTTTACCTTACATTTGGATCCTCTTCAATAACATATCAAAACAGGAATATTATATAGGTACTGCGTTTACTTTAATTTGTGATTCAAATAGGATACAGAGAAAGTTATAAAGAATCACTAAACTGGCTATGTATGAATGTTAGTTTTCTTCCATGTTTGAGATTTTAGGTGTGTATGAGCCTTTGTACTCTTGTGGAATAAACCTATTTAGTCCACGCATGTATCGTCATTTATAATTATAATTTTCACTTCCTCGGTTTTGCAATTTTTGAGACCTTTTCAAGATCAAGTATACATTTCAAAAATTAATTGTTGATTTTTTTTTCAATTTTTTGATTTAGTGCTTTAAAATTTTATGTTTTACTACTAACACGACTTATTAATTTAATTATTTCCTAATTCACGAAACCATTTCGAGTATTAGAAATTATTTTATAACATGTATATTTTACTTATATATATGACAACTATGTTTATATGACAACTTTCTTAGAAATCAAAGTAATACTTCATTATATTTTAGTAATTCGAAACTCATTTAAATCCTTATATTTTTTACTTAGAGATATGCACGCGCGAATGTTTTTTATTGATATACATTTTTATTGAATTATTTAAAATTTAAATTATTCTATTTCAAAAAAAATTTTTTGATGGGCACGCCTCTTTTTTACTTGGAGAAACGTAAGCAAGAAAAGATAGTGAGAGAACAGGATTTTAAATGAGATCAAAACAAAAAGTTTCCTTTATGATGAAAAAACTATTTTCATTGTTTCTCTTCTGAAACCTGAAATGATCACGTGTTTCCTTAAGAATGTTAGATCTCTAAATGTACATCATCCGGTAATAGACCATCTCTTTTTTTTAAGTTCTTTCGCAAAAAATAACTTTTAAATTCGTTATCGGAATTCCTATCGAAGCCTCTGATCGTAGAAATTGAGTCAAAAGAATATTTTTCTTATCATCGACCCTCTTTTCTCCTTTAAATTACGAGCCCGAAGAAATAATCTTATTTATGGGAACGAAAAAAACCCTTGTCTTTTCTCAATTAGTTGCTCTAGTCTGTTATGGAAGGCTTCGCAGCTGCAAAATCTAAGTGAAGGAAAGTGATTTTTATTTTTTACTATTCGGGATTTTCCCCATATTGCAAAAAAATTATGAAGCCTCTTTGATTGAATTCACTTAATATTTTTAGCTTAAGTTTCTAAATTGCCTTGAATTGTTTTTTCAAAGAGCTGTTACAAGAAAACAATAAAAAAATAAGTATTTTAAATAATTTATTATTATATATTAAATAAGCAACAAATTTTTATTAAAGATATTTATCTTTTATTCAGGTAGAGCGTTATAAAATTTTAATATCATTTATCAACACAGTTTGTGTTTTTGATTTTTTTGTGATTTTGAGATTGTAAAAATAGTATATCCTGCATTAGTGCAGCATATCTCAACCTTTGTGATACACGTGCTTACCTTTAGCATACCTAGTTGCCTAATAAAGGAAAGTAGTGTATGAAAGTTTTGTTTAAACAAGAGAAAAGTCAGAAGGTAAGAGATTTCCGTAAAAATTTATTTAAAAGAATCCAGTAACCTACACATAACAAGATAAAAAAGTTAGGAATTTTATTTTTAGGTAACTTCGAATCCCAAATAAAAATTGTATTAAAAGTTTATAAAGAAATTAAAGTTTTATAGGGGGAAAAAAAACTTTTTTTTACATTTAATCTTAAAAAACTTATTTCATTAATTTGTAATATTTTTCCGAAGCATTGTACATAATTTTTTATCCTTAAGTTATTTTACAATTTATCGTATATTACAGTGAACTATACCAAAATATTTTCCTATACACTTTCTTACTTTTAGCTTAATATTTAAGAAAACATATATAAAATCCATTTTAATATTTATCAAATTTAGATTTCTTTCAAACATGTACTAAATTTTGTCCGTTTTTTTAATTAATTTTAAAATTGAAAAATTATTTTATTACAACTGTTTTAGTTACCAAACATAAACAACCGATCAAAATAATCATATTTTTAAGTCACAGTCAAATGCGATTTAAAGTCTTCTATTCTCCAGATTTAAATATGACATTGGCGTAGTATTCTTATTTACTGGTAAAAGAATATTTGGTGCAAGAACATACATATGTTTGCTGACTGGCCAGTGAATTAGAAACGTTTGAGGTTTTCATTTAATTGCTTGCTAGAGGTATGAAGTGTGCATCTTTTTTAAGAATTGGCTTACACGCCGTTAGAATATCAGCTTAAGAGTAAAACTTAAAAAAGGTTCACAATGATTACACAAAAAAACCCGGTACCTTTTTAATCGGCTTAATTTCAAAGACAGAAAAAAAAATTGATATGATTTAGCTTTTAGAAATCCTAACGCAGCCAGCTATATCAAAGGTTTACAAACAAAAATTGAAATCGTATTAAAAGTTTATAAATTTTAATACGATTTCAAGTCTTTCTCTAGGAGATGTAATTACGGATCTATAATATATATATATATATATATATATATATATATATATATATATATATATATATATATAATCAACGTTTTTTTCCAGACAAATTGTACGGCAAAGTATGTGCTTCAAAGGACCAAAATCGTCAAACAAGGCTCTTCCCATCAGATTTTAGCCCGAACCATGCGCAGAGAATTGAAGAGATTGAAGTGCGCAATCGGTTGCCCGCGTGAGAAAACTTCATTTTTGCTCAAAATAGAAAAATTCGTTTGAAGTAGCGTCGGAAAATAAGGCATTGGCCATCGGAGCGTTGGGCATGGGTAATGTGGTCAGATGAATCACGCTGCACTTTATTTTTAATTGATGGAAGACATCGAATTTGGCGAGAAATCACGAAACTGTGAACTCATCTCGCTTTACTTGCTCTGTGTAAGGGTCTGGTGGGAGTGTGATTGTATGGAATGTGTTTTGCTTGCATGGAAATGGTACGGTGGTGTTCCTCAAGGTAAATCTCGAGACGCCTAAGTATACTGGCAGATCAAGTGCACCCCGTAAAACAACATTTTTATTCTGATAGTGACGTATACTTCATGGACGATAATGCAAGTATACATTACGCCAAGAGTGTTCAAATTTGATTTGCTTGACATTAGCCTGGCTTCGAACAGCTTCCCTGGCCACCACAGAGCCCGGATTTTTATTCCATAAAAATTTGAGAGATCTGGGTGAAAGACGTATGCGACAGCACCATGCTCTTCCATTTAATTTATAAGACCCTAAAAGCTTCTTTAGCTAATGCATGATGTTTCGTAGACAAATGTACTCCAGAAATATGTAGACTCGATGCTCAAACTAATAAAAGGTGTTATCGTTGATAAAGCTTCTTACAAAATGTTGAGTTTGAGTTTTTAATTTATCAATAATACCACGTGTATGTATGTTGAAGAAAGCACTTTTTATTTTACTGAAATTGTAATCTCTGTAAGACCCGATGTTTATTGAATATTCATATTTGCCATCTTTTTTTGTGTTCTACACTGGATGTTGGATATTTATATGGAAATATGGGATATCGCAACAACATGAAAATAAAATAACTATCAAACTTTGAATTATCGCTGTCTTTAAGGAATTAAACGAAAACACCAAATAATTTTAACATAAATAATGTAAAAAAAAGAGCATAAATGAAAGATACTTAGGTATCTAATTTCCTCCTAAAGGAAATTTCAAATTGACCACATAAAAATAGGAATACCCGTAAAGAACCTTGATTGTGCTTAATACATTTTTATCAAGTCCCTCGCCTGCAGTTCATTAAGCATTGTTAGGAATTGGCCTTACAATGTAATCACGTCCACCAATCCAAGGAAACCGTCTCAGTAATTGTTTGTACTTACTGGTAATCAGTGAGATAAGAATATTTAATAGGGAAGCCGGTTGTCGCAATCGATGTGATTACGTTTTTGATATCTTGCTTCTTCCTCGGTTTCATTTGCCTGTCAAGTTATTCGTTAACGTTATAGCTATAAAACACGAGATTCGTTTTGCGCATGCCTATATCATCATGATTGTTTGTGAATGAAAGATTCAAGCCGTATGTGAAAAAAGTTATTCTCTAGTTTTATGGTTTTTTCCCCCCTGTCAATTTTTTTAAACGTAGCAAAAAAGTTTTTAAAATACAAAATCCTTAATTTTGCATTATTAATCAGTGATTCATAATTAAAAAATACGCTTTTATATATTAAATACTACCTAAAATCTGTGGTTTTGAAGAATAGAATGAGTTTAATAAGAATTTTTTTGTTTCACCCCAGTTTAATTTTTGATAACTTGGCGAATAATTTTAACATTAAGAAATTTTTAAAAATTTTCGTTAATATTTATGTTTGTATTGCGAATTTGTGAAATAATAATTAGCTTTTAATTTTTGCAATTTGTTACTGTTTCCGCATAATTTGCGTTCATTAAAATATTTAAACCATTTAATTTATGGTATTTAAAATTATGGGATTTATTTGTAGTTTGGCAACAAATGTTTCTACTATGGTAGATTTGTGTGAAGATTAGTCATAGAAAAAAATAATTTAGTTTGAAGGAAATGTTTTATATAAATCTTTGCTCTTATAAAGCTATGAATTCCAGTCTTCTGAGCAAAGGTCTAAGCTTTAAAAAAGAGTCCATATTAAAAATTGCTTAATGATTTTAAATTTACAAATTATATTATAGAAATAATAAAATAAAATGAAAAAACTGAAGAATAATGGCCTTACAATTTTGTGTTAAATGTAATTTCATCTTATTTTAATGGTTCCATTTCAACAGAGTAAAGAAATAAAATGATGTTCTTCCCGTCTTGTTAGAATAATTTTAAATAAATACCTACTATTCATTTGGCATACATTTGGATTTCTCTCTCTTTTACCACTGAAAGTATACATGCTAACCGAGCAAATGAACTGAAATGAAGATAGTTCCTAATAGTTTTAAGTGAGATTTGATTTATTCATGGCTATTGATTAAGTTTATTTATGCCACTGCTCTTTGTATGAATTCTAGTAAGATAAAAATGTAAGAAGAGTAAAATTTATTGAAAGTATTTGGTGAAGGCACAGTTTCTGACAGAACATGATTTGAAATTTTTCAAAAAGGTGATTTTGATCTCACTGATAAGTCGCGCTTTGGGTAACCTTATTGAAGACAATATCCGTCAAAGTCATAATGAAAAAAATCCCTTTTTAACAACATCGGAGATCGCGAAATGCTTTGATTCAGCTCCGTGAACCATTTTGGAACATATCCGGAAATGAGGATTGGGGTAGAAACATTCTAGATGGGTACTGCTTAAGTGAAGTGAAAAGAATTTTTGAAATATCGATTCTTGTACACACATCTGCTTCCTCGGTAAAAAACCAAACTATTTTTAGATCGGTTGATTACTGGAGACGGCAAGTGACTTGCTTATGAAAACGTGATAAGAAAAAGGACATACTGTGAACCCGGGATTCAGCTCTACCGAATGAAATCAAACGAAAAGTTGAATTTAAAATCATACTTTCAGCAGGTGACTAATTTAAAAACATCTCCTTAAAGAAAAGATTGGTGATATTTAATGGGAAAGAAAACATTGCTTCGTGATAGTATTGGGCCATATGCTTCTTTGGGAATTCGTCAGAAATTTACAGAGCTAAGCTAAGAAATTTTACGTATCCATCATATTCTCCGGATACAGCATTTTGATCATTACATGTTTTCGCCCTTACAAAATGTTTTACAAAAAAAAAAAAAGGTATCAGAATAGTATTGTTTTAGTTTTTTGCGTTCAAGAATAAGCAATATTTTTTTTAAATGAGATATATAAATTGCTTGCGCGTGGGTAAGGAATCATCGGTAATGATGATTACAATATGCATTAAAGTTTATTCAAGGTATAAAATATTTTTATATAATTTTATTCTTAAAACTGGCACAACTTTCTGATAGATCTAATAGCATAAAATCTTAAAATAAAATCACACAATACTAACATGCTTCATATTTTTGTTCACTTTTCTGGATGTCAAGAAATTCTACTCTGAAATTAATTATTAGACGTCTTAAAGAATTTAATTTAAAGAAAATAATTTTATGTTTGATATCAAAGAAAATAGGATATTATGTGGCATTAATTAACTGGTGTATATATGAACGGATTTAAACCTCTAAAAATTGTTAAAAATTTTAAGGTACAAGCAGATTTTTTCTATTAAATTGCGATATATCGAATACGTATTATTGAATATTAATGAATAAACATTTAGACAATTATGTAATATTTATATAATAACTTTATGAAAATAAAATTCTGTCGTATGAAAATAGAAATATTGAAAATAATTTTTGAATCTGTAGTTAAATGATAATAATCTGTGCTTCTTCCTATATATATTGTGTAACATCCATAAAAGTATAAAATTCAAAACTACATTGTAACTGCAGATTGTGTTATTTTGATTTGTAGAGAAATTATAAGTCTTTTTAATATTATGCATTTATTAATTAGAAGAATAATGAATTATGCTTTTGCGTTAGCTTAAAATAGCGAAATATTTTATATAAATCTATGGTTTAATTGATTCTAATCTGAAGAGCATATAATTATAATAAAATGAAATTAACGCTTATACTACTAAATCTAACTTTTTATAAAAAATTAAGTAAACGAATTTAAAATTCATAAAAAAAGTTTGTGAGTTTTGAGTATCTTATCCAGAAAATATTTTTTTCTTTGTATCTATTTTAAATATCCAAGAAAGTAACCATGTTTTTACGGCATTTATTAGGAATAATACCATTATAATATTATTATTTTTTTAAAGATTTGATGTTATAAACTATATGAAGTATTTTTACGATAGTAAATAGGTTGTAACGAATTATACTTTAATATGCATCATTAAATCATTCATGCAGCTAAAGCAAATAAAGGAGAAAGTAAATATGCAAAGAAAAATGAAAATAAAAAAATGCAATTTTGTTTACAATTCTTTAATTTTTCAGAGTTTAGGGTTTTGAAATTTCGTGTTATTTTAAACTGCCGAGACTCTTCTATGGAATTTCTTCCAAATAAAACCTTTAATCACAAATAAAACAAAAAGAATCATTCTGAAAAACCAGTCAGAATTTATTTCAATTTGTAATTTATTTTGTCTTCAAAAGTAGGGGGGGGGAAGATGCTATGGTATGTATTTATTTTCTTCTGGTCTCTTGCATATGCCAAAAGAAAAGTGCCTTTTCCAGAATCTTTTAGGCATAAAAAAGTTTTATGTTCGAATTCTTATTCACTTCTGTGCGATGTTGAGGGGGAGGGGGGAGCAAAGAATAATTACATCTTTCTCTTTCAGAAAACAAGTATGTTTGAAGTTTACCGATTTGCTTCTTAAGAAATTTCTTTTGAAAGATGAAATTTTTCTTTATTTTTTTCTCTGAAAAATTTTTCTTATTTCTCACTGTCTGGATGAAGGATTTGACTGGAATACCAATTATTACAGTTATTTGTGCTGGGAAAGAATTATTGATGATTATAGGAAGAATTACGCCGCTATAAAAAAATGTCGAGAGACTAGACAGAATTTTCATTTGTTCTATTGTTTTCTCTTTCTGGGTATTTTCACTTTATTTTCATATTATAGTTTATAATGATTTCGCGTCTCGGTATCTGTTATATTTGTCTCAAAAGCTAAAATTTGACAACTTATTTTGGATATAGCTATGATATGTATTGACATTTGTCAAATATGCAAATTAAAGTGTTGTCGAATAATAAAGGTGATTTTCTATTTTTGAGATCGAACTCAGAAATCGCCAAGTCCTCGGTATTTGGCGAAAAATTTAAAGTTAAAAAAATAATCCCCAAATGTATATGTATGATTTTTGTATTTATTATGAAAATTTTAATCATATTAACTTAGCAAAGCGTTACTTTGTGAAAGAAAATGGGTGGCTGTGAACGAATTTATTTCCAAAATCGCATATTACGATGTAGCTTAATATTAATTATTTTGTTGAAGAACAGATCTATATGATTATTTTGGGAAGAGATACATAAAAATAAGCTTGGTTGAAGCAGTTAACAATGGCCTTAGCGATTGTACGTTGTTACTACCTTACTTAGCTTTATTATGCAAATTGATTTCATTTACTGCAAAACCGTTTATTAATTGCTTTATGAATCGAATTAAATCAGCGTGAAATAGTATCAAAGAATTTATTGATAAAAATAGCTTGTTTTTTAAGTAGTAATACATATTGAATATTTCACTTAAGTAGTTGAATTTTTTAAAATATCCACTGAAAAACATTCCATATTTTTTTTTAGAAACTAAATTCCAAAAAGTTATTTGTATAACTTTAATGATCTATTTATAAATTAAAAGAAATGAACATGCCTTTATTAAAATAAAAGTTTGCAAATAATAAGTTAACTTAAAATTTTTTGTAAAACTCTGCATTCTTTAAATAAAAAATCGCCAACTTTTAAATTTATGTATTGGAAATTAGACTTTATTGCTTAATAAGGATTTATATTTAACATATGTACGGATTTATTTCTTTAATTTTTGTACTATATAAAAAATACTTAATTGTAATTTTTGGACAATGTATAATATTTATTTCTTGGAAATTTTATCGTAATACTAATTTCTTTTTCCGTTTTTCTTATTATCTTTCGAGTTTGAAAAAAATATGTGCGACATTTTTATTTCATCGCAACAATTTAACTGAGTAATGATGCATGATATTTTGATGAATTTTCTATAACTGGGCATTCTTTTCAAGTCAGTTTTTCAGACCACCTAGTAGGCAGACTATATCAAACAATTTCGCAAGCACCGTTGCCACTTTTTAATTTACAATGATTACAACAGTTGAAAATGAGTGTTATAGAATTTTTTCATCCAAATTGCCACTCATTATGCGCATGACTGATTTCTTAAAAAAGTCGACATCTGAGGAATTTTCCGTAAACTGCTCGTATATGTCTAATATTTATTCTCTATTAGCTTTCAATTGATGACTTTTGTTTATTTTTTTGGTATTTTACAGTAATTGTTTTGATTGCTCTTGAGAAGGAGCAATAAATGGTACAGTTTTTTTTAGTAATTAGATTTAGATTTTTGTATCAACTTCTCATATTTATCGCCACTGTATTGCATAATCAAAAAGATCTTAATCCGTCACTTAAATAAAGCTTCTATTTTCGTTTGTCTATGCGCATTCATTTTTTTAGTGAGAATTTAAAAGAAAAAATTAATTAGCAGTGAAAAAGTTTCTTGTAGTACAACTAACGAAAACAAAATCTTCCTATTTGTTCTTTTAAATTCCTAATTCTAAACTAATTTTTCATAATTTTTTAATGATTTTTCTGATTTTTTTATAAAAATGAAATACAATCGATGCGAATGTTTTTCTTTTTGATAAAAATCACCCGTTATAAAAAACTAATTTTCTTTTAACTGTGAAGCAAGAATAAAGATGAAAAAAGGGAATATTCATGTTCCTCACCTCCTGTAAGTTATGTTTTTTTTCCAATTAAGGGAACTTTTCTTATAAATTTCTTTCAAATTTAGTATTTTAAATCTTGATAACATTATTTATGACTACAGTTAATGTACATTGATATAACGTTGAATAGAATTGTTTTGTTTATAAGCCGACTTTTAAGATTTAATAATGTAGAACAATCAGCTAAATATTTCTGGTTTTGTCTTCTGCTTAATGAGCTTTCTTAGTTAGAATTTTAATATAATTTTTTTCAAGAAACTTTCTCTACATTGCAGAGAAAAATATGCCAATCAAGTAATTAATATACAGGAAAGTTACGGACTCTGGCCTAAGAATCTCAGGGGCTAAGACTATGCCAACAAAAATGAAATCAGTTTTTCTGGATTCTCACTTTTTAATTTCATAAGTTTAAGAAATAAAAATTGGCTCTCGTGTATTAACTGTATTAACATCTTGAATTGAAGAGCATGACGCTATTTTTCACCAAGTAATTTCCCTAAAATTTAGAAAATAATAAAAAGCGTTTTAGTGAAAATATGTGGCAAATTATATAGTTTTTTTTATAAGAATGATGTTTAAAATGTGTTGTTATATTTGGCAAAAAGTCTTTTTAGCTGTATCCTTATAGTTTTTCATTGGTATATCGAAAAGGAGATTGCCAGCTCAGATATCGATCACGTCCTTCATATTTTTCTTTAGTAATTCTAAATTGGTAAAACTAAATCATAATAATGTGTAATAAAATAATTAATAAAAGATAAGTGTAATTGCACACGTGTCATTTTTATGTATGAGCCTGTATGTTTGGATTGATTAATTACTGAGATATTTTCATAAATTAGTTTTTAGTGTCAATCATATAAATAAATAATTTTTTTAAATTTTGTTAATAGTTAACTATTTAAATAACTATTTATAATTAACTATAAAATACTTTATGCTTTCAGTATCTTAGTCATACCATTTCCATCAGAAACTTTTGTGTGTGACCAATAAAATAAAAAAATGATGTTTCATTAAAAAACTGATTGTAGCCTCACGTGTCACCAGGTGTTTAATTACCATTCTGAATGATATAAAAGAGGGAGAGAGGAAGGAGAAGAGAACTGAAGAAATGAAACTGCGCTGGTAGGTTCATTTCCTAGGAGTGGCCATCTTTCTTTTGATCCTAAATGAGGTAAGAGGAGGGGTGTGGGGAAATGCCCATCGAGACAGATGGGTGCTGGGGCTTATTGTTGGAGATCCGGTTTCCCTTCGGTCATTTTAGCGGGTCGTTACGAGGCACGCGAAGATCTCTGGGGGCCGAGGCGTGTTCTCACTCAAAACGCATTCCTCTCGCGTCTGTGAAGTGTTATTTATTCGTTTCCACAACCTTTTAAAAGCGCTGCACACCTCCTCGGGATTCTGGGGCAGTATTTTTATTGCCGGTCTGCTCGTCCTTCTTATATTCCTGTCTGAGACTCTATAGTAATATCTGGATCAATAGCGGAACTTTTGAAAATTTTTTCATAATTTGCACTGTCTGCCACATTTTTTACTCCTCTCTCCTCTGGAATTCGCCTTTATTTTTTGGTACCTGTTTTTGAATGGAATAATAAAAGTTTTATTTTTTTTAACGTTGGTATTGTATGACTTTTTTTTATCGTGAAGTCGACTGGTTTTTCCATTTGAAATGCATTTAGACACTGAAGTAAGTATTCAAGTGTTGATATTAGGAAAATTTTAATAATTATTCTAAATATATATATATATATATATATATATATATATATATATAATCTTTTTTTGGGTATTAATTTTTAGATGTTAGTATATAATTGTACTTATAAAAATTTGCTCTACTTTTTTATTCAGCTTGGATTCAAATAAGTTGAATAACATATTGAATAAAAATGTATATAATTAAATTTAAAATTTAATATTAATCAAAAATTAATCTTTTTTTTAAACTGTTCTAGTTCTTTGGGGAAATCAAATGTGATCCAAATATGTTTCAAAATTCAGCGTAATCCAAAAATCAGTTAATGTTTGAAAGTTTAATGAATCACGAAATAATGAATGGAAGGGGATAAAAACATTAACATACGTAGTAGAAATGACATTAGTTTGTGGAAATCTTTTAAAAGATAATTATGCGAATGCGTTTTCGTCTGGTAAATAAAAGAAATACTAACATGTCTCATTTAGCTAACTATATTCATAAAAAAATGATTAATAATTTGATCTTTCATTCGTCAATAATACTTGTGATTGAATGTTAATATTGTAATGCTACGAATAATAATACTTTTTGAAAAAATGATTTAAAAGTATCATCGGATGGCGTCTTTTATAATCCCTCTTATCATGGGATGATTGTTTTAGGATCGATATTTTATTATTAAAAACTTCACACACCAACTTCATGCCACACAGATTAAATTCTGAAGACAGGTATGACGTGACTCAGCACTTATTTCTCACTGAAGGCTGACTGAAAACTCTTAAATTTTCAATGCACCCTGGTTTTTCAAGCAATAAGTTTTTGATTACTAGAATTCACATAAATAGGTTACTAAAATATACGCGAATGTCTTTCAAGGTATGGGGATGACGATGAGTTCAATTTTAACTGAAACCAAAATGCATTTTAGTCCTAAGCTTTCTAATGTCTACTTCGCTGACTATTTTATCATATGTGTAGCAACAAGTGGTTGTATAAATCCTCCATAAAAGCAGACCAAATTGGGAGCGATAGTATTGTGTAAGAGTACTACATTTACACTCATGTCCATAAATTAAGGATAATTCAGAATCACACAGAAATTGAACTCTAAAATAAAAATTTCACTTGTAGAATTATCACACGCAAGAATAATATGCAAATTACAAGAAACCATCAGATGGCGCCAAGTACATCACAATGACGAAAGTGTAAGAGAGGGGTGTATAAGGAATGGTTGCTAAGAATTAAAATTGCTCACTAGCGCTTTAAAAGCCTTTCAGTGCAATAACAGCATAGTTATGGCACAAAGGAAGCATTTGGATGATGCTTTACGTGGTAGAATTATCGGCCGTCGGGAATGTGGAACGTACCCAGCTGGAAGTATCCGAGGAACTTGGAATCGCCCATAGTGTCATCTCCAGGCTTTGGTAACGGTTCCAAGATGATGGCAATGTGAGTAGCCGTTACAACACAGGTCGCCCTCGAGTTACAACGCTGAATGAAAATCGGTATTTGGCAGTTATTGCCAAAAGAAACTGACAGATCACAGCATCAGACCTGTCTCGTCAGCTCTCTTCAGCTACCGGTACTACAGTTTCAAGGCAGACCGTGTATAGACGCTTAGGGTACATTGGTCTATATGCTCGTAGGCCTGTTAGATGTGTTCCACTTACCGCAACTCACTGTCGCCAGCGGTTAACCTGGCGTAGAGAGTATTCGTTGTGGACACCGCAACAGTGGTCTTGTGTGATGTTTTCCGACGAGTCCAGGTTTAGCTTTCAGTCTGATTCTCGTCGGACTTTCATATGGAAAGGGCCTGGTACCCGTTACCACCAAGAGAACACTATTGAACGACACCGTTACGGTGGTGCAGGATTGCTCGTATGGGGAGAAATTATTCTGGGTTTTAGAACTAACCTGCATGTTTAGAATGTAACCATGACAGGCCACATCTATCGGGGTGTCACTCTGGAACAACATGTACTTTTGTTTCGGGGCGCCATGGGTGCACAATTTCTGTTTATGGATGACAACGCCCGTCCTCATCGTGCAAACATTATAGACGAATGCCTTCAATCAGAGGATATCACCCGTATGGACTAGCCAGCATTCTCACCGGACTTGAATCCAATAGAACATGTGTGGGACATGCTTGGCCGACAAATTGCAGCCCGTCAACCCCCTCCCACATGTCTACCGGAACTTCGGAAAGCATTGCTTGATGAGTGATGTTCCCCAAGATCAGATCGATAATTTGATACTCAGCATGCCTAGGCGTTGTACGGCCTGTATTGCATCGTTTGGGGGGGGCATACAATGTATTAACCATCATACCAACCATGTTATATTGGTTTTTGTAAATAATTTCTTTTTTGAAATTTGCTCCAGGGAGTAAAAATCGCAATTTTTATTAATGATGTCAAACTTATAGCATCTTTTTTGTTTTTTACTTTTTGTTTAATAAATAGACTTTACAAATAAGTCATATTTATTTTGCTTCTGTCTATTTATTTATCTGAACTTGCATTATCCTTAATTTATGGACACGAGTGTTTTGTCTCATTGATAGAAATAAATTCCAATTGATTGGAATTTATTTCAATCAATGAGACAAATTAATGAGATTGATTGAAATGATTGGAAATAAATTCCAATCATCTTATCAGTGTGACAAATAGTCATCTTCATTACTTTACTCTTAGAAAAGGGATCTTATCATCGTAAATCAACAACACATATTCTTTTATTGTAATAGCTCTTAGTTTTCGCTATCTTGAATTGTGTAATTAACAGAAGTGTGTAAATTGGGTTTCGTCCTCTACATATTGGGTAATCAATCTTACACTTCATCTGTTTTGCTGCCGAACTTATACTTGGGGGTCAGTAATTTGTGGGTTTCAATTTCTCCGCAGACTTAGATGTCTGTTGTAGTTCGGAATACACTTTAAATTGTAAGTCTCCCGTATGTCCTCCCCCCCCCACCAAAAATATATATAATAAATAAAGATGACCGTTGAGCGACAAATAAACCAATCGCCTGTTTTACTAATCGCTGTTATTTTATAAAATCGGAGATTGACAATTTATGTTGAATTTTGTAATGGCTCAGCTATTAAACAGATAATTTCTGAACCTTTGAATTATTTTAGGCCTTATATTTCATAATCATTTTTTATAGTTATTTTTATCAGTGGTTTTTCATTAGCTCAAATGCCTTTCTTATTTCTATTATTCTACGACAAAACAATACTAGTAGATTCATCATTCAAATAGAATCCCTAACATGCCTTCCCAGCAAATCGTCACACATTATATTATTACATAACATTATCGCTGAGAACCCGATTTCCTCTTTCCCTAAAGTTTATTTTATACATAGTTCTCACGAGTTTCGTATTTCATCTTTTTTTGTTTCTTTTCATTGAGTTTTCTATTTTATAGTCTATCATTACACACCTGTTTACTATTTCGCAAATATTTTTTTGATATTTCTGTAGAAATTCATATTCAAAACTTTTGGACAGATTTCATCTCTATAAGCATTAATAGATATTTTGAATTTTTAAAATTTATGTGTTTAACTCATTCTTAAAATTTTTTGTTTAACTAACTGTGTAATTTTGTAATAAAGGCAAATTAAATCAACAAATAATGTAACCTAAGTTAAAAAAAATGTGCTTCATATTTAAATTTTTCTATTTATCATTTTTTAAAATATTCGACGTAATTTAAAAGAAATTGCTTTAAGCACAACAGTTGCAAGTTCAATTTGGGACTTTAAATATTTCCATTCATTATTAATTTCATAAACATTTCTTATACTCGATGATATTTTTATGTTTTTCCCTTCAGTTAATGTATTGGACAAAAGTTACTGCATCATTTCTGCAATTATTTTTAAAAAGCGTGATTTTTTCCTCTCTGAAAGTTTTTTTTATATCGTCTTCTACAATGGTATGTTACTTGGTCTATAGCTATTTACAAATCTTTTTATCTCTTACCCCCTCTTAAAAGTGCTTGAGGAATTTCTTTAGTTGTCATTCCATTGTCCTGTCACTTTTTTTCCGATTTTGAAAGGTACATTGGGGCTCCAGGAAAGATTGTATCGTGCTGAGAGCAGACCGACCCCTTCTTCTATGAATGGCGAGCACATTCTGCTACTAGAAGAATTGTCCTTTTTCTTTTTCCTGTCCCTGCTTTCTAACATCCATTAGGATTTGTTAAAGCAACTTCTCTTTCATCCAGTTCATCTTCGGAAGACTCTGAAAAGAGGAAGGAAAACCGTCAATAATGAATGAATCAGATTGTGAAAGTAGACATCTTTTATGAAAATTGTGGGCTCTTAACTTTTTTTTTTTACTTGCATGTTTTTATGATTGGATGATGCTTTTGAATGCTGTCTAAAAATAATCGAAATTTGCTCGCTTTTTTAAAGGCCTTTTGCTGCTTCTAGATTTTTTTTTCTTCCTGGGAATCTGTATTTATATATAATTTTCTTTATTGCCTTTACTTTTAATTCATTTTTACTCCATTTAGTTTTTGAAACTTCAGAGTGAAGTTACAGAATATATATATATATATATATATATATATATGTATATATATATACTATATATACCGATTTTTATAAAAGTTACCACTGCTTTAACATTTATTTCATACTTGTAATTATTTTCGTTTCAGTTAATTACTTTTTTTCTTCCTCCAATAATTTTTAATATAGAAAACAATTCATCTGAACAAGTGGTGGCACACAGATGAAAAATATGATTACATAATAATTATCACGAAAATCGATTGCTCAAAATATTTTCTTATTTTTTTATTATTGGAAATATCAGACTTAATGGTGTGGAACGGGATGAAGTATACTATTTATTCTATCCATTTCTTACAACTTGCTGCTGGTATCCACTTATTCTAAATGATAGCATTAATAATAGCCATGATATTGTTTGTGGGTTAAATATAATAAATAGAATCTTGAGCACAAGGATTTTGTTTCAAAGTTTCATGTAGTTTGGACAGTCACTTTTCATTGCTGCCCCTCATATACTTAATGTGCTCTACCGCGCTGTTTTTCGAAAACTGAGTTAGATAGCTATTTAAGAGTTCTCTCTATAGGAGAGAAATCTCACTAGCTGTAGTTTAACAGCCATTTAACGATAATAATGATCTTGTCATTATTGGTTTCGATTAATTCTGTAAATAGATATGTATTGTAAAATATGAATCGTTATTCTTCTCAACATTTACTTGCTTTTAAAAGAAAGATGATTATACCAGTAGATGATGGAATTCTCTCTATCTCTCTCTCACACATATATATATATCAAAATGAAATGTGGTTATTATACATATTTGGCATTTTATCTAGAATACCATCCATTTCCCTTTTAAATACTGGACAAGTGACCCATAAAGTTCTTATGGAATTAATTCTGTGATCAGGCTATTTCTGATTCGTTCAATTTATTCCAAGGTTTCGAATTGTTTTGTCTTGAGTTTTTAAATATCTAAAGTTTTCACACACAACCTCAGACTTAGTAGACTTAAATTTATCGTTGTGTGCAAAAACATTTATTATCTTAAAGGGTTTATTTTTCTTAATTTATTCATGTACTTCTATTGAGTTGAGAGCATAAGGAAGTATTAATAATTTTTAATTTAGGGATTCAATATTAATATCTGAAGATAATCTTTTCATTTGTTTGTTATCTGAGCTTCTCCATAAACCATTCCCCTCTAGTTTAATTGTACTTTCGACGAGATACAAAAAATGTGTCTCTGAAAATTTATTATTTTTTTTACTTTGATTGAAGAATAATAAATATTTTCGTAGACTTTCCTTGTTCTTTTTTGCTTTCCTCCTGTCATTAGAATTATTTTACTTTCTTCAACTTTTGAGAAATTGTCATTGAAAACAACTTTTCGAATATCTGTCATTTTATGTAATTTACTGTCGCGGATAATCAGAAAACCTCACTGTGTATAATGTTAAGCTGTTCTTTCTTACGTCCTCATATCTTTTTTCCATTTTTTTTGTTTCATTCTTTTGTGATTTGGATCTCTGTCCTTAATAACAGTCATTTTGTGAATGGGGGTTGGAACAAATAAAATTATTGGGTGCGAACCACATTTATCTGTTTTCGATCTGGCTGAAAATTTAACATCCGGTTTCAAATTACATTTTTTTCTTTCCTATTCAGGACTCATTAAAAAAAATTTTTTTTAGGGGGTGGGTTAAATCCGGAGTTTTTTTCCACCCCTTGATTTTATCCCTTACCACATCATAAAGTAAAGCAACAACTACGTAATTTTCAAATTGAATAATCAAAAAATGCAGAGGGAAAAAAATTATTGCGTGTTTCTTTCGAATAAATCAGTTGTTCTTTACAAAAGGGGAAGTAGAAAAAGAAAAGAAAAAAAAAAGTCTGAAATGCACGAGAATCATGAACCATCATCTCTATCGTGCACAATGTGGATTTGAGAAGACCTCTTCCAGACTATATTTCATTTATCTAATGGCATGTTTTTGGGTTTGAGGATAGAACTGCAGATGGTTTTACTCCCCCCTCCAAAAATCGCACTACTACGGGTATAAAAGGCGACCTTTTGGAATTTTGGCCAAGCTGGAACTGGGGGAGGTGAATGGGACCAGGCATAATGGAACAAAAGAGCGAGCTGAAAAGATGTTTGGGGGAAGGTAACTGTCATCTCAAAAGTATAGGGGCTGGGGTTCTTTTTTCTATTCCGCGCCATTGCACTTCTTAAATCACCGGGTTGGTGGTGGCGGTCTCTTGTGAGGAGCTGCGGAGCTTGTTTGTTGGTCAGTCTCTCTCTAGGTGTTGAAGATTTTTCTCTCTGGAAGTATGTTCTACCAGCAAATACATCCAATTGTCATCTTTTAAGGATAAAATTTGTGTTTTGAACATCATGTAATCAAGAAGTATCGTGTTTTAGAGCTTCATCACTGTTACGCAAACGTCTGGAACAAACAAAAAGTTTTTTTTTACTTTAATAATAAAATTAAAATTTATTTATATTAAGATTTGTTTCTCATTCCTTATAATTTCAAGCTCAGTGGCTCTTGAAACCTTTGTGTAATTTTCAAATTAAATACTTTATATTGAAAGTTAAAATTGAAATTATTTTTTTTAAATTTCTACAATTTAAAGACTCTAGGGTTTTTTTTTATTTAAATTATTTTTATTCGCAACACCAGAACAATCAAGATACTTGAAAAGTTTATTTCGAGAATTTTCGGGAGAACAAATTTTACAAGATTCGTACTTGAATCTTCTTTACTTTTGCTACTATATTCTGTAAACATGTTTTTTTAAAAATTCAACCAAAGTATTTATTAAAACTTATCGTTGATTAACATTAATAAATCATTTACCTTTTATTGTAAGTATTTCAACAAAATTTTTTTTTTCTGAATGCCAGCGAAAATATTTTTTCTTCGGTATTTAAAAATTTCTAGTTAAGGAAAAAGGTGTTGGAATTTTAGTTTTTTTTATTGTAAATCTTTTTCAAGATTCGTGGATTCAAATGTCCCCCCCCAGCAAAAAAGCATTAATTAAAAATATAAATTAAACAATATTTTGAGTAATTCTAATCGTTTCACTTTCTAATCAAAACTGAAATATATATTTCTTTTATTAAAACAGAAAATTATACAAAATTTGTTATTGTTCGTTTAACTTAGAGTTTGTACGAAATTTTTAAATTTTCATTGCCGGTTTAAAACAAAAAAGTATCTGGAATAAAAATATCTTTAATATGTTTATCAGTTTATTACAAAAGTTAATTTTTTTATTAGTAAAATTACTTTATAAAATTGCTAGTTGGGTCAGTTCTTTTGTATTTTTATAAAGTCATGCTTTTATAAAAAAATAATAAGAAAAACTTATACCAGCCGTCGTTTACGATAGAAAATGTGTACTTTACTTTCGAGGAAAAATAACATTTACTTAATTGTACAAATTATAATACTTAGTTGTGTTCAGAACGCCGTTTTGCTTTACAAAGTGAAGTCGCGCGTATAAATCAGCTAAAAATAAAAAGAATGAGTTGTGGAATTCTCAAATGTTTAGATGCTGAAATGCAACTATATTTCTTCGAATGGATGTTGCGTATAAATTTCAAAAACCATCAGCAACAAAACGATATAAATGAATAAATAATATGCCACACTTTTATTCCACAATTTTATTTCATAGAATAAAGCAGACGGTTAAAGTTAAATGACTTGTAAAATTCTTATAAAATCACATTTTAGGTACAAAAAGAAAAAAAAAAATTTTTTTTTTTAAATTTAGAGTATCTTTAACTTCGAAATTATTTTTGCGTAGACTTTATAGCTTTTAAAATTCTATATAATTTTACATTTTGATTTGATTGTGTTAATATTAATGCAATAGTAAAAACAGAAGCATATTATTTAATTATTCATTTTTACATACAATAATATGTTGCATTAACAATTATATTTCATGAAATAATATTTTAATGTAAAATTGTATCCAAAAATGAATAATACAAGTCATTATATAGCCTTTAAAATTTCTTGCGGTAAAACTTTCTTTTGGAAGCACCTGTACCATTGTGTAGGAAAACGGGGGAAAAGTGCGCGTCAAATAACTGAGAATGTTGACAGCCGCCGATACATTTCAGCTCTTCAAGAGGGCGTTAAGAGTTTGAAATACCCCAGTGAAGAGGTTTTTGTATCGTTTTGTAAACTAAGAATGATTTATGATCGGGAGTTAGAAATGCTTTATTTATTTTTTCTGTTAATGACTGTAACAGTAGCCATAGAGGCGAATATTGTAAGCAATCAGTTTTAATCTGTAAGGCATTATCGATCTTGTTTGAAACCTGCTAAATGGTGACGAACAATGTTTCGTAGCTTTTTTACTATACATACTAACTATACATATATTTACTATGCATACATTTTTTACATACTAAATTTTGCTGGGATGAAGTGAAAGTCATTCCCATTTATGATGCTTACATATTACTAAAGTTATATTTACATACAATATTATTGGATGTGTTTTCGCCACGCTTCTGAATTTTTCTTACAACATTGAGATTTAATATGTTTAATTTTACGGGAAAATTAAATTCCACACTTATAATAAAAAACTATTAAGTCTTATGATTAGTTGATTTTTAAAATAGTAAAATTTGTAATTGTGTACTTTTTATTGTTAAAAAATTCTAATTTTTTTTCATATTCAACAAATTTAGAGAAAGGATTTTTTTATATTTTAGGGTGTAAGATTTTATTATAAACTCTTAATGTGGGACTACCAGAAACATGGCCTCAGTTGTTTTGCTATCATGATTAAGTTAAATTGTTTTGAAATAATCCTGCTCTCATGCCAACCATCGCTTTTTCTTTATTTCAAAGAAATCTGAATTATAATCAGGCTTATCTAAAAAGTGTATTTGATTATGAAATATTTTGGTATATTAATGTAAAAAATTGTTGCCCTTCATACGAAATAATTTAGCAGCTCAATTTCGATTCCATTTAACTATTTTAAAAATTTCGATTAAACTAATCACAAACATACATGTAAAAGATATCTGAGGTAATACCAACTTTTTATTAGGAGGAACTTGGGCCTTCTTTATTTTGAATTACAATTTTGCATATTAAGCAAATTTACATATGTTCGCGTAATGAAGTTTATACATGGGGAGCTGCTAAATAAAGGCGTTGTCATTTTGGAATAAAAAATGTTCTATGGACACAACTAGAAGTATAAGATAATGAGCGAGAATTCTGCACTATTAAATGCTTGCAATCTTTCTTCCCATTGACACTAAACCACACAATCACAGACACATCACAACATCACAGAATTTGATCACACTTTATGTTTGAACTAAAAGTCAACACAAAATGGTTCTGACGACAGTCGCCAATCAATACTTATCCTGAGGTCTATAATAATGTAAAGGAATTAAACTCTGTGGCACGAAATGCGACTTGCCAGCGAAAATGCAGCATTACGTTTTCAAGTGACTATCATCTGTAACACTTGTCCGTCCCGATAATTGAACTTCGACTTTAGATCCCTATCTTGCATAGTAGAGAGCTCACTTCCCCGATTTTTATAGCTATAATTCTTGGCACATTGAAAATAACCTTAAGTTTTAATGTTCTAGACATAGATTCCTGTGCAACCATGTTCATTTCTCATTGCATGCCAGTCAGCTATGATGCTTTGTTAGGAATTGAATTTTCTCTCTTCAAACCAACAAATTCTCGACTGATACCTTTCTTCTCATTTTTGGTTGCAAATATTCTACATAATTTGAAAGTAAATGCTGTAATGGCGTAGTAAGATTTATTTCAGAGCCTTCCTTCGACCCTGAAGTAAAATTCCGATGTCTAGTTAAAATTCATTACTTCATCTGTATTGGACGGTTTAAGTAAGACTCATTTCAAAAGAGTTGTTACCTACAAATATTTGCTCCAAAACCAACTACTTTGTTAATATTCATTAAACATATTCATTAAGTATACATCAAATAATTCATTTAATCATTAAACATATTCATTAAATCTTCTGAAGAAATTAATTTTCTTTTGCAAAGAAAAAACGCTTCTAGTACAGCGACCTGTGTAACCGGTGATCCTTTGTGGTCCTTGAATTCTTACGACATTATAGTTATTACACATTAAATTATAATGCGGAGCAAATTCATCTGGTAAATATTTGAAATTGTAAAAACTAAAAAAATTAAAATTCTAAGCATATATGTTTATTCAAAGTAGGAAAACATAAGCATACATTAAAATAACTTTGGCATTACTGTTTTAATAGGAAAGCAATATTATAGTTTACCAATAATTGATCACCCCTATGTTTGTACATTAAATTCCCGTTTATCTGTGATAACATATTTAATATATATATAAAAAAACCTCTCTAAGACTTAGACATTCTAAAAACTACAGCATGTAAACGAGAAAAATCAATGATTTTTAATAGTTTTTAAATTAATTAATTTAAAAGTTGTTTTTTCATTAATCAGAAAACCAGTACAATTTTTCTGCATAGTTTTTGAGAGAATAAGGGGAAAAAAAAAGAAAAAAAAACGTTTTCTTCCTTTGCCGTGAATGTAAGGACATTCCTCGGTCAGCTTTGGAGTCATGCCATGAATTCTTCTTATGCATTACCGAAAGTTCAACGTACAAGAACGTAATATTACGTAGATTACAGTTTAATCTTTATCTTTTTCTCTGACATTTTTATAAACTATTATTGAAATTTCAGAATCCAGTGTTTTATTTAGATGAAATTGAAATCTTTTTTTATTCTATTAGATAACAAATTTTTATTTACATTTAACAATAGTTTTAAATTGCATTCTTTTCTTTTTCAGGTTTTTTAATGCGCTGAAGCTGATACAGTTGCTATCATGTTTTGCAAACGATTTGCAATCTTCACTGTTATAGCGCAGCTGTTTGTTACTGCATTTTCTCGTAAGATATTTTATTTATTTATTATCTATTTCTATTATATTGCACATTGAATTTATATAATTTTATTATTCTAAAAAATGTTTCTACATAATAGGAAAAATTAATTGTTAAAATTACATTTAGGGGAACCTGCTACTGTATCCTTTATTACTATTTTTCCTGTAAATACTTTTCAAATAGGAAATAGTTTTTACCTGAAGTGCAACTGCGTAACGAATTTATTTTAAGATAAAAAATAACATACAAGTACTTTTTCATACTCACTTAGCGCGAATGCACTCCTACTTTCTCACATTTATACATACACGTTTACCCGCATATGATATTTCTGTTACCTGTTATTTCGATTTTGAAATGCTTAGAAGATTTATTAAATTTATTTTTAATATTATATCCTACATGTTAGAACTTTCTCATCATTTAGTATTTACTCTAATCGAGTTATCGAGTAAATACTGCTTTGAGCCCTCACTTACTTACTCCATTTTATTATTGTTTTTAGAAGACCGGTGGCTTAGTGATAGCGTTTCACACTCCCAAGGTATGGGTCCGAGGCTCGATCCTCGGGCTGGGCAAGGTCGACTCAGCCTTTAATCACTTCAGTGGTCGTTAAATTGTGTACCAAGCATGCTTGGGAACTAAACATTTAGGGTTTTCACGTTAGGCTGACCACTTAACTGGGACATATGCTTCTCACCCCAGGCCTCAGTCATGAAAACAGTTATGGGCACTGTAGGCCTTGGCCCACATGGGCTGTCGAGCCACATTATTATTGTTTTCATTAGAGATCATCAAGATTATTTATATGATGGCTCATTGCTAAATTATGCTGTACAAAAGAGCCATCAAGAAAACAAAATTGTGAAACTCAAAAATAATGCATTACTAATTTTGCTGTTCAAATCAAACGACATTTTTTTTGAATCGCAAATCCAAGAATATAACTGTTGGGAGTGGGGTGGGGAACCACTGCTTTAAATAAAGTAGATCTAAACTTGAGCTAATCGGTTCGGATCTCAACATTTCAAGTTCGCGGCAACCCCATAATAAGAGCAGCTCCAAGGTAGTAAAACAGCATGAAAGGGAGGTTGCTTTCCTCGATGATCTTTCGGAACACTTTCGAACAACAAAGGTTCTAATTTTCGGGCCTAATCACAAGTTGGGTCGCTGATAATGATTGGCGGAGAATGTCGTAAGTCGGGACATGCTAACCGTAAACGACGGAAAATGGATTCCTCACGCCGGGCACTGTCGGAGACCATTATAGGTTATTAAAGCCCCTCTGTAATTGGAAAAAAAGGTAACATAACGTGCTTGGAGCGGATGTTCGCTATCGGGGGGTGGTAGTTAAGGATTTAATGGCCAATCCATCTTGGTTGCAACTAGAATGATATCGAAAGAAAATAGGATGGCTTTGAAATATGGCATATACCGATTTCTAAGAGAAGTTTATCCTCAAATTTCGAAAAATTTTATTTTGTGTGCATACTCTTATTATTTTTTATTTTCTACCCTAATAGTAGTATGGTTATGCGAGATTAAAACTTTTAATTCATGAATTAATTAATATTTTAATAAAAATACTAATTTGCTTTGCCGATCAGAAAGTAATGCCATGCCATTTTGACATATCATGTTAAACTTTGTATATTTCATATTAGAAATGTTTCACGAGAGTATCTATTCATAAAATTGAATTTTAGCCCATTTTCCATAACTTTATATTTTTTATTATAACCAATATCTAACATTGAAAATTAATTGTAAAAATATGTAAATTATAAATTTAATTTTAATTGCATTTATAATAATTTGTGTTATAAATCAATAATTATAAATGTCATGTGTAATTATATCTCTGTAAGAAATCAGATTGTATTAAAAAAATTCCCATGTAATTTAATTGAAATATTTTACTTTTATGTAAGTTTTGTTCCTTTTTACTTTTTTGTTAAATTATTCGAAGTAGCACATTACTCTAAAAATCAGTTTTTTTAGGGGGAGGAAATAAAGGGTTTTCTCTCCATCAAGCATAGTTTTAAATAGAGAACATAATTTCAAATGTTATTAAAATATAACACCTTATTGAAACAAAAAGAACCTGACTAATTGAAGATTTATGTAAACATTTTAAGAAAATTATTATATTTCAAAGTATGCATGGTTTTGATTAAAATGTTTCATAACTGCATTTATTTTCTATACATAGTATATCGAAATAATATTTTATTTTTATGATAAAAATATCTACTTTGTTTTGGGTTCATCTTAATCTACTGAATTTGTTATTCAGTGTGATGAAATTTAGGCTGTCTGTAATATGTCAAATATTTTGATGTTCAATAATTCATAAAATAATAGTAGATTAGTATCATTAATGATTGCATACATTCACAAAATTAAATGTTGCTTAATTTAATTTATTGCTGATGGATTTTGATGTGTCTTCATCACATGAGGAACTCATGGTATGTCAGTCGATTTCCTTATAGGTCTGTGTCTGCTATTGCAGTTTAATAGCTACATATGTTTTAAGTTACTAATACTCGATATTTTCTTTTTATTAGCGTTGATTTTTGCTAATACCTGAAGGGGAAAGTCCTATTAAATCAGATGATCTAGGTGCCCAAAAATAAGATTCAGTTAATCTTTCACTGAACTGGAAGTCTTCAGTTCAATAGCTCCTGAGTTCGATTCCCATCTCGAGCATGGCTATCTAAAGTGTTTCGGAATCCATTTTAAACTGTAAGAGCTGGTCTCACACATTAGCCCTCGTATGTAAAAATTTGACCATTGAGCTACAAACAAATCAGACAAATTCATCTTTCTATTAAATGATCCCGAACATACACACAAAAATAAAGTTTTAAAGTGGGGAAAAAATTGTTTACAGTTAACACTTAGTGATGTTTACGAAAAAAAATTCTTCCTGACAGGAAAAGAAAATCACGTGTGGAAATTTTCACACATCGTAAAAAATAATTTGTTCTATGAATAAATCGGTTTATTTTTATAGCTTTATAATTTTATGATTTAATAACTGTCAAAAGCTGTTAAGCATTTTATAGATATTCTGAAATTTTACTTAATATTAATATTTTACGAGTCTTTTAAATCTTAACAAAACTAAATTTTAAAAAAAGCTGATTTTTTAAAAAAAATAATTGTTGAAACTTACTATAATTATTTAGCATTTGTAAATAGTTGTTATTCGTTAAATTACTAAATTTTCTTATTATTTTTATTCAAAGTGTAACGGTTAAGCTTTCTTGCAAATATTTTTTAAAAAAAACTTTAAACTTATGAAGTTACTTTCAATAATAAAATTGTCGATGTTAAACATTCAGAATAAATCATATAGAAAATAAAATTTAATTATATCACAAATGCAACATAAGCTGCTTATATTAACAAAACTTATTATTTTAAATCAATATTAGTTCTTTTAATTTCTTGATTTATTAATGCTTAAATTAATTCATTATTAACTTAAAAATATTGTCTACAGAAACTTCCTAACTGCTACAAAAAATTCGAGTTATTTTATGAATAAATAATATAAGTTTATGCTTCATTAATTTTGGCATAATTAACTATCAAAATGTATCACACATTTTATGAAAACTGCATTCATTCAATTAGAAATTAAAATTGTTTTTAATTTTATTAAATTTTACACAAAAAAAGTTACAGAATAATTTTACTTAAATATAAATATGCACTCAAAATGTTTTACTCACACTTAATTTATACTATTTTTACTGCTAATGCTTTAAGCGCTTTGGCATAATCTACGAATCTTTTGAGTGAATCAACGCGGCTGATACTTAAATATTCTCTGGCAAATTCACAAAATGAGTGCGAATATTCGATAAGACCACAAGCATTTCTGATAGATTATCGTCGAAAACTTGGAATGTCGTTTTTACGGCAGAGGTAATCTCTTCGTTAAAAACACGATCTCTTTGAAAGGAATATTTTTTCCGATTGAATAACCTAATTTTTATTCCACCCGATTGCCCACTCTGGATAAGGAAAAGAGATCTACCTAATTAAAACGCCGCTTCACATTTAGATAAAACTTTACAATTTTGCATCCAACCATAAACAAGATAACAAAATATTCTGCTTCTTTGAGGGGTCGTCCACAAAACAATGATTATTTATAATTGATTGTTAAATAGTGATTGAATCCATTGAAATATTAAATGCAAAAAATTTTATGTAATTATATCGTATATATATATATATATATATATATATATATATATATATATATATATATATATATATATATATATATATATATTCAAAGAATAATAGCAAAATACGTTTTGTAGAATTGATTCGACTATAATGTGTCAATGACATTCGTTATTTGATTAATGACTTATAGAAAAGTCTTAGTATGCGGTGATAAATCAAAAACTTATCTTTTGAGCTACTTCGTTTTCGAAATACCTAAGAGAGAAAGAAATGTGTACATTTTTCTAATAACATAGAATTTCTGAAATTTTTAAAAAATATATAACAGTTTTACATTAATATTTGCTTATTTATAATATTTTAAGTTTTGAAATTACAGGGAAAAATAAATAAATAAAATAAAACCAAGTTAGAGCTATTTCAACTACTGATACTTCGTATATATATATGTAAACGAATTGTCCTCACATGCTTATTTCTTTTATTTTAATTAGTTTTAACTAATTATATCAAATAGTATATTTATTAAATATTTATTTAAGTAATAGAGTGTAATTATTTTTTTTATTTATTTGATATTTTGAACTATTTTTTACATACAAAATAAATTATAAAAGCGCAAAAAAAAAAAAAGAAATGCTCTATTTTTTTTTTAAATTTTTATATCGAACATTTTTTACAAGATTTTGACTGTATAACGTATGTTTCCCAGAGTTTTATTTATTTGTTTTTAATTCTCATTTTTGTCCCAATTTCGATTAATCATGTACGAGGAAATTAAATAAAGATAAAATTGATTGATATATAACTATCATAAATAACGCTTACTAAATTTTGATAACTTCAGTTTATGTTTTTAAATTGAGATTTCTATGTATAGGCACACACTGAAACAAATAATGAACTTATATTTCATTGATTAACATATTTTTTAGATTTATTGCGTGTTTGTTAATAGTAATTTTATGTTTTAAACGATGAATCATTTTTACATATGCAACGTTAGAAAAAAATGAAATTGACTGAAGGAAGAACTTGCAACCTTCGTTATCTTCTATCCCTAAGTGACAGAAACTCATAAATTCAATTACACGCTATACTTTTTTCGCCTCCTCTTTTTCGAGAAAGAAAAGCTATCAGATATCGAGATTCTTTTTCTTTCTTTTTTCTTTCTCATCGGCTTTCTGATTCGGGCAGAGAGATGACCTTGGTTTTGAACTCAATCAGCGCCTATATTGGTGCCGGCGTTGAGAGAGATTATTAAGACGCCTTTCTTTCTGACAGTTTAATGAAAACTAAAATAACTCTAAAGGAGGAGGGGAGGGAGAAGTGCTTATATACTTTCTCGAATTACTTCGCGGGCTCAGAGGCGGCGTATGTGTAGGGGTGGGGGGAGGGGAGATCGGAATTCTTTCTTAATTTGTTCACGTAGAACTGTTGGAATGAATACCGGAGTGATTTTGTGGCACTCGTCTTAGACATCACGATCAGAAGGCTGTTTCAAGAATTCGGATGATAAATTAAAATATAGTTTGTGGGGGTTTGGTTTGGTTTGTTTGGTTTGTTTGTCGCTCAACGGTCATTTTTTGCACACGAGGGCTAATTAGACCGGGACTTACGGCTTAAAGTGGATTCCGAACCACTACAAACATCCATGCCCAAGGTGGGATTCGAACCCACGAACTGTTGAACCGAAGGCAAGAGCGCTAACCATTCGGCTGCCAGCTCGGCTAGTTTGTGGGGGGAGAGAAAAAATTTATTTGTTCTTGTATAATGTATAGCTTACAATCGGAATTATGAGTGTGATGTTTGGACTTTTCTAATTTAAATTAATTCCCAGGTTGTTATTAAGTTTTCTTGACTGTGAATTTTTTTAAAAATTTAATGATAATATAGTAGTTTTTCCATCTCTCTCAGCTCCCCTCCCTCATATAATACTCATAATTTATGGTGAAGAAATATTACTTTTTCATTTCAATATTTTTAATCTAATTACCAACTTTATTATTTTTTTGATGTGAAATTAAAAATGTAGTGAATGAAAAAAGATTAAAGAAGGAATCCTCCTCCTATATCCTATCCTATATAAATATCTTATTGTATTTATATGTGGGTGCTATATAAAATTTTTTTCTGGGAGTACTAAAAATCAATGTATTCAGTCCCATATTTTACTTGGTTGTTGTTGTCTTGTGTCTGCTAGGCTGGAGTGTGCTGCTACACTTTTGCAACTGAACCATATTTTGGTGTGGAGTCCAATTTCTTCAGAACACACATGCCAAAGGAACCCGTTTATAGGGTAGGCAGTCATTTACAACCCATTCATACAAAGAGGATATATATATATATATATATATATATATATATATATATATATATATATATATATATATATATATGACACAGAGAGAGAAAGTACATCCATGCCCGAACTGGTATTCGAACCCAGAACCTCCCTATCCACAGTCAGGCACTTTTTGCACTAGACAGGTAGGCAGCATTTTACTTGGTCGAACCATTTATTTTACAGAATCTTTATATAAGATTTCTGTTCGTAAAAAGGCTTCTTTCAATAATATAAACATATCTCCGTCTGAAAAGGAATTATATGAACTGCTTAATTAATGAATAAGTAAACTAACTATTTATTTTTGATTATATTGAGTTATTCATAAGAGTTGGAAAACTCTATTTAACATTTTGTGCAATATACCATTCAACCCATGGAACCCTCAATTTCATTTAATTAGACCTCTTATTCTTACAGTTTAAAGTAGGCTTCCATATAATATAGAACCTTCATTGATTTTTTGCTGTTCAACTGTTATTTGTTGCACAGGAAGCTTAATTAAATCACAACATGCAGCTTAAAATCTGTTCTGAGCCACTATGCATATCCAAATCCAAAATAGGATTCAAACCCTTCAACTACAGCCAGAACTCTAACCATTATTATTACTGAACTGGCTCTCATTTCAGTATGATATATTTACTTTATATTATAAAAACCTGTGATATGAATGCAAGATTTGGTATGTGATACAATTTACAGTGCCACTATACAACATTCTATATACTTTTCCACTTAATACCACTATAATAAGCAGAGTGGTAAAAGAATAAGATTCACATATTAAAACAATATTTTATTTTATTGTATTGCTGGTTCATTTATTTTACTTACTTTTTTAATAAATGCATCTATGTGGCATGTAATACATGTACAATTTAATTTTTTTATGTTAAAAGGAATTATTGTTTATTTTTACATTAATTAATACATGTTGATTGTGCCTTTTAATGATGCATAATTCATATGTTTTAAAACTCAAAATCTGTATTCTTGATCTCTATTCCCTAACTCTGTGCAATATATTTATTTCAGTAGGAATGGAATTTTTTTTTTAAATAGTTCCTGCTATGTGTAGAAACCTGAATTTATTGATAGATTGGTTTGGCATGTCACAGCTGTAAGATTAATGACCCCTGATAAAGTCTGATGATTGTGCCTACTTTACTTAGATTAAAAGGGGGTACTTCTGTAGCATAGTTTTGTAAGCAACTTATTTGGAATTGTTAACAAAAACAAAGAGATATGCTAGCTAGATTAATAATCTTGAATTGCTGCAAAAAGTCTAGAAAAATTATTTTTTTCACTTTAGCATAAATTATTATTATTTTTTGAATGAAAAAGTTCTTACCGTAAAAATTAAAATTATTGTATCCATAGGTAAAGTTATGAACAGATCTCTATATTTTAGCACATACATTCTTTCATTATTTCTAAAAATTTTCTTGTCTGTGCATAAAAAATAATGTCTATTAATATAAAATATTTGTAAAATTAATTTTATTTAAAAATTAATGCACTATTAAAGTTATAAGAATTTTGAAATGTGAAGACACAAATTTAAATGGAAAAGTTAATTAAAACAGTTAAGTTTTTTGTTTGAACAGTTTTAAATACTTTTGATAAATATGTGTTAACTGTTTGATAATTATAATTTTTAAAGTTATTACATTAGCTATTCAAAGAATTTTCTTTACTCTATACTTCATCCTTTTATTAATAGCAATAATGGTATCATGCTAATAATTTAAATAGTTGATTATATTTATTAGGTAATTTATTACAAAATAATAAGTTGAGTAACAAATGGATGAATTCAGTTTTAATATGTCTATTCTTTTTGTTTATTCCTACATATTAAGAGTATCTTTTATAATTACAAATTTTTTCTTTCAGAACCTATGTTAAAATTTATTCAAGAACCTAGTACTCGCCTTGTAAAATTGAGTGATGGTCGAGGAGTACTACGATGTGAATCTTCTCCGCCAGGAGCGGAGGTTCATTGGCTGTATAAAGGTGGCCAGCTTCCTCACAATAAAGGAATAAAAGTGTCAGATCAAAAACTTTCTATCTATTTAGGAAAAATGGATAATACATCTAGATCTGCTCAACAACTAGAATTTCTTAATGATGCATATTTTCAATGCGAAATTAGATTCAGAGGTCTTGTTCTAGTCAGTAATCCTGCTAAATTAATTGTGGCTGGTAAATATTTTTTCTTGTTGGCTATATTATAATAGACTTAAGTTGTTCTTTCTAGTTAGTAAATTTTAGGGTTTAGTAAATTTTACCTCCATAGTATTTTCGAACGTTCCTAAGCTTTTTTTTGGGGGGGGGGGGCTCTTATTTTTTAAAATATTTTGTTATTAAAATTAAAGAGTAGTAAAAAAGACTTTTTTTTCAAGACTAATATAAAAAGCATAGAACACAATATTATATATCAATATGCAAAGTTTTCGTTTTGGAAGCTGTATTTAAGATTCTTATTGGCTTGTGGAATAACTCCAAGGATCTAAATCAGTTGTAGATAGTGAAATATTTCTCAGTCGATTATAGAATTTTCATGATAATGAATACCATTAAAAAAAACTTATTTTCTATATTTTTTTAAATCTAAGTATGAATGCTGTGTTTTTTGTAAGTAAGTGTGTGAGTCATTAGCATCAGATAAAAAAAAAATCTAAAAGTTTAACCAACTATAAAAGCTGAAAAATAAATAAAAATAATATCGTTCAAAAATACTTAAATAATTATATAGGTACTATTGAAATTTTCTAAAATGATACAAATATAACTCCAAATTATTAACTTAGAAAGCAATTCATTTGTCAAAAAATAAATTAATTAAATTAAAGATGTTTTTTTATGCCAGAATTATTATTTTAATAATTTCTTCCCAAGATTATGCTCTTTTAATGATCTCAGAATAACTCATATGTTGAATATGGGAGAAAAATCCACCAGATTATCTAAATGATACTTATCAAATTACTATGTAATGACATGGAACTTTGTTAATATTATTTTACTATAACTAAAAACTTAGACTACATTGAAATCATTCTTAAATGAATTTTAATCAATAATTACAAACATTCTTAAATGAATTTTAATAACATTAATTGAAAAATTATGTTTAACAATGATACCAGCTACTATTTTTAGGTGTCTGCAAAACTTTCTTTGCTAAGTTTTTAAAATAAAATGATAATAATAATTGTAACCATAACAATATTTTCCTCTGTTTGTATAGTTAAATTTTTCTAATTAAATATGTTGATTAAAATAATGTTACTGAGAAACATTTAAATTTTAAAAGTATTTAGATTTAATTTAGCATATCAATTAGATTTTCTAAATTCAGACATGTGTTACTCTAATTTATACTTACCTACATTTTTCCTTACATTATATTATTTTATCTGTAAATTTATGTTATACTTAAGTTACACACTAATTAATGCTTGTTTTTTTATCTTTATGAAATAAATTTTATTAACATAACAAGTAACATGTTTTTTTATTTATGTAAAATTTGAGTAATATTAGAAGTTATTCACAACTATGATGTTGAAAGTAAATCAATTATGTTAGAAGGATGATAGACAGTGATAATTTTATCACTTATGATATTAAGTAAATCTATTTTTATCTTTTTTGTAGTTTTAGATGAATTTCCTGCACAACCGCATATCCACATATCTGCAATTGCAGGCAACACAGCAGTAATTCCTTGTGATCTTCCTTATAGCCAACCTACTGTTGTTGCAGAATTTATTTTTAATAATTTGAACATTAATAAAACAACAGGTAAAGTTCAATGCTTATTATACCAACTAAATTATTATAATAATCAAATTACATTTTTTATTAATTACTTAATTAATACTTATCAAAAAATCCACCAGATTATTTTAATAATCTGGTAATTTTACTTATTTTACTTATCAAATTTACTGCTCAATTTTTACTTATCAAAATTATTATAATTTACTTATTAATTTTACTTATCAAAAAATAATTTTACTTATCAAAAAATTATAGTTCAATTGTATTCACTTTAATATAATAAAAAAAACATTAGAATAAAAATTTGAAAAAATTTAAAAAATTATAAATATTTTGTTTTTATTAAATGTCTCTTTGCAATTTACTGTCATTTTATAAATTGAATTATATTTATGCATACTTTTTTAGTAAAAGAAAATTATTAATAATCAAAAATTTAAATTTATTTTTATAAACTATGGATCTATTATTTCATTCAAAAATTAATTGTGAATATGTTTATTTCCAGGTAATAAGCATATAATGCCATCTGGAGACTTACAGATTCTTAATGTAAGGCAAGAAGACTCTGGTGAATATATATGTATTGCACACAATCCATATTTAGGATACAGAGTAAAATCAAAAAGAAAAGTTATTCTTCATGTTGAAGGTATATATATATATATATATATATATATATATATATATATATATATATATTTGTCATTATATTAAAATTTGAAATTTAAATATTATTCATAAGTATATTCTTCTAATTTTTAAATATTGATGTATCTGATTAAAAGAGTTTTAGAAATAAAATGCCGTATAATTTTAATTTGTTTTTATTCACAGAACCAAATGAATTTAAACCAATGTCATTTATTAAGACACCTCCTTCTAAAAAATCAGTAGCTTTGGGTATAAATCTTGTTTTGGAATGTGTTGCAGTTGGCTACCCAATGCCTTCAATTACTTGGAAGCGGCATGATGGAAAGCCCTTAGATGATCGCTATCAGCAAACTGGAGGTATAATTTTTTTACATTTTCTTGAAATACTTTTTTTTATAGAATTCATTTATTCCTTGTTAAATGTTTTCTATAGGATTCTAATTTTTATTTACATATTACTCAAACTATCATATCGTTATTTACTGAGCATATTTTGCAAAAATATATTGTACTGTTATGTTGATAATAAAATTGGAATAAGTATTAAATTATTAGAGCTACACTTGAGTTTATTGTTTGAAACTTGTTATAAAAATTCAATAAGAATAATGTGTTTTCTTATACATGTTTGCTATTTATAATACTTAAGTTTTGTAATGTTTTAACATTAAGGAATAAGAAATTTTTATCAAGTTAAATTATTTTTGAAATTTGCTTTACTTAATATATTATAAATGTATTTTCTTGCTTTATACTTATCTATGTGTTTCTGAAAAGGTGTGAACGAATGCACTTTGTTAACTGAACTCTGAGTGAATGTATTTTCTTAACTGACAAAATTTGAGTAACTTTTTTTATGGGCCATTTGTTTAAAGAAGTTAATTGCAATGAATTCCATGTATTTATTTCTCAATCAAAGATCTTTATATTGTAAATTTTGTGCAAAGATTGCTTGTAAAGTAACCAACTTCAGAATCAAAACTTTTTTCTAAAAATATTTAATATTATGTTTCTCTAAATATTTAAGTTTTTTCATTAATTGAACTTCATGTCATGTATTATCAATTATCTGTCATTAAAAAAGTTTTTTTTGGTTAGTAAATTTTTATTTATACTCTCTCTCTCTTACAATATGTGTATTTCTATGTAGTCTTAACTTATATATTATCAGAAAAATAATTGCGTTCAAAGTTAAAAATTTTTAGCTCTGTTATGTTCTTTATTTATTTTCTGGTAAATTGTACAGTTTAAATTAAGACAACAATAATTTTAAATTTATATTTTCCTTAGATAAATGTTAACATAATTTCAAAATTGTGTTCAAACTTAAATACAGATTTAAAATTCTCTTAAAAGCCTACATGTTAAGTTTTTCCTTTTAAAATATGTAAAAGTAATTCAATTTTTTCAATTATAATATGAATTATATACAGTAAATAATCAAATAAATAAACAATTATATATTAACTGCTCATCTATCATAAAATTAAGTTCTTGGAATTATACTTCAATTTCATTCACTGTTAATACCAAATACATAAAGAATACGAAATTAAAGTGAATGAAATTTTCTATCTATTTCTCTGTTTTCAATTAGATATTTATAATAAGTTATTTATTTTATTGTTTTCTGTAAGCATAAAAAATATTGAAGACTTAAATTTAATGCATTATTTCTTTTTGTTTAAATTCTTGAATATTTTCATCAGAAGTTTTTTAAATATACAGACTTTTTGTAATTTATATTATACTAGACCAATTTATTTAATAATTCATGAATTACAAAACTCTCCTAACTATTGATTTTATCACATTCTCTGTCTAATTTAAATAGGTATTTATGTTAATGTTTACTTGAATCAAGTGTATTGTTAGTAATTAATTTCAAGCAATTTCTGTAATCTTGTCTATAACTTGTGTCTACAATTTATCACTCTAACATTTAACAACTATAATAAGTATTTAAAAACTTTTAACTTAATAATAGATATTAGGTTAAAGCAAAGCAAAATTGTTAGAGATAATATTCAAATATTATCCCCAATTATTTTATGCTATGCTCTTCTCAACATATATTTTTGAAAAGAAACAGCAAATTGGGAAGCAATAAAAATGGCTTGTGGAAGTAATCATTAACATAATTTCTTCATTTTTTTACATTAATATCTCCTTTAATTTTTCTTTCCAAAGTATTTTTCTTGATTATTAAAATATTAGTTTTTGGAGTTACGTATTGGCAAAGCTTAAAAATGATAGCAAAATCATCTGAGGTAATAATGGTTAATTTTTTATTTAGTATTAAAATCATAAGTTGTGTGTTGATAAAGAAATTAGATATTTTTTCTTTATAAGCTATTTGGTAATTATAGATTGAGTGATTGGTACAGAAGAGCAAACAGGTATTGAATTAATTTACAATGCTTATGTAGATAATGTATCTGCATTAATTACAAGCAGTATTTTAATGAATTTGCTTCACAATAAATTTATGTAGAATATTCTTAATAAATTTCCTTCAAATTCACAATTAGGAATTAATTCATTAAATATTTTAGGCTTATTAAAAATGATTCATAATTTGAATTTTGTGATCTGATTTGAGAATTAAAAATCAATTTTATGAAGCCTTAAATTCATATTGAAAGAACAAGTATTTTATTTCTACCGATTATAAACTCAATATTTAAAATTATTTCTCTTATTTATTTTTTGTACATTATCTCACCTCTTTTATTCTAATTAATATATAAGATCAACATTTTTAAAATACTTTTTTATAATATGAAATTTTCCTGTCTTGAAAAGGTAATCTCAACATAACAAAAATCAAGCGAGGCGATGAAGGGACTTATATTTGTGAAGCTGAAGATTCAATGGGTAATAAACTGTCTGAGAGCTGTGATCTTGATATTCAAGGTATTTTAATAGTTCTTGTTTTAATGTAGAACCTAAAATTTATTTTCTATATTTTTTTAACTTTTTTATGTGTAAATGTTGAATAAGATAATAATAAAATAAATATAATTTTTAAAGTAAAATATTAAATTTAAGCTATTTTATTTAGAAGTTATTTTGTGTTTATCATATTTTCAAATTTGAAATAATGTTTAATTAATACCGAATGAATTATTTTTTATGTTTTATTGTAAATCCCTTTTCCCAGAAAGTGATAGTTTTACTAAGATAATAAAGAAATTTTTTTATCAAAGATATATTATACAATTTGTTTTGTTTATTGTTTCAGGATTTATATCACTATGATTGTATTAGATGTGAATGAAATAATTTTGCAATTTCCAAGGTATCACCATAGGTGAATTTATTGAGTATGGTTTTGCAAAAATGAAAAAGCTCAATTCCTTTGGACCTTATTACAAAACATTTAAAAAATATGTGTGTAAATTACTATATATATATATATAAATATATATAATCAGATATTATTTTTACTTTAAAATATATTCAGATTTTAAAAGTTTATTTGATAAAATCTACTTTTCCTATAAAATTAATGGTATTCTTAAACTACAAATAATTGTAATAAATAAAGTGTACAGTTTTATGTTTATGCAATTAAACTTAAGTTTTGTTGGAAAAAGTATATAGTATTTCCTAGTTAAGGAAAAAGAAGAAATTATGGATTACCTTGATTATGAATTTGTGCAGTTTGTCCATTTATAGACCTTGTGCCATAAAACCCTACTAACCACTTGATTAAATATTCATATATTATCATCTCAATCTAATTATGAGGACCATATTAGCCAATTTTAGAAATCAGAAGTTTATCTAAAATACTTTGATAGATAGCGAAATTGTAAAAGTATACCCATTTACTAATTAAAGCTCCTCTTCAACTATTTACAAGTTAATTAGAAGTTCTTAAATGCTTAATCTAAGAATATCAAATCAATATTTATTGTCATTTGAATTTATTGCATGTAATAATCGACATGTCATGATTCAAGTGCATTATAACAATTTTGTATTTTCAGAAAAGTCATTTGTACATTTTTTATTTAAATGTTAATTTTGTCAGTTAATCTTCTTTTGTCAAATATTTGCTAAGTATCAAACTATATTTAATAGAAAACTAATTTAAAAGCATGTGCATTTGGAATTGCATACGAAACTTACAGCTGCTGAAATTGTCTGCTCTATACAGGCTTGCTCGTTTATAATCCGAAACAATCATAGCTTATAGAAAAAACATGACTTTTGATTCTGTTGTTGCCTCATTGAATCAGTTTCTCCATTATTAAAAACTTGCAACTCTTGTGCAATTAATCTTTTGTTTAAAGAAATCCCAAACGAATCCATTGGATTCATAAGTGATTTTATTGGCAGAAGAATGGATTTTCAGTTACAATTCCATCATGGCTATCCTTATATTCTTTCTCGACAATGAGGAAGAATATTAGTATTTGCTAAATCACATGTGTTTTTATTTTCCATGTTTGTAAAAATAGATTTAAATTTTTCTTCATTACTATTTCAAGGTCTGAAGGATGGCAACTTGTTAATACAAGTAATTAAAATTAGAAATGCAATTTTTTGGGGGGTAGGGATTATAGAAAAGGTATAAAATTTCAATATCAATTCACTAAGGCAACAAAATACAATGAAATTACAACTAACTTATGTAATAAATGTGTGTAAATAAACATGCAAAATGTATTTGAAAATTGTGAAATGAAGCAAAACTATATGACAGTGACAAAAGATTAAATCTTTACATTCACAAGAATGGGTGTAGGAATAAATTTTCATTTCATTCACTCTTTTCTACTGATAAGAGAAGTGCATGCACAGAATATCTACATGTCAGAGTTTGTATAAAATGGTAGATTTGCATGTTATATTTGGTGTTGCAAATATTTATTTTCTGACTTGTGTGTTTGACAGTGTGATCTTTGTTAGTGTTTGTTAATCACCATTTAGCCTCTCCCAAATGTTTTTCAAATACCTATTTGGTGTTTTGAAACAAAATGTAATCTCCTAAATTAGGCAATTGATGTTGCTCGCTACAGCTATTTAATTACCATGCTTTTTCAGCCAGATATCGCTTATAAGTAAGTTCACATTTGCTGAATAACTAATTAAATATTTTGACAATAATTTAATTTTTACTTTGCTGTTAATGTTGACATTAATTTACAATGACATTGAGGTACTTTAATAAAACAAGTATCAGCTGAAAGTTGTTGTTTCTACTTGTGTTACTAAAAGTATTTAAGACTTTCATATGTGTTTTAAAAAAATAAAAATATCACTATAACTGCAGAGATGCTGTTTGTTACGATTTTTCCGTATTTAGTACGGATTTCTACTCTTCGTTACGGAGTTACGATGATCGTAACGAAATTTCGGAAAATAGATTTCTCTCTCGATCTCTATTAATAATCCTTTTTTGTCATGTACGATTATATTATTTTTATTATTATTGTATTATAGTGATTAAAATTTGTGAAGGTTACAAGTAAATTACTAATCTAGTGTTGAAATTGGATTAAGAAAAATATGCCTGATATATTAATAAGTAGAACTGCTAAGAGCGCGCATACAGGTGATCATCGACTAAAGGTGAACTTAAATATCTTGTAGTTTCCTTTGCATAAGTCTTTTAGTTACTATGCGGATGTGCGGGGAAAGAGCCTATTCAGCCGCTGCCTCCGGGCTTACTCTGCTGCTTACAGAGGCAGCGGTTCAGCTTATCGATAGCAGATTGCGCTGACGTCTGATAGTCAACAGCCAGAACTTCATACTTCAGATTCTTGTTTCATTACTTAAGAAAAGCTTAATTTTTCCTCTATCAAAATTAAGCTTTTACAATTGGAAATGATGAAAGAATGGATGAAGTTTGGCACAGAATTTCCTTAATGAAAACAGATAATGGAAAACAGAAGTATGAAATTTTAAGCAAACTAATGAGTAGCATTTTAACTGTTCCTCATAGCAATGCTGGAACTGAAAGAATCTTCCATGTTATAAAAAATATGACTGAATTTGGGCCAAATCTCAGTACAGAGTCTTTAAATTCGCTCTTAATTGAGAAAATAAAAAATATTTCAGACTCAAAATTGTGTTATCAGAGAGAATTTTCTCAAACAGAAATCAGTATGGCTAAGAAAGCTAACATAAAATTTGTGATTGATTGTCATTTATTTCTATTTATCATGTCATTTATTTATTTATTTATTCTCAGTTAACAGATCAGTATGCTATGTTAGTTTTAAATAAAAAGAATTTTTCTTTTCAATATCAGAGTTTTCTTTTTCCTGTAATTATATAAAAATCTATGCTGTAAGGATCTCTGAGGTAAGGCATTTAAATTTAAAAGAATGGTTTACTTTCTTAATTATTATTTCTTTATATATTTATTATGATTAGATGATCATTCTATTTTTATTTTTTAACATAGGTTACCTTAAAAGTATTAATTTTATGCACATAAGTGTATTCTTAATGTAAACCACATGTTACCGAAAAAGTTACTGAAATTTTTTGAAAAGGTTACTGAAAGTACTGAAAATATGTCCGATTAGTACTGATTGGGATGCTCAGAGATTGGCATCTCTGTAACTGAATTTTCTGAATCTTCTGCTTGATCATTAATACTCACAATGTTTCGTTATTTTTTTTAAGTTAATACATTGATTCCATTATTTTCTGGATTTAAAATTTTCTTCTGATATTTATCAATACCAATGTATTGCATAATGCATAAATAATATATGTATATTGAAATAAGCATTCTTATCATTCTGCATTTTACTGAAACTAAGTTTTCTGATAATTCATTACATTTGATAATATTCTATTTCTCAGTTCTGTTAATGAAGTTTATGAAATAATGTTCCCTGTAATTTGCTTGATTTGTTATGCCCAATTTGAATAACAAATGCTTATTAAATATCAAATATTATTTAGTTTCATATATATATATATATATATATATATATATATATATATATATATATATATATATATATATATATATTTATAATTCTTCCTCTAAAATTTTTTTGTAAATAACTGCAGTATTTATCAAAAATATTGTATTTGTCAATTACTTATATTTTTTATGTGTTATATATTTTTCATTTTCATCATCATATATTGCATTTTTGTTTTAAATTATTAATTTGTTTTTAATCTTTATATTAAAATTGGTGGCATTTTATTTGGATTTTTTAATGATACTTACTTTTTTAAGAAAAGCATTATTTTATATTTTTATAGAAACACCCCAATTTATACAATTTCCTGAAGGCACAATTGTTGAAGAAGGAAGTAATTTGTCTTTAACTTGTTTGGCTCGAGGTCACCCAAAGCCCTCCTTGAAATGGATTCATAATGGGAGAGAAATAATAGATAATAAGAGTAAAAAAGGTTAGCTGCTTTGTAAAATTGTATAACTAGTTCTCAATAATTTTTATCTTCATATTAGATTGCTTTTTTGAATCAATTGAATAAGAATCCTTATCTTTATTTAGTAATGATAAATATAACATATATCCATCTATCTATCTATCTATCTATCTATATATATTAAGTGTCAATTTATTTTAAAATATATTCAAAATCACCAAACCAACTGAATTGGACTCTAATTGTAGTTTAAAAATTAATATTATACTCTTTCATTAGTAAAAATTGTCTTTATTTTCAATTATTAATATAAATTATACATTCTAATAAAATAGTACTTAGAGCACACTGATGGTAAGTAATGGAGTTTTGAATAGCATATTATTTTTTCATAATTTTAAATGAATAGTGAAATTGCTGATTTAATTGATTTTATTTCAGGATCAATGCTTGTTATTCCAAATGTTAGCCAAAAACATTCTGGTATGTACCAATGTTTTGCTGTGAATAGTATTGGAACAAAGTTCGTTGCAGCACTAGTTACAGTTTTATCAGGAAATAAATCTCATAATTTTGATAATGATAAAGAATACACAGGTAGTTAATTTTTTTTAACTTTTTATTGTTTGATGTGTATAATTGATTACAAATTTACTTAAAATTATTGGCACAACTTATGCTTAAGTTTTATATTTAAATAAAAATCAGTTCTATTGTTTAGAAATGATAATAAAATATCCTAATATATGAATATTTTTATTGAAATTTTGACTAAATCTCATAAAATTTTTATTTATATTTTAAAATATTTCTCCCTAAAGATTTAGGTATCAAAAGCTTGAAAAATAATTAATTGCAATCACTTTCTTCATATTTAAATGATAATTTGTTTATATGGATAGAATGTTTTGTGAAAAATTATCAGTAATATATTTCAAATAGTTTATAATTACACTTTTTTAATGTTTCCATTAAATGTTAAAAGATTTCTTGTAATACATGAAAATAAAATCTTTGAAAATTGAAATGAATCTGGATTTATTTCTTAGTTATTGTTATATAAATGCTTTACTTGAATAATATATTGAATAAGTTTTTGTATCATGTTAAAAGAAAAAAAGGAGCTGAATTATTTTTGTTTATATCAAAAATTAACATTTGTTTTCATTTAAATGTTACATTATCAGTTTTAACTATAATATAAATAGTTAAGAATCATTTAAACTTAATAGAAATTTGAAAAGAAAGATAACTTAACCATTTGTAAAAACATTTTTGAAAGTAATTACTTAAATAATTTTTAATAAATGTGAAGGGCATAAATTTCAATAATAGTCAATTTAAATACATATCACTCAAGGATTAATATTTTTTTATAAAAGTTTTTTGCATAATTTAATATTTGTTTTTTATTCTAATTTATTGATTTTCAAACTTGTTTATATTGTTTTTTACTTATTCTTTGAATTTTTTATTAATTTAGAAGAGGTTTTTAAAAATGGGGTGAGTAATCCTGATAAAGAAAAAAACTTTGGAATTGATGATAATAGTTCAGATGATGCAAAAAGAAATTATGGCAAAGAAAATTCACATACATTTGATTCTGGAAAAAGACACCATAAAAGGAAGCATTCTAAAGGTAATCAATTAATGCAAATTTGCTAAAAGTGGATCCACAATATATTTGTTTTTATAAACTACGCAAAGAAACAAAAAAAGTTTTTAATATTTCCTATTAAATATTTTATATTAAAAATATGTTAGAAATATTTTTCTTAACATTTTATTCTTTATTAGTCTAAAGAACATGAAAGAGAAGAAAAAATTATTTTTAATATTTGTAAAAGAAAAATTTAAATATGTTATGATTTGTTTGTGAATTATTTGTTAATAAAGGGTCTGGCTTTATCATTGAATGATAATAGCTGAACACTTACCTTCCATACCTTTAAGCTGATCATTTTCATGACAATTATTGTTGTTGTCTTGTGCCAGCTAGGCAGACATTATGGGGTGCGCTGCTCCACTTTTCCAACTGAACCATATTTTAGTGTGGAGTCCGACTTCCTCACTACAAACATGCCATACTACCTGTCTATAGGGTAGGCAACTATTCATAACCCTTGCATACAAAGACAGGATAGACAGAGAGAGTGAAAGTACATCCATGCCCGAACTGGGATTCAAACCCAGGACCTCTTTATCTGCATTCAGGCACTCTGACCACTAGACGGGGTGGGCGGCATGACAATTATTTCCATTTATATTGAAGTATATGTTAAAACAACTGACTAGAATATTTTAAACATATTTAATTGTGTTATAGTAATTTCCAGGATTTCTTTTAGCTATTGATTACTTAAGATACCAATACAAATATTTTTTATCAAGAGAACAAATTCAGAATAAATAGCTATGATAATACATAAAGCATATATAATGATCTACAATCTTATCACTATAAATTTGGAAAGTATAATATGGAACTAAAGTCACTGTTTGATATAATACATTCATATTAGAAAAATGACACTAAATGTTTGTAAAATTTTATGTTTTCTTTGAATTGAGTTATAATTATTCTAGTAATTTTAAAATTTAATTACTTTACTATATTAAAATGTTGTATTTTTTAAAATTTAATTTTCTGCAATATATTGATATATATTAACTAAAAATAATGAATATGAGTAATTTCAAATGCATTCATTCTGAAATGGAAAAAATTTCACTTTTAAATTAATGAAAAAAATGCTATTTAAATGCACTCTCACAGAATCCTTGCAAAATGACAATATAAAATGCATTTTGCCTTGACGTGAAACTGAATAAAACATTAAATTTTGAATTGTTCTTAAATTTCTGATAGAAAAAATTACAAAGATTTATCATTATTGTTTTATTAGAATATTCTTTTTTTATGTTAACAAAAGGTATATAATTTTTTAAAAATAAATGATGTTTAAATTTTTAAAAATTAATTACAAATAATCTGGGATTTTTTAAATAATTTGATAGCTCTCAAATTAATTTAAGGGGCATATTTTCAAGAAATGGTGAAAAATATGAATATTTTTTGCTTTCACTATAATATTCATTTAAAATTTCATAATTAATGATATATTTTTTTCCATAAGATTGAATTTTTTGGGTAACCTTTTGAATTTTTTTGATTAACCTTTTTTTAAAAAAAAATAAATATTTATTTTTAATTTGATATTTTATCCTTATATACCTTAAATGTCTTATATGGATTATTATTCTTACAGTGAAATTAATTCCACCATCAAAACCGGAAATAATAAGATTATCCAATACGTCAGTTATGGTGCGATGGACAGCAGGTGATGGTGGGCTTCCTATCAATTTTTTCAAATTGCAATATAAAGAAGTTGGTAAAAGAAGAACTGATTGGATGACTATTGATGAAGATATTGCTGCACATATTCATTCTTATGCTGTCACAGGTTTAAGAACAGGTATAAAAAAATTTATATTTTATATCAAGGTTTAGAAATATTTAAATTTGGAATTACTTTTTATCACTGCATTTTATCACTTTTTATCACTGAAGATTTTAATCACTGCATTTGTGTATTGTTAGTATTTTATTATGAAATATGATACTATTTTTATACATTCATATAACGGAGTGAACTTTTAGATTGCAATTTAGTCAAATTTCTATTTAAAATAGTGTTTTGTTATGTAAAAATAATGAATGTTTATGATTTTTCTTAAACAGGTATTTTCTCCGTATAACTGTGATGTAAACTCCTTTAAAAGTGGCAAAAATGGAAGGAAATAAATTTTTTTGCTCAGTCTTTTTTAAAGCAAATAAATATATGTAATGAAACATTAAAAATTCTCTTCTATGCGAAGCAATTGCAATTTAATTTAAATTAAATAATAAACTGTAAATGATATAACTTTTTAATATTCAAGCTGCATTCACAACATTTTTTTCATTATTTCTTTAGCTTTGTGTATTTAACTTCTTTACAAACAAAATGTTAATGATTTTATTTCAGGTAGTTCTTATCGTTTTCGCATTGCTGCTGTATATTCCAACAGTGATAATAGAGCTGGTCCAATGTCTGAAAAATTTGTACTTGTAAAAGATACTCCAATGGAAAAACCTTCAGTTAATCCAATTATTAATTTTGCTGAGGCAGTGAGTCCCTCAGCTATCACTCTACAATGGGAGGTTGGTATAATTAAACCACCGTAAAATGTTCCTATTAATTGAGATGTTTGATCTCTGAAAAGAAAGCACATGACAGTGAAATACCAGATTGGTTATATTAAGTTTTAATCGTAGCCATGATTTGTAGTTGTAGTTTAAACTGAAATGATCATTTTTTCAACCAAAATATGGTAAACTCTTAATACATAATGAACAAACTCTTAATTATATAAACTCTTAATTCATTTTATAATTGTTTACTTTTAGTTGATAAAATAAATTGAATTCATGAGAGAAAAAGTCTATATTATATGTTTTTATTATCTGAAAGCTATTGCTAAGATAATTATAATAAGATTTATAATCACATTCTTTGGCAATTGATATTAATTAGATAATCAAATTATTTCTAAGTTTTGTTGCTAATTTTTTTCATAATGAATATAAGTATCAGAGGCATGCAAATTTTAACTTTTGATGTATTATTCATATTGTATATTAGATATTTATTCTTGAGACTTAGAAATATAATTTTTTCTTTTTAAATTTTTATTCAAATTTTGATGTTAATATAACAAAGTTTTATGTAAAGCAACAATTAAAAATTATCAGTTTTTCAAAATTTAATGTTGAAATGGAAAGCACTTTGATAGTAATGGATATTGTGCATGTGAAATTTTTAAAAATAATATTGCTAATATTAATATTTCTTAAATAAATTTATTGATTGGTCATCTTTACAGTTATTTGTTATTTATTTTAATAAAGGTTTTTTTTAAAAAAAATAAATTAAGGATTTTTTAGTAATAATCACAGAATTCTACAGTTTTCTTAATTTTACTTGTAAAATTTACTTTTTGAAAAATGTTAGTTATCTTAACAAGTGTCAATTCTTTACTGTAGTTAACTTTTACTTGTCAGAAAATATGTAAAGTTAGTATTCTCTGGTTTGTAAAAGTTAATATAATTTGTGGTAATGAATATTATTCTTTATGACTGGAATTTGCAAAAATTGTGATTTTTTAATAAAATTGACGAATAATTATACCTTTTTTAGTAAAACAATATCAGTAATGAATGTTATGATATTAAAATCTCTATTTTTTCTATATTTTTTACAGTACCAGGATGTAGATTCTATACAAACAGATGGTTTCTTCATTCATTATCGGGCTACACATATGGCAGGAAAGTACTTAAAAGTATCAGTATTGGGTTCAAATACTAGATCCCATATTATTTCCCATCTTTTACCAGATACTGGTTATGATATCAAGATGCAAAGTTTCAATAGTGCTGGCACTTCTGACTTTTCAAATATCTACACATGTAAAACCAAGGGTAAGCATTTAAATTTTCAAGGTACTGTTATTAGCTTATTATAATCCATAACTTCAACATTTAAAATTAAATGCTGCATTTCTTCCAATCCAAAAAAATTTTATATTTAACCTTTGATAAAAATGTTGATCAATAACAATTATTGAATATAAATTGATGAAAGAGAAAATGATTTCTTTAAAATTATCACATCAATTTTCAATTTTATTAACTTTCCTAATCTTTAATTAAAAAATTTGCAGCCTTTTTTTGATCAAAATATTTGTTTTTAAATTTTTATGAGTAGAATTTTAGTAAATAGGTTTGTTGAGAGAGAGAGAGATATATATATATATATATATATATATATATATATATATATATATATATATATATATATATATATATATATATATATATATATATAGCAACTGCTTCAATGCTTTTTTCTTTTGTATACTTTTCTGATTAATTTGTTTTTCTTACTAAGCAAATAAATATCTGTTTGCTGATAATGTGCTAGTTCTTTTTCTGCATTACAAATATTTTGTTGGTTTTTAAGATGAATATTTTTGCAGAACTTTGAAGGAAATTTAAAATTTTGTTTTGGTATTTCCAATTATTATCAATATTTTCTACATATTCAAAATCATAATTCTTTTTGAGGAATTTACATCAGAATTAAAACTACTGTGTGTAAAAAATAAAATGAAATTATTTCTTTTATTTTACTTAAATGTCATAAATGAAGTACAATTATTCATATATTTAAAATCTTTTAAATTATTTATATGTTAGAAATCATGCATTATTAAAATTTTGATTTAATTATTTTATCATTGAAACATTAACTAAATGATTATAAAATTACAATTTTATAAATACATATTTAAAAAAAATTACTTTAAGCCTTTGGAACATATTCTTATTTTTTTATAATTAATAAATTTGAATTATTTTTATTTAAGTTGCTCATAAATAGTCTGTCTTATATTATTTGTGAGAATACATTGATTGCACTTAAGTAAATAATTTGGATTCAAAATAATGTATTTCTAATGTTTTTTTTTTAATTTATAGAATCGGAAATAGTTCCTGCAACTCGAAATCGTAATGGCAAACCTTTCTACAATGAAGAAACTCCTTCTATAACTGAATCAATTTCTTCAAAGAATTCTGATAGTAATTTAATATACATGATAGCTGGAGTTATCGGTGGATTAGCAGTTGTGATTATTTGTGTTTGTTTAGTAAGAATATATTTTCAAAGACAGAACAGATCTCAAGATTGTGGTATGTACTCTTTCAAATAGTTGAAGCATGTGTGTCACATAATAGAAGCATTTAAATTTATGTGTGTGTTTGTTAAACTCTAAATATTTTTTTCGGAAAAAGTATGACTTTTTAAATTTTTATTTTTTGCAACAATTGAATTATGATTATACTGCCCAATCTCAAGCTTATAGCAAGCGTTTTTTTTAATTATAATTAAATTTTAATTGTTATTTTGCTCTTTTTTCATACAATTGTTAGGATATTTATAATAATTATTATTATTATTTATGTTTTTTATATTTTTTTTGTTTGGAATTTTAGTAAACAATAGTCAATAATATTAAATTTAAAAATTTTAAGTTAATTAATTAAATTAAAGGATAAAAATAAATATTCAAATTCATTGAACACCTGTCTTAATATGTTATTTAATTTTATTTTTAATATTAGATAGGCCTTAAATTAAAATGTGTAATTGTTTCTTCAGCCTTATTTATAAACAAACACTATTTAACACATTACATTTATATTTAAGGTATATATAAATATTATTAGCTGATCTTTCATAAAGTATCCTGTTTGATTTAGCTGTAAGTTAAAACTTAAGATAGTCAAGATCACTTCAAACATAATCATATTCCTTTATGTTAGATTTATATGTAGAAAATAGTTTTACTCATGAATATATATTTGAGTTTATTTTTTTTATCTTAATTCTTCTATACATAATTATCTTCTGGATTTCATCTTCCCAATTCTCCTTTCAGTGTTTTAAGAGTTGAAATACCTTTAAGCTTATTACAAGAAATATGATAATTTTGTTGCTATTTTATTTGGCACTTATATGGAATTCATTATTTAAATGATATATTTAAAAAAATAATTTATTGCTCCCTTAATATTAAATTTGAATTTATTATACGTATTTATATATCAGTATGTTTTGAAATACGTGCTTTGAAGTACCATTAATTTTATTGTATTATTTAGATTTTTTATTATGTTGTAAAAACTAATTTCAGTAATGATATTTTTCTAATATAACCTGAATAAAAGGTGGTATTCTTGTTTCATGATTTGTTGAAATATTTTCTTTCATTATATATAGCTTTCTGCTTGGAATTAAACATGTATTTTTTAAATTATGTTTCAGATGACAACAGTGCCAGAGAGGATTCACTTAAAATTGCAAATGGCCATGTCTCATCTAATGGTTATATTGCTGTAGGAAATAAAATAAATATTAATATAAATCCTCTGTCGCATGTGGATTTAGAAACTGCAGAAAAATCAGATGAGGTAAGTATTATATGTCTTTTAAAAATATATTGACTTTCTAAAATTAGTTCTTAATTATTTTTTTATCTTAAATCAAACACACATAATCTGGGGGAATAATTATGATCTGTCATATGTTTACTTACACAAAGCATATTTATTTATTTTTTTTAATTTAAAAATTCTTTCATAAATTTTATAAATATTATATATATATATATATACATATATATATATATAGATTTCAAAACAAATTGATTTTTCCCTAAAAATTCAAAGTATTCATTATTGTACTCTCCCACTTTTATTTCATTGTTTACTCATTCTTAACAATGAAATAATACATATTTATCTTAAATCAGAGAAACATAACATAGAAAATAGTTTTTGCTAACATTCAGTAATACATTGATTTGTAAGAAGTATATTTATTTCTTTTTGAAATTTAAATTTACTCTTTCTCAACAAATTTAATGACTATTTCATTTTTAAATATTAAATTAGTTTTTAAATTGTTGTTTTCTTGCTTAAAAATTTTCAGAAATATTGATAAAAGTAGGAAAAAATAAATATATAATATATGAAAGTGTACCAGAGAATAGTATATTTTAAATTCACAAGTTTCTTATTATGTAGTTTGAAGGCAATGTAAATTTGTTTAGTTATTGAAATATATGTTATGTTGATATTTATCATTACTTACTATTAGATAATATATTATGACTTTTTGCTTACAATTCTTATTTCTCAGAATGTTAGTTGTTATACAGTTACATTTTCTTTACAATATTTTGATTCTTGAATTGTTTATGGTTACTCATGCATAAAAATAATTCCAAGTCATTTTTTGTTTTAAAATGTGCTGTTTTTCTTTCTATTTAGTTGGAGGACAGTTTAGTCTCTAATAACAATGAAATAATACGTCTTCAGACTTTTAATTTAAGCACAAATCCTCAACAGGAACATTTATTAAGTGGTATGTTAAAATTAATTCACTCTTATTTAGCTAATTTGATAGGAAAAATGTTTTAGTGATGTTTATATAAACTTTTATTCAAAAATTTATATACAAATAATTTGCATAGATTTTTCAGTTTATAAATACAATTTTATTTAGTGTATTCAAATGAAATTTATTTGGGAAAAATATTTAAATAGAATCTTATACTGTGTTGATTAATTAATTATAAATTGATGAATGTTTTTAAATATCTTAGTGGCAGTCACATTATAACTCTAGAAGATAGTCATTTAATCTTTGGTTTTCTTTCATCATGTATTTCATTCCATATTGCAATGTCTATTAAAATTAAATCTCTTGCATTTTTAGGATTCATAAGTTTTCTTCTTTTTTTGTGATTATTATCTTTTTCAAAGCAATCATAGCTATGTAGATGATTAAAATTTCAAAGACAAAAAATGTTGATTTCAGTTATAAAGATGCTTCTACTATTTACATTTAGTAAACAAGTAACAATTATAAAGGGTTTTCTTTTTTAGTTACAAACTATAATATTATAAAAATTGTATAAAACCTTATTCTGAAAATTGTTGAAAGCCATTTGGAATACTTTGAACCTAATTATATAATCAAAATGCATTATAGATTTTTTAATAAAAACTGTATTACTGATTCTATTTTTCTTATAATTTTTCCAATTTCAAATTATATGTCAAGGAGAATTCATAGATTTTTGTTCTCCTTCCTTGCTATGCAATTTGTAACTTCATTTGATTCTACTAAAAGATTCAAATTATAAAACTTTTCAGCATTTTTTTAAAATGTATTTTGTATTTTTTGATTTGAACCACAGAAGGATTACATATGATTATTCTGTATTCATTTGATTTAAAGAATAAATAAAATGCAATAATTAATATTTGTTAAAATTTTTACTAAAATTTAATTTTAATAGGAAACAAATCATTAAAAAAGCCAAAGAATCTAAAAAAATAATCATAGTAGATTTGTTTTAATGTTTGAAAGTTTAGAATAAATTTTCTGCATGAAAATTTAGATTAGATTAATTTTGCTTTCAGGAAATAAATATTTTAATATGTTTTATGTAATTGTATTTAAAAGTTATAAATAGAAAAGATTTATATTTAACTATGAAATATAAAGTGTATATATCTTACATAAATATTCTGAATTGTTGTATAATTGCAAATATTTAAATTATTCCAGATTCTGACACAGAACGAACAAATATAAATAGTGAGAATGACAAAGAAACATCTGTGATATCACACAGTATGTAATTTTCATACTATATATAGTATCTTTTTTTAAAGTATAAAATTACATTAATTAAGGTTAATTTACGATTTTTCTGTTTATTTATTTTGATTTATGAACAAGGATTTAAAAATATTTAATACTATTCATCATCTGAAGTTTAATATAATTATTATTCCATATTTTTATGCATGAAAAAAATGATTGGCATGTCCTTTTGCATATAGTATATTGGTTTTAAGTCTTGATTTGTAGTTTACAAATTATTAATGTGTTGATGTAACTTAAGAAACATATGTCTTACTTAATATCATTTATATCAAAAAGTGATATTCTTAAGTAAATTTATGCAAAATCTAGGCTAACTAAACAGAAATTTTCTCTTTCTCAATTTCTATGAAAAAGTTGTGAAATTTATATCCAAGGTTACACTGATTGATGAGTCTCATTGAGGAACTACTTCCTGTCACTAAATAAACTTTTTTTCTTTTATAAATGAAATATTTAGATCTTTCTTTTTAATTAAAGTAATCAGACATAAGATTGTTTTCCTTATCAATTTATTTAAATCTAAATAGTAGAGTCTTATCTATAATGCATATATAGTAGACACTAGTTTTTACAAACACATTGGGGTTGGTAGAATAGTTCATGAAACTTTATAAAATGGAAAAATAATTGTTTGATTTTAAAGCTTGTTTTTTAACTTTCTGCTTTCTCTTTATAAATAAATATAAAATTTTTTACCTTAATGTTCTCCTTTTATAAATTAAGTATTGTTAGAAAAACTATATTAAATAGGCATTATATATATATATATATATATATATATATATATATATATATATATATATATATATATATATATATATATATAAAGTGCAAAATAAAATTCATAATTAAAACCAATTTTTACTTTTATTTTATTGAGGAAAAGTCATTTAATCTTTTTTTTCTATTTCAGAAATACATTTTTAAAGACACATTTTTTTCAGTTAGAAAAGCATTTCATTTTTTGTATTTCTCAAAAAATACTATAATTCTCTTAGCCATTCATCTACTTGTTTATCAGATGGTCACAACACTAAGTCGTTCTCTTAAGGTTTCATATATGAAAATTCTTTTTCATTCACAGGCATTATATTCACAATCGTATAATCATCTAATAATTCTTACAAGCAAATTACATTTGAATCCAGATTCAAAAAGTCTTGAAAGGAAATTTTGGGGAGCAATAATTTTTTTTTTGTTGATGCTCATGCATAAATAACTTCTCTTCACTCAAATCGTCAGATATTTTTTTCTTTTTACATTTTTAGCAGATTATTTATAATGCTTCCAGGTAAAACTAACTTAGATACTATTTTTTTCTGCAACGTCATTCCAAGCAAACAATGCATGTGAAGTTAGTAAGATTATGTAGTAAATCTTCCACATGGGTTACACAAAAAAAAATTGGGTTGAATGATACTTGAAAAGGATGTCTGATAAAGATCAATGTTTACTCACAGAAATCACACTAGAATTTATATAAAGTATTTTCCTTTGATTTTTTACTTTAAGCAGTTTCGATTTTATAATTGAAACTACTCTTTACAATTATTAATTAATACTTAATGTTGGAGTTCTAATCCACAATTCAATGGACTTATAATTCTGTAATGTTAACATCAATCCAAGTTTCTCAATTATGACATAAAATATAGGAATAAAGAATCAGATGATAAAAAAATAAATGTTAACAGAAAATGCATGAAAGTAAGTTCATAGAAAAGATTATTCTATAATTAATTCGTAAAGGGAAATTAAAATTATAATGTCTATGTGACTGTTTTAGGAACCTGCTATAGTTCATAAAGTCATGAGTGCTTATGAGTTAGAGATTCATAAAAACAACAGCTACTGTATTCATTTCCGTGTTTATTATCCATATTTATTTTTATTTTTTAAGTGAAATTGAAAAACTGTATTTAGTCAGTTTAAGCATCTTATATCAAGGAAAACAAATTTAGCTGATTTTAAAAGTTCTAATAATAAATTTATTATTAAGATAAAATTATATTGTGAAATATTTCTGTGATGGGAAAACGATCAAACTATAAATTGTAATCAAATTAAAAAAATCTTTTTTAAGTTTTTTGTTGTACAATAAAACAATCTTTTGTTACGGGAAAAAATATCACTTATAGTTTCTTTCAGTTTCATAATTAAATGAGAAGTAATTTTGGGTCATGTCCTTTTTTTGATGGAAAAAGAAAGTCGTGAATATTATGCATTAAATAGATTATTGCAGATGAACCTTTCTATCAATATGATTTTGTGCCAATTTGAGAGCTGAACTCTCTGTCATTAATTACAATTGTTTATGGATTCAACTTTTACCTCAGGTTTAGATTTTGTAATGGATCAGAATCCACACTTTTTAAACTGTTTATCCTGATTGAAGTACCCCTCATAAGCAAATAGTGACCATAGGTCAACAAATTAGTTTTCATTGATTATATGTAATGTAAATGAAATTTAACTTTTAATGTTTTAATCAAAAATTCATACTGAAAACAATGCACTTTTTACATTAATTTTAAGTGATTAAATTATGTTGTATAAAGGTAATAATTTTATACTTTTTGTGATTAGAAAAGCAAGTTAAATAAAAACTATCTTTTTGAAAAATGAGTTACAGAAAATAAATTACAATGCATTGTATATTAATTTTTTTCCTTCTAAAAACATCAATGCTCCTTTAAAAAAAAGAAATTTTGTCACTATCTAAACAGAAATTAAGGTTTTAAATGGTATTTTTAGCTCAGTATCTTAAAGCTTGGAAAGCTTTTGTTTTGTGTTTTCTAAAGTTGACATTAACTTTATAATATCATATGATTAGAAAAAAATGGAAAACTTTCAATGTAGTATATCACATTGAGATATGTACCTTACACTGGAAATGAGCTTGTATATATTTTTGATGTAAAAGCATAAGGAAGTAGTATGAGTAAATGAAAAATCTAACTTATTAACCTTGAAATGGGAATTTTGATAACCATTTTCTTAGAAGTTCATGTAGAAATTTTTAATGTAATAAAAATTTAATTTATGACTGAAGCTTAATTATATTAGAAATTTCATCAATTTTCTTTCCTCTAAATTAATTTTAAATGTATTTTTGTACTGTGAAAGTTTTTTATAAGTTTATATCTCTAGAGGAAAGTTGTTGTGTTTGAATTTTTATTTCTTTTTGTAATTGTTTTAACATATGTATATATTATAAACATATATTTATTGATACAAACTATATTATATTTTTCCTAATTTACTTATGCAAATATATTGGGGAACAGTTGTATTTTGTTAATCAAATAATTGTAATCATTAATCAATTTTTGTAATATTTTTATATCATAGTTATTTAAAATAATCAAGTTTCATTTATATCATTATAGGTGCTGTTGAAATAAGCACAGATTTACCAGCAAATGTATAACAAGACTGTGATTATGAGCTGTGACTTTCTGCCTTAAACACAATACACTTTTAACATTTTAATCACTTTTCTCATAAACTTTGTTATTAAATTGTAAAAGATTCTTCTAGAAGAAAAATGTGCCCAGAAAATATTTTTTATGAATTTTTAAGATTGTACTTGATGAACATTTTCTTAAAAAATATTTTCTACAAAAGAACTGCTATTCATTTGTAATTATGTATATAAGTTTTGTACATCATCATTGTTAGTTACCATGTGTAATATTCAATCATCCTCTCAAAGTCAATTTTGTGCACAATTTGGTGGTTGTAGTTTTGTGTCCTGTGAAAATATATTTAATAAGAAAAAATTATGATTGACAAAGGATTTTTATTTAAATTTATTGGCAAATTGAAAATAGAAAAGTAGCACATAAGAAATTTTCTAGTTTAAAATTTTTTTTCTTTCTGGCCATATACAGAAATTTGAAAAATAGGCAGATATCCATTATTGCTAAAAGTAAATTATAGCTTGATTTTAAAAAGTAATTTCTGAGATTTTTGCTTGTGTACAATTATGCTATTTTTGTATTTAAAGCCTTAAAAGAAAATTTTAAACATTTTTATCCAAGTAATTACTTTTGTCATTTTATATTTGTGAAGAACAAACTTTTTGATCTGTTATCCATTTGCATTTTGAAATATTGTAGTATTTTTACACAATTTTTTACAAAGAAATAATTTTATTATTAAATAATTTATACAACTTCTGTGTTCTAATAATTCATGAACTTTATGTCCATGGTAAGATCTGAGGTATGATATTTTTACAGAATTTCTTCTATAAAGTGATTAATTCATTCGTGCGTGTTTTTAGTTATATCAAATGTTACAAGGAATGAAGTTATAATTTGGAATGAATCAATTATGTTGTTTTGAAAACAATCGATCTCATATTTTACATAGTAAAGTGCGTGTGTTATGAAGAGTTTATTGTCAAGTTTTGTGGAAAGAGTACAAGCTTAATTTATATATAAATATTAAGTTCTTGTATAAGATCATCTACATAGATTATGTAAAAATGTTATTTATTGAAAGTAATTATCAAGAAATACAGATTTTTATGTAATATGATTATTTGGATTTATTACAATTAAAAGGATAATATAATTTTTAAAAAAAATGCTTATTTTAAATTTGTACCCATGGCAGAAATATGAGATATAATTAAAGTAAAACTTCAATATTTATAAAAATTATTGCAGAATTATTAAGTTATGACTTAATTTTGTTTAGAACTTAATTTTCAGTTTGTTGAGATAATTTTTGTGATATTTTTATATATGAATTGTACTTTAGCAAAAACATTTTAATAATTTAACTACAGATAGTTTCTGGAGTGATTTGGCAAGGGAATGATGCAGTTTAACTGGTAAAAATAAGAATTTTAAATCAATATAAATATTTTTAAAGAATTAATTATTTTAAATAATTTTGGACTAGCTGTGGAGTGAATTGTAATGCATTATCATTGTATTGTTTAGAAAAATAATGCAAAAACTTGTTTAATTTTTTAGAGTAAAAACTATTATTAAATCCAGGTTCTTGTTTATATACAAATTTTAGCTATATCCTAACATAAAAAATTAACTATATACTTTTCATACCAATTATTTTCAGAGTTATATTAAGTGTGATACTTAATATACTTAAAATTTGTTTTTAATTTTGAAATTATTAAAGTTAAGCTATGTGCAAAATATTGAAAAATATTTTATTGAATTTTTAATTTAATTTTCTTGAAAATTTAATTATTAAAATTTGTATTATTTTTCTGAGAAAAAAATTGAATCCTTTCAACTTTCTGAAAACAATTTAAAATATTAAAAGCAAATTGTTTGAAAAATGTCATTAATTTGCATTTTGTTTTTGTCAATATCTCTTATTCAGTTACCAGTATGCTTTCAATTTTGTATATATATATATTTTTATTTCAATATACTTTCATGCAAGAATATTGAGATTTCATAGTGTGCCATTTTTAAAATATCTATTAACTGATAATGCCAAATAATTATTTTTATGATTATTACATTTTTGCATTGTTTCTCTTGTTTTTGTAAATAAACATGTTTTGTAATTAGTTCAAAAGTGATATTTTAAAGTGTTTAATATGTAGTAAAGCTTTGATCTGGTAGCTGTTCCTCATTATCTTACTTTGTGGTTAAAAATGTGTTCACAATAATGCTTTTTAAGAGCATTTTTAACATCTTAATGTATACAAATTATATTTTTGTAAATAAATTTTGGTACTTGTTTTTAAGTTTACTAATTTTATGCTCATTCAATATTTTCTGGAAATATGACTATAACTTCACATTGTGAGTAAGATTTTAGTTCGATAATAGAAATAAAAAACTATAAGGTTTTAAAACAGTAATAATATTTAATTTAATCTTTACGCAATTTGCGCAGGATATAAGTTTTGTACCTGATTATAAATCGTGAAAATTACAGGCAAAGAGTTTTTTCTCCTTATTTCAATAATGATCCTGTTATTTCCTCATGTGGATTAAAAAGAAGAAAAAAAACATTATTAGATGTTTATTTTCACTACTAGAAATGGCATCAGAGTATTCAGGATTTTTTTCCTACATATTTGTGAGTTAGCATGCTTTTTTTTTCCATTCACTTGATAATCATTTATGAAAGAAATGGATTTGCCAAGTATTAGCAGCTTTATATGTGAGAATTTCTGTCACATTTTTTTAGACAAAATGTTTAAAAATTGAGTTGTATGCAAAGGGTTGATTGGAAAATATATAGAATTTTTGGAAAGAATTATAAATAATATCAGATAATATTAAGTTTAAAGAAAAAAATACCACCTAAAAGATTTGTTAATTTTGAATCCTACTTTCAAAAATAAAAATAATTATAGAACATGCTTTTGATTAACAATTTGTTGTTTTTCATATTTTATTAAAACTTAAATTCAGATATGAAAAATAATTTTTTTAACAAATATTTAAACCAGCAATCATTTTCTAAATTTTATAGTTATTTGTTTGAAATAACACACTTGAAATTTTCATAAATATGAATGTAAGAGTGTGGGTTGGAATGTTTGTAGAGTATTGAGAGTAAGTACTGATGTTTGTTGAATGTAAAAATAAATGACAAATTCAGGCAAAGAATACATTAAAGTACAATCTTCAAAGTCATGTTTATTTTTCAACATGGTCGCTTTGTTAAGGTTTGTATATTTCTCTTAAAATGTAAAAAGTTTTTCCATTCTGTTACTGAAAAATATTTCTGAATTTTATCTATAATCTAGGACTTGACAGCTCCATTCATCTTATCATTTGAGGGTTAATCTCTATTAGGTCTCTATTGAATAGAGGGAAAAAATGGTAAAAGCTAAGATTGGCGAAGAAGGAAGATGCACAATCGTTTCGAACTTGGATTTCACAGAGCCTCAGCAATTACACACAAGCTGTGTGGACAAATATTGTAATGTTATAAGATTTGTTCCAGGCTTATAATGAAATTAAATGTTTAGAGTAATATGTTCAATTGAAAATAATACATTTTATTTAGAGATTTAGATTTAAATTAGGGTGGTTCCAAAAGAACCTAGCACCGCGACCATAGGTCTATTGTACTATACCCCTCAGAAAGCCCTATTTGAAGAGACCAGTGGCTGCAACAAAATTCAGCAGACATTTTACAGGAATTTCCTGCAACATCCAAGGTTCAATCAAGTGCTGACCCAGGTGTTCAAATCTATGTGCAGAAAAGGTTTCACATTCACATAAGATGTGTATTGGAGTTTTTTTTCATATAATGATAACCTCTACAAGTGGTATCATCTGAAACTCCCATTATGGTGAGATCTCTTTTAAGGTGGCAGTGTCCTGTAAGTAGTCCCACTGCTTTCCTTAGACTGCCTCTATTGAGCTTTAATAATTCTTTTTGCCTTTTGCTAGGGCACGTGCTATTTAATAGCCTTGCTTGTCTTTGATCATTGGCATTGAATCTTTCTGTAGTTCATAAACTGTTGTTTTCTGAAGAGATCAAAGTCATTCTTTCTGATCAATTCTTTTGAAATACCTAGCACTGGTTCAGGACCAAAAAAGTCAGTTGTTGATCCAGTCCTTGCTAGCTCATCTGCTAATTCATTGCCAGGAACACCAGAATGCCCAGGCAGCCACATTAAAGTGATGGGGTTATTATTAGCTAATTTACACAGTGTGAGATAACATTCTTAGACAAGAACAGAAGTTACAGTAGACTTCTATAGAGCTAGTAATGCAACTTGACTGTCAGAGCAGATGATTATTCTTTTACGAGAATAGTTTTTGTCCAAGCATATTCTACTGCACATAAGAATGGCAAAGACTTCTGCTTGAAATACAATTGTATATTTACCCAAAGGGAATGATAACTTTGTGCCATCAGCTGGACAACAAATACCAGTCCCAGTATTGGAATTCATTTTTGAGCCATCAGTATACCAGTAAATACAGCTTTCATTGATAGCAACATTATTCCAGTCTTCTCTCAAGGGAAATTTGATTGTATAAGGCTTATATCAAAAGCATACTTAACAATCGTAGCAAACAGTAGGCATACTTATAAAAGGATGACTAGTTACATCAGCATTGAGGTTTCCCCAGGATAAAAATCTAGAGTAGTCCTTCCACTGACCTGTATTTTTAAGCCTCTTCATGCTAAGTATTGCTTCTGCTTCAATACGCATACCAAGCAGAAGCTCCAGTGTAGATGTGGGAGTTGTACAAATACACCCAGAGATAGCTACACAAAGCATCCTTTGAAATTTTGTTAATTCTGCTTTAGCAGTTTCATTTTTGATTTTAGACCACTGAGCCATAGGTAATGATGGGACAAATAATCATAGTGTAAATCCAACGAATAACTTTGGGATTTAAGCCCCAAGTTCTTCCAAATGCATTTCTGCATGACCAGAAAGCTTTTTTTGCTCTTTCAATACAAAAGTTGAAGTGCTTGTTCCAACTTAAGTTCATGTCAAAAAATACACCTAAGAATTTAACTTCTTTGGAGCAAGTTAATTCTTGTGACCAAAAAAAATTATCTTTTTCGGATTAAGATTATTCTTTTTCTTTGTGAAGGCTACCATACTGGTTTTTTGAGGATTTACAGAAAGGCCTTTTTTACACAAAGTCTGAACTTTTTTGAGGGTGCTGGACATGATGCTGGAGATTGTTTCACCAAACACCCCTGACGATTATAACTTAATCATTTGCATATCCAATGGTGGTTATGCCTGGTTTTTTTTAACACCTCTAAAAGGGAGTCTACAACACAGCACCATAAGATGGGCGAAAGAACCCCTCCCTGTGGACAACCAGCTTTGGCTTGGATCATCATGTTTTCAACTAAAAATGAGGCACTGACAAATCTGTTATTGAGCAGATTTTCTATCCAATAACAGATTGTGTCATTAACTCCCTTTCTAGCAAGAGATTATAAAATAGTTTCAATGGGTACCTTATCAAAGGCACCTGCAATGTCTAAGAAAACAGCTAAAGCAAGTTCCTTAGCCTTAAATAAGTTCTCCAAAATGAAGGATAGGTTGTAGATCACACTATCAGTGGATCTACCAGGTTGATATGCATATTGAGAGTCAGAAAGTGGTTTTTCCACTAAGTAAACTTCTCTAATATATCTATCAGCTTTTCAATTGCCTTTAAAAGAAAGGATGTTAAGCTGATAGGTCTAAAAGATTTAGCTTCATAGTAACTATCTTTCCCTATTTTAGGAATAAAAATTACTTTTGTATGCATCCAGGCAAAAGGTATATGCCCATAGGCTATGATTTCCCTAAAGATTCTACAGAGAATTGGAGCAATGCACCGGATTTTCTCAATAAGCAGAGCCGGTACAATCCCATCCATTCCGGTGATTTAAAAGGTTTAAAGGACATTATTGCCCATTTTGTTCGATCATAAGTTATGATTCTTTTGGCAACATCCCATTTACTTCTACCACAATTTGATGTAGAGAGTGTAAAATTAGGAGTTCCATTTATTTCGTTGGAACCTGGAAAGTGAACTCTGAACAGTTCAGACAGTGTCTCTCTCCCAGATTCTGAAAACTTACCATTTGGCAATTTAAGAGTATTTAGACAGCAGTTCCTGTCTTTAGACATTATTTTAACGAGTCTTGCAGTAGTAGACACAGTTTTAATGTCAGTGCAATAATTTCGCCAAGAATTCTTTTAGGATTCTTGATAGATTCATTATATGTGGTAAGTGCCAATTTATATTTTTGTCACCCAACATTCTTTTTGGCTCTATTAAAGAGCTTTCTACATTGTCTTCGCAATTTACTTAACTCTTTAGACCACCAAGGAACTAACCTTGGAGAGCAAGTATTGCTGACATCACAATTTTGATAGTATGCTTGGAGAATGGCATGTTGCATGTGATCAACGGCCAACTCCAAATCTGCTACCGAAGTCGCCTTCCTTGATAAGATCTTCTAGATCTTTTTTGTAGGAACCCCAGTTGGCATTTTTTGGGTTCCTACCTACCATCTCTAGTCTGTTTGCCCCTAAAACAGAAAAGCTAATGTATTGGTGGTCAGATAAGCTTATTTCATCAGACACTTTCCAATCTTTAATAAAGTCAGCACACTTACTGTTACATAAAGTGATGTCAATGACTTCTCTTCTATTTATAGTAATAAAGGTGGGTTCATTACCTCCATTAAGAATAAATAAATTATAATACAAAATGTATTCTAAAAGATCCTTACCACGTCTGTTGCATTCGCTACTTCCCCACATAGTGTGGTGAGCATTTGCATCACATCCTATGATGAGTTTCTTACTCAAATTGTTATAAACTAAAAGACTGGCAATTTGCTAATTAAATGTGTCTTTATCATCGAAAGGAAGATATGAAGACATAAAGATGATTTCATCTTTGATTCCTTGCAATAAACAGGATACTTTTACAGCAACATTATCCCCATTTAGGTAATTGACCAGAATGAGGGCATTTAATTTGTTGCTAATAGCAATACATGCTCTTGGTCTCAAACAACATTTATCATAAAATATGTTAAAACCCTGAACATGTAGGCCTAAAACAGAAGCATTACAAGTCCATGGCTTTTGAATTAAAACAATGTCAATCTCCCCTCTAGTCATCTTCTTGCTAAGAATAGCTGAAGCTGATCGACTATGATGAAGGTTGATCTGTGCTACTTTGATGATACTTCCCATTGTGGCACCCAAAGAAGCTAAGAAGCACTGCTTCCCAAGTCTCCATAAGTAGGGGACTTATTTGATTTTCCGGCAAAACCTTTTCAATCTCACTCTCAGATAAAGGAGAGCTGGTTTGCAGGGATATATTAGAACCAGAATCTAAATCTAGTTTTTCAATGATAGGTAATTCGCTTTCCTTACTAGAAGTAGGAGAGGATTTATACTTACTTGAGAGGAAGTTGCACCTTTTTGTACAACTTCCATCTCTTCAATGCTTTGTACATCCTTCTGGTTTGGGTTCCGGTGAATTTTGAAGGTTCCCCAATCCAAACCAGTATAGGCACCATAATTTGCCTTTTTAATGGCTTCTGAGGTTTCCATATCAACCTCGAAGATCCATTTGATAGAATGTGTTTCTACAGATTTCTGCAGAGTACGCCATTCTAAAGACTTCAACACCGGGTTGAGTCTATTTAGCCGTTTCAGAAAGACGGCACGATCCTTGATATGAGTGTCCCTTGTCTTAAAGGCCACTTTTACTGGTTTAGGTAAATCACTGGGATCCAGAACACTGAGCCCCTCACCACCAAACAGACTCTTGTTACCATGGAAGGATTTTTTAATCCATTCCAGTTTCAAGGTCATCACATAGGAGAATTAGTGCCCCAGACACTAAGCTGAAGCCTCGAACCTTAGGCAGATGATTTCCTATGGGGACCTTATCTGTCCTGGTCAGAATCTCCAGCTGCATGGAGTCAACATCCTCATTGTTAAATTTGATAGCTGGGAAACCATCCTTCACAATAGCTGCTTTATGGCTTTTAACAGCCTGAGCAAAAGTCTCAGGTTGATGATCATCCCTGGGCTTTTTGGAGGCAGTGTTAATGGGAGAAGGGGTTAACACCTCAAACCTAAGTCTTTTGGTGCCGTCCACCTTCTGAACAGTCTCCACCTGCTCCTTTGCTTTATTGGGACTACTTAGATTGTGTCTTTCTGTTTTTGTGAGAACTCCTGGTTCTCCAACTGTGCTGCCTTGCGGCAACTCCACTTCCTCCAGCAGCCAGATTGCCAGTGTTCTATTTTTTGCCGGGATTCTGTTCCTTAGGAACCGTTTCGCCGGCTGATTGGATAACACCAGGAGATGTATCCAATCCTTTTTTTATCATTTTCATTTTTTTTTGTCATCAATAAGTGACCTAGGAATTTGGAGGAAAATATAAGGTCACCACCTGCATATCCTCCCTGTACAGGTGGAAGGCAAACATACGAGGTTTTGCCTGGTTCCTCGAGGAGCCCGTTAGCGACACCATTACCCTGGTGCCATTCATCCATCGGCACGGAGCCTAACACCTTGGATTGGGTTACCTTTTTGTATAAGCCAGATGTATTAGCACAGCCTTCTCGCCATGGGTGACCCTACCAGGAACCTAAACCAAGTTTAGGTTCCAGACGTACATCACCTGTGCTACCTGTGTACACCCTCACACCACTTTGAGGTTACAGAATAGGATTTGTGAGGGATACACATTTTATTTAAAAATACTACTTTAACTCGTGTCGTGACTTCATTATGAAAACGCACAATTGGGAAATTCTTCAAAGCATTCCCTTAATTTTCTGATTCCTACAATGAATTTTTGTGAAAAATAACAGTATTTCTCCTGACTTGAAATTTCTATTTAAGGGAATGAATATATATTTACTTAAAAAATAATAATTGATTTAATAATATGTCTCAATGGTTAAATGTTACATTCATTGCCATTTATTTGACAACTACTCCTGAATCGAGTAATAGTTGAAAAGAAAATAGTTTTGAGTATATTTGCTTAAATCTGAACAAGCAAAATATAAAGTTTGTATTTAATAGGGCTTGTTTTAACTATTAACAATAAATTCATAATTTTATTTATTTTTGATATGTAATGAAAAATAAATTGACATTTAATTTTTTCAAAATTCATAATATTTGGAAAACATTATCTATTGATTGTAAGATTTTAAAACTGATTATTATGTAATACTATAGTTGCTAAAATTTGTAATATATAATTAAAGCTATACATGGGTTATTTTAAAAGTTAGTCTTTATTGCATTCACAATAGGTATTGGATTTATTAATATTTAAATTATTTATTAAACTTTAAAAATTCTGTTAAATATTTGAAATAATTATGTGAAGTTAATTTAATATATTGTTTTCCAGCATAAAACAATATTTGAAAATATCTTTCATCATAATTTTCCATCTGAAAATATTACTGTTGCAAATTGTCAAAGAAATTTCCAATAGATAGAGAATTTAAAATTATTTTGATAAAGGAAAATCACTTTTAAGTTTCAGTATTGAATTTAGTCCCATTATTAAAATACACAAATTTTATTTACTGGTAAAGTTAAAAAAAATTTCATTTTGTAAAAGTAATATTATTATGTTAATATAAATTTGACAATTTATGTGTCTTCATATTATTTCTTACATAATTTGTGATATGTATATTTACTTGCTCTCTTTTTATTAACTTTGAAAGCAAATAAAGTTTTATATAATTTCATTTATCTTTTTAGTTCAAACATTGATAGTTATTCTTAACAACCATAAAAAATACATACATTTTATTAAGTACCAAACTACATACACATTTTCATTATTTTATACTGATCTTCTTTCACCATGGGATCTTTTTCCCTTTATTATTAAACAAACAACCTCTATAACTTTCGTCGGCTTTGGACAAAACAGTCAGCATTCCATTCACACTGACTTCAGGAGTCAAAGGGGCTGCTTCTCCACCCATATCTGTTTTTACCCAACCAGGATGGAGGGCCATAACAAATATATCTGACGATTTTAATTCCATAGCCATGGTCTTGGTGGCCATATTTACAGCTGCCTGAAAATATTTATAATTTTTTTATAAATAATTTATAAATGTTCATACTAAGAATTTAAATTGCTATACTTTAAGATACAATTGAAAAATTTATAATTTATATAATTGGATAAATGAATGATACAATATTTTTAAAATCTGGTATGATTGAAAATCACAGTACAGGATATTTTTAATATGTCTGACATATTTTCGCCTAATAACTCATAAAATAATATAAATTTAATAACATCGAGATAAATTCACAAAATTTTATGGCTGTTGTCAATGAGCTTCTATATGTGCTCTCTTTATTATACACAAAGGATATGAAGGTAATCAGTTAGTCAGTTGTGGGTAAACATGTTGGTTATTGTGTATGTAAACCTGGTTTCTAGGTCACTAGTGTTCAAAACTTCTATTATAAGCTTTGTCCATTACCAATTCTCAAAAGAAGTCTTGCATTATTATATCAGGTGATTTAGATACTTAAGAAATAAGTCTTAATCCATATTTTGTAAAACATTCAACAAAGATGATAAAATAAATAAACTGGAAGAGAAAACTGTGTGCAATTAATAGCACAAGATGATAATTCTTACAAAAGAAAACATATTCAAAGAGGTAAATGTAGTCTATGTTAACTTTAACTTTGAAAAAAATATATAGGAGTCTAAAAATGACTGAAAAAATAGGAGTTATTGTATAAATGCTGTAGGTTTGTTCATATCTTCATTATTTTTTTAAATTATTAAACATCAAAAGAAACTAGACATTTTGCAGAAGTCTTGTATTAAAACATTTGAAAATTCTCTATTTCTATTACAATAACCAGAACCAAAAAGTATGACATCCTTTCCATATTTACAAAATTGTGTACCAATAAGGATGATTGTAATTACTTATATGAAGCTGTAATCAAAATATAGCATAAAACTTAGCTCACCAAGAAACGTTGTTTATATTTTGATGAGCAAGAAATATTGAATTCTGTCTAAATAAATGTCACAAATATGTAACAAAAATTTAAACTTTTAATTTCTTTTATATATTTGTGTAATTAAACATATTTTCTAAAATAATATCAATAAACTAAAAATGGAATTGAATTTTGAAGAAAGAGTTAAATGTATGAAAATTAAAAGTGAATTTTTTAATACTTGTAAAATGTATGTGATTCCAAAACAGTTTTCTTAAGTAACACCTTATTATGATGCTAAAAAATTTAAATGAATCTACTTGTATGCTTAGACAGCAAAGCTTACTTAATAAAATTCGTAATGAATTGTAATAAAATACATTTTTTTCATATAAGAAAGAAAAATACATCATAAATATCATGCTAATATCAGTGATATAAAATTAACTGAGTTCAGATTTCTGGCTTAGAAGTTTTACCTTTGGGCTATGAAAATATTTTATTTTTGTTTTACTTTTCTAAAGATTTCCCTAAAATAAGCTTTATATTTTGTTTGATATTGGTTAAAATAAATTATTATGATGAATCAAATGCATCTTAATTATTTAAAATAAATATCAGTAATGTTTAAGCAGCTAAATATTGAAAAATTGAGTTTCTTTTTTTAAATTAACCTACCTTGCTGAGTCTGTAGGAAACATACCCTCCAGTGGTATTCTCCTCAATTGAACCTAAATGAGCTGATACAGTCAAAACAGCAGACTTCCCTACATTCAGAGGAAACACAGTATTATCAGCTTTTTTCAGCAACGGTAAAAGGGCCTAAATTAAGATATGCAACTTAGTACTTATTTTAAGTAATGTGCAAACCAAATCATTAAAACTTAATAAAATTAAATATTTTATATCACACAGAAAATAATTTATGCATGATTTAAAAAACCTATGAATCAAAAATCAGAAATTTAAATATTTTATTTAAAATCAATAAATTAATTTTAGACTTACATGCTAATGGCAAAAACAAATATTAATCATATATACTCTAAGTTGGCTGTTGTTACAACTTATATCCATATTATAAGTTAATAACAATTCATTTGTTGAGAAATTAATATGATATAATAAAAACTGTAAAAATAAATACTCAAAAATATTATGGCAGAATTTTTTTTATATTATTACAATAATTTTAGGAATAGAATAAGTAAATGGAATTAAAAGATAACTGTTTTATTGTGGTATAACATTAAAACTGGAATGAGTATAAAATCTGATGATAAAAAGTTTCTTAAAATTAGATTAATGCATAATATTTTATGAATAGGTATATGAAGAATTTAATATATGTTGAATAGAAGATAATCTTATTATATTCTTTAGTAAATTCAATAAAATAATTAGTTACCTCTATAGTTTGAATAAGAAATTATTCAAATGAATCTGATGATTATTTCATAATTATTTACAATATAAAAGAAATGCAGATTATATTATTTATTTATGATCAGTAATATTATAAATTGCATATTATATTATTATGCAGATTATATTATAAATTTAAGTTTTCAATTTAGTAAAATAATTTGCTAAATTGAAAACTTAAATTAATTTTGTCCAATGCACTACCAAGTATTTAAAAATTCTTTTTAACTTATATCAAATTTGTAATATTTATATAGTTACTAAATAAATTTTTATGTATATTAAACTTATGTGTCAATTTTATAAAGGATTACTTTTTCATTAAATTTTTAATACATCCCATATGTTTTACCTATCAAATAAACCCTTATGATTGCAAGTTTTATTTACAATATATTTGAATAATTTGGTTCCATTTAAAGAAATATGCAAAGATATTTAAAAAAAATTACTTTAGTAAATAAAAGAGGAGCAACAGCATTTATCTGAAAGCTTTCCATAATAGATTTGTGCTTCACTGATGTTAAAGTATCTTTGATCATAATACCAGCATTATTTATGAGAAGATTGATACCAGATTCATTGGTATGTTTTTGTATGCTGGAGACAATATCTTTATACCCATCAAAATCTGTCATATCTAGAAATTAAACAATGTAATAATTATTATAAGAATAGCATAAAATTTCCTCATATAAAATTAATGTTATTTTGAGAATACCTGCTTTGATAATAGTGACATTTGATGAATCATTTGACAGTGTTTGAAGTTTCTGTAAAAGAAAAAAATAATTATTTGAACATTGGTGTAAAATACATAAAAATAAAAATGGGTAAAACTTGACTTTTTTGTAGTCAAGTTTTATCCTTAATATTTTGTATTCATTGCATTTAGATGGAATAAAAATGAAAATGTGAAGTAAAATGCATTTATGGCATTTTATTTTACAGAGAATGATCTCAAATAGTATATTTAAGTTTGAAAAACAAAGTGAATATAAAATATTATTAAAATATTCTCAAGATACAAATATTATTTTTTTAAACTAATTTTATAAATAGGAAATATAGGTGACAGTAAATAAGAAATATTGCTAATAGTGTCTTGAAATATTTAGTATTTTGGTGCTCAACAATCAAAAAGTCACAGAGACTAATTATACTGGGATTTAAGTTTAAAATGAATTCTGAGCCACTATAATAGCACATGTTATTTGCATGGGTTATTATAGTGGCTCGGATCAGAGCACTATACATTTGACTGACAGTTCAACTTTGGACATAGTTGCTATGAGAATACAATACAATAGTATTTAGTATGAATTACATTACTTATATTTTTTTAAATTATAAATTCCTAAATTAAATTAAGAATGTTAGTTTGTTATAAAATAAGTTTCATTTTTAATTATGATAAAAAGTTAAATCTTATTTTGTACTTTTAACCATGTTTTCAAAATCATAAGAATATCTATTGGTTCTGTAAAAGTAATAACAAACTCTTAAAACATTTAAAAATTTTATAAGATATACCATCACATATACAAAAAAATATTAGGTTTAAATAATAAACATAAAGAAGTATAGCAAAATATTATGATATAGAAAACTATTAGGCAATGTCAGAAGCAGTAACTTGATTTCTATCCACTATTATAAGACCATTAGTATCTTTCATGGATATGATTATTTTCCCTCTGCATGGTAAAACTTTATTTTTGTAAAAAAGCATTTGAGTATTGAAATTAATTCATTGAAAATTTTCTCTGGAATGTAAATTTTTTTATTTATTTTATTTTTTTTATCCTTGTAAGATTGGCTACATTTCTATTTATAAATTTAAATTAAGTAAAGTTTGATTTGTTTATCACTTTCCAGTTAATTTTATGCACACATGATATCATACTTACACCATAATGGCCACACATTCCCCACTACAGTGTAAGTATGATATCCCCCACTAAGTTATTTCATCTAATGATTGTAATTATGCATTTAACATGAATTTATCATGACATTCCACTCCTCAGAAAAAGTACTTGTATTATTTTTGAAAAACTGAGTGAATTTTTTTTTATCATTATTCACCATACAAATAAAACATCTCTTTAAATTAATAGTTCCTGTTTTATTATATATACATCTTTGACACTATATCAACTCAATTTATCTTAATTAATTTGAAGTATTTAGTAGTTAGTATATTTAGAAATTAACTTTCAAGAATTATTAGATCTAGTAATATATCTATCATTAAAATGTTCCCTGCATTTTATGTGGTTTTAATATTTTATATAAGTTTTTATTAATCAGTCAGTAGACCTCTATCATCGAAGCAAATAAGCATTAAAAAAATTGGTGGGTATATAAAAATAAAACAAAAAATATTTTTCTATGCAGTTTTAACATATAAATTTGAATTATTCAACAGTGAAAATGTATAAATGCACTAATAATTACCAGGCATCAAGTTAACTTAGACGTTGAATAAGTGTGAATATCAAAAGTGGAATGAGTTATCAAAACCTTAGACCACAAAACAATGACAGTAAATACATCAATATCATCAAAGAGAAGCAAACTTGGCAACTCACACACATATATATTGTGTTGCATGTCAAACACTGTTATGAAAGTTCAAATAGACTGTATGTTTCTTTAAAATAAAGGAGATGTTCATAATAAAATATTATATAAATATATGATATAATTAATTAATAAAATAAATTGCCATAAACTGAAAATATTAATAGAATTCTGTAATTCATGTTGATGAAAGAAGTGAAATTTCACTATAAAATGATTCAAATTTTACTATCACAGATTATATATTTGATTAGCTTTAATATTCTTCATTTAAAAATTGGTAATAATTAATAATTTATTTTTTTGTAAATTTTTCATATTATAGGAAATGTCAATTAATCATGCTCAATTTTTGTGATGATGAAAATTAGTTTTTATGTTTGTGAAATGAATTCTTACCTAGGATATAACTTTAATGGTTCAGAATTTCTTTTAACTTGTAAGTCCTACAGTTTCATTAGCCCTCAAGTTCAAGAAATGAATGCAGTGAAACAAATTAACAATTGATGTTGAGTTGCACATTATATGGTTTTTAATCTGGGAGACTTTGGTGATATTTCCTAATCCAAGCCGTGTTCTTGTAAATAGTACATGCTAACAAAACTTTTAAATTTTTTTATAAAAAGAAAAATTCCTAAATTTCAATATAAACATGAATAATCTTGAAATATGCCTGTTAGAACACATTTTAAATGTCTTTTGATAAGGAAATTTTAGACACTTTTCTTTTATTTACCAACAATATTATAATAAAGGAGCAGCTTTCACTAAAATAAATACTATTAAATATCAAAATAATACTATAAAACATTTTTAGGCACTTTTCCACTTCGCCGGCACAGGCGACAAAGTCGCCAAAAATGATACAACTGGCGCTAGAGGGAAATCTCTGCTGGTAACCTTTTACTGCTACGTTTCCAAAACATGTGACAGCCTTTTACTATCAACAACTTTTTTTACATTTCATAATTTTATGCTAATTTGCTATACATACAAATTTAATAATTTCATAAAATCTCTCTTGAAAAATTGGATTTTAAAAATATAGCTAAAAAAATAATAATCCTTACAAATTCACATAAAAAATAAAAATAATCCAAATTTAAAAAAAAATCCGAAAGATCCTTGAAAAAATTTTAAATGATGTTAATATGTTTATGCCTTCAAAGTAAAAAATTCTTATAGCTAACATTTTTTTTGTGTATACTGTGTGTTGTCAACATTATTCAAAAATTTTTATGTGTATACTGTGTGTTGTCCCCAATTGGTGACTTGATTGGCGCTTGGCGAGATTTGCACCTGCGAAATAGAGAAGTACCCATTTTTATAATATCTACCAATAACATTCTTATAATTAAATTTATCTTTTGTTATTTTATTAAGTTATAATAACATTATTTGTCTTATTGGCAAAAACATATTTTTGGTACAATATTATTGGTAAATAACAGTAAAATATTAAACTTTGTTTTACATAATGTAATAAAATTATAAAGATATTTATATGTACAATACTTATTTTCATGTTATAGTATATGAGGTATGGCAAATTCACTTTCAAGTTTTATAATTTGACTTATAATATTCAAAAGAATAAATGATATAAAAACTTGTGAAACTATTATAAGACTACATGAAATAAAAAGTATTTTGTATATTTTTGCGGATTTATAGCGCTGCAGTTTCTGTAATTTTCAATAAAATTGTCATTAAAAATTGAAAATTTTAATTTATTTACACTAAAATTATACATTTATTACATCAAAACATTAATATTTTTATTAAAAATGTAGTGAATTCTTGTGGTAAAAAAAAATACTTACATCATGTAACTTTTTTTGAATATCAGAAAAACCGCCCTTATGTTACCAGAATTTTATTTAAAATTTTTCTAAAATTAGCTTGCAAAGAATAACTTTTATTTTTGTTGTGGATCATGTAAATAAGAAAGTACAAAAATTCGAAAATTATTGCACTAACCTGGGCATTATTTGGATCGCGACAAAGTGCAAATATATTGGGTTTTTTTGAAAATTTTGCTAATTGTCTGACAAATTCTAGACCTAGTCCTCTGCTTGCTCCTGTTACAACAATATTTGCCATTCTTACTTATTAATAACACAATTATTTATTTGTAAATGAACTTTCAGTTTTATTTTGTTTATTTATTTCTTTTGAAAATATGAAACTTATATAACGATCCAAATTTTCACATTTAGCAGACAGCAAAATCTTACATATCATTGCCATACTATAAAAATTTCACTAAACTTTACCTTATGAAGAAAATATTTTTTAAAGCAGTATAAATAATGAATGTCCTTATTTAAAAATATTTAAAAGAATACAAAAAATGAAGTTAAAGTTGAAGATACAACTAAAATTATTTTTATTACATTAAATATGAATTGAATATTATATAAATGCACAGCAATTTATATGCACAACAATTTTATATTATGCTGTTGGCATAAGCACAGCAATTTTAATTCGCAAATATTCTAAAAATTACGATTTACGATAGCTTTTTAGTTTAAGTAAATAAATAAGCATGCCTATTTTGTAAACAAAGGTTAAATGTAAGCAACAAAACGAAGTATTACCAATAATAATAATAATAAGAATACAGCAAAGTAAAGTAACACTTTTTAAACTGCTGAAGTGTAAAATTCTCTTTTATTATAAAGGTACAATTTGCTTAAAGTTTAAGTCGCTCTGTTGTCATGGTAACCAATAATAATATTGTCTTATCTTTCATAAAAAATATATGAAAATAATGACTGCTTATATCTTAATTTTTGTTTTTTAATGTAATATCCATTAATTAAATTTATGTACTAATTGTATTTATCTACCTAAATATATCATGCATCTGATATCTGATTTTAAGTATAATATATATATATATATATACATACATATATATATATATATATATATATATATATATATATATATATATATATATATATATATATATATATATATATTAAATATTCATAATATTAAAGAAAACATACAATTAAAATGAAAATATTCACCAATTAGTATAAAAAATTTTCTTTTGAAGTTTTACAAATATTGTCATGTTAATTCTGGCTATTTAAATGCAAAAGTTGGGGAAAATGTACTTTAGGGTGACCCTTGGCTAAAACTGACGATTTTTTAAAATTAATTTTAAAATAGTTAAATAATAATGTTTAAGACTAGGGGATTGTGCAGTGGATAAAATGTGCCAAGAGGGCGATAAAGTGTGGAAAACGGGCTTAACGATTCAGAATGCGTTTGCATGACGTATTTTCGTTTTATGATGTAAGCTGGTTGTATGACATGTAGGCAATTCATTTTGTGTGCAACACTTGAATCATTTAATGAGTAATTTTATTTGGTTACAATTTAAGAATTCATTAAGTTAATGTTCTTGTTAATGGACCTTGAATTTTATTAGGCACAGGTGCCGTATAATCCAAGATGTCAAGTTCTGAGTTTGACGATTTGTTTTGGCGGATTTTCTCATGTAACTGGCAACCTGGTTTTTATTACATAATTGAGATGGAGACCTATAAAAATTATCTGTAAATTTGATTTTGGCAACACTAGTATTTACGCCATTGTGCACGTCACAATACGTCATCTTGGCAACATTTCTTCATAGCCAAAAAATTCAGAATTCGGAATCCTGGATTATTCTGCATGTGTGCCTTTTATTAGAGTATTATTTTAAGAATTTTTTAAAGCTATATTGTTTGGAATTTTTAAAATGTTTTGATTTTTTGAAAGGTATATAGTTTGGAATTTTTTTGGAAGTTATATTATTTCAAGATTTTTTTTGTTCGGTCACAAAAATATCTGTGCAAGGCACTAATTATATGCCTTGTGAATTTGATTTAAACCTCGCACAGTATGTATGGCAAGGAAATCGCAAAAAAAAAACATCATAGAAGATTTCTTTGAGGCAATAAAAATGTTTTATTTTGTGATCAGTTGTGATGATTAGGTGAATTACTTTGTTTTTCATATGAAATATTTTATGTATACATATATTCAGAGTGATAATGTTGATTAATTAGAAGCTCTAGTTTTTATAAAAATGTATGTTTACATTAGTAAATACATACTTAAGTATGCTTTATTGCGTTTTTCACTTTAGTGTGGTCGTTACTACCCAGTTAATTAAAATTCGAGTTTTAATATAAAAGGCAATTTGTTTTTGTTAGAGATTTTGCTTTATTGCACATATGTCAACTTTTGTAGACTTCGTGATACTTAGTTAATATTTGGGCTCAGTTTTACTGTACGGTCACCCTTGACACGTTTTTTTTAAATTTGGCGAACAGAGCCTTATTTTTGTCTTATGTGATTCTCGCAAGATGCTCGTCATACAGATGAAGACCAATAAGAATTAAGGTGAAAATTCAATTTTAGCAATCCTAGTGTTTACATCATCACGATGAAATTTAAAATATTTTGTTCCATTTTAGCATTTTACTAGAAATTTTTGCGAGTTAACTTTGTAAAATATTTTTAGTGAGTTTTAGTGATGTTTGAAATCTATAAATTTGCATTTTTTGTTGATTTTGTAAAATTAGTTGAGTATATTGATAGATACGAACAATGTGTAAAATATTTGTCACTATTTCAGCCATTTTTCCTTCTGCCGTTTTTCCCGATCGGAAATTTGGCATAAGTATGATGTCATACGGCCTTGGCGACTTTTTTTAAAATTTTACCAATATTTGTTTGTGCTAGGTAATATTTGGGAAATTAGTTTCCAGTTATTAGCATTTTAATACTTCTGTTGTAAGTAATTATAATGAAATAATTGAAATTTTGATATTTAGAATTTAAAATAGCACATAATTGCAAAGTTGAAGTTCAAACATAATTAGTATTTGTTAACAGGATATAATGCGTAGTGACGTAGTTTAGGTTGGCAAGACAGCTGTGCAGTGCTTGGCAGGAAAATTGGAAACCCTGCCAGATCTTCACTGTTCCCTGGTCTTTTACCATCTTTTTAAATAATTTTTACTTTATTCTTCTTTTCCATTTTTAATAATCAGTATGTTAGTTTTACATTCATATCTAAATCAGACTTATATTAATTGATAACTGAGGATCACCCTAAAGTATAGACCACCTGCATAGGTTAAGTTACAGCTTTTTATCTATTTCAATTTATTATCTTTTTGTTATATTATTTATAAGTGTTCATGATGACTTCATTGGAGCTGAGACATCTAAACTTGAATTTGATATATCTATTTCATTTGCTATGCTGAAAATATGCATAGCAATTTTCGGTATTTTTTCATTATACCCCCATTTGATAATCAGCGTAATGGGAAAAATTGTGAAACACTGTCATAAATATTCCCTTTGTGTATGCATCATGTATTGTTTAAAAATATTTACATTTTTAGAAACTACTAAAAAAATAAAAACATTTTATACTTACATTTTTTAAACTAAATGATTATCACTTATTGACAAAACTTATTTGGATACCAATCTTTATTTCTTGTGGGAACTGTTTAGCAATCACATCGATGATCAATTGCATAAGTATAATGTAATAGTACCTTGTTCAATGAAATAAAATTAAATTTTGCTGTATTTGACAGTTTTTTACAATTGTGGATTTGTGACTGTAATACTCTTTTTAACAGACAAAATTATCACCAAGAAACCTTTTGCTCCAACTAACTTTAGCTTTGTTCAGTATTTAGCTTGTTTACCATTGTTTATCACTTTTTAGTCAATTTTTGTACAAAAAAATATTGATTGGTATATATTAGATTTAAAATAAAATTTTGAGTCAATAAAATAATCATATCTACGTTAAATTATTTCTTCTTCTCTGTAAGAAACATGCTATTTCTTTAGGATCATAAGTGCAAGTATAATGGAAAAGTACCTAATTTTTCATACCATTTATTATTATTTTAACATTTACAGTTTTATTTTTTGTTGCATTTTTCTTGATTTTGTGGATTTTTATCACCCTTTTCCCTCAACAAATAAATTAGAGATGGGTGATCTCTTTGCAAACTAGTTCTTAAGATCCTGATCTTTCTAGAGAGTGAATAAACTCATGACTCATGAAAAATGAGTGTCTCTCTGGAATTTGGCAGGTTACTTTTCTGCTCTTGTGAAACTGGTCCCCTTCTACTCTTCTCTGTTAATCTGTGATTCTGGTTGTGTCCTTCCAGAATCCACATTTTTTTCACTGATCACCTGTTATTTATGTTCATTTCATTCTTCATTTTGGCTCAAATTTTGATTACATATTTCTTTAATTCTAAGATAATACCTTATTCTATGATAATATCTAATACCTCTTTGTCAATCACCAACTTGCTTCCCTCTACTATTCTTTATTCCTCTTTGACTTGTTATTTTGATTTCAACTTTATCAAAAGTGTTAATAGCAGTTGAACTCATCATCTTTCTATAACTGGAAATTCCAGGTTTTTTACAAGCAATAATTTCTATAAAGTAAATAAAGTTGTTCTCAATTTTGATGAAAATCATATTGGCCAAAATATTGAAATTTGGATCATCTGTAACCAAAATATTCCATATAGACTATAAAATTAGCCCAGTTGTAGCAGAAAATGCTGCAAATATGAAATCAGAGACTTCACTTATATGTATTTATATTTTTACCACACTTTAAATCTGACTATCCAAAATGCCATAAAATTGTCAATTTATGAAGTCTATGAAGTGAAATAAACTGTTAAGTATTTTTGAAAAAAGTTCTAATTGTTCAAGCATATTGTTCAAAATGCAAGAGAATTAAAAAAATATAAATTAAAAACAGGATGTTTGCATGCATGTAATTTGACATATGAGTTGTTAAAAAGATTTTTTTTAAATGGGGATCTATTATTATCTTCTTTTGCAGTGTTAGGCATTAAAAATTTTAATTTCAGATTCTGATTGAGAAATTATGCAAAATTCAAATGATATTTTAAAATGTTTTGATGAGGTAACTTCAGAAGTTTCTTCAGAGAAATACATTTCTCTCTCAAAAATTGTAATTCCAATGATGAAAAGGTAAAGAATTACATCATTAAAAATGATGAGAATTTGCAGCTAACTAAAAAAGTTAGAGGAGGAATTGCTGAAAGATTTGTTAGAGTATTTTGAAAGGATTTTCACATTGGATTTCTCATGCATCCATCTTTTTTAGATTTTGCCACAGATTCAAAAGACATAGTTTTCAAGATGATGGGGGGGGGTAAGGAATGCTGTAATGGTATAGTGAAACAATTAAGAGCATTAAATTCATAACAAAAGGTAATAGTTTCTACTGATCTCCCATTATCTATGCATATATCTTCTAATAGTACAATTTGTGAGGAATTTGATGAAACTAGTATCAAATTACAAGAAATATTTAATTCTCAATCATTTTTAGTTATTGAATAGGATAAATATTTACTAGAGCTTTATTTGCAAAAAAAAAAGTTCCTTTGTATAGTGAGAATCAAGAAAAAATATTTATTGTATGCTGTATCAATTAGTTTTAAAAAGGTTGTGCATGCCTGCTGTGTTAACAAGTTTTTTCTAAAGCTGGACAAATACACAGTGAAAAAAAGGAAAAAAAGAAATAGACTTTCTTCTGGGAAATCAAGCTATATATTTTATTTTTTAAATCAAAATTTAGAACAATATCTGTTAAATAATAAAAATCAATAAATTTTTATTATTTTTTTAGAGTTAAGTAATTTTTTGTACATTTTATTTAAATTTTTGAAATTTAATGTAACTTGAATCAAAATGTCTTTATTATAATTGCAACATGCCATAATTATATAAAATAATACTATTAATCTATATGAATAATAATTTTTATGTGTACTTAATAAAGACTTTAGTGAAATGTTTTTTTTATTTGCATTTATCTATTTGCAATTTAATTCTTAGTTAACAATAACATTCAATTTTCAAGGAACTTTTTTAATTTTTCACTGAGGAGTGAATTAGTGAGACTTGAAAAAGAGCTGGTTCCATTCAGTGAATAAATTTTTTCAATCCAATCCTTCAAAATGAACAGTTTTGCCAGTCTCTAAAGTAAGTTGACCATTTCAAATATATTTCATTACAATATTAACACATAAGAACCAAAAATATGCAGTATAATTTTAAATTATGTAGTTTTTTTTTACAAAGTCCATTTCTGATATATAATAAAAATTTTCATCTGAGTAGTGGACAGATATTGCCAAATTTGATATATTAATTTTCATTTAGTTAAGTATGTAAAGAAAATATATGATCACTTGGTGCTCAGGTATAGAGACAGCTCTTAGAATTGAAATCTTTAGTTGTTTTGATGTCGTTACTTTTGTCAGATAAGGTGAGTAAGATTAAAGTTAAGTAAGTAAAATTATTTTGGGTATTCTTCATTTTTTTTTAAACAAAATATTCTTCTATTATAAAATTATATGAATAAAGAATATATTTTTCTTCTAAACAAATATTTCTTTTTTATAATTCAAATGCTTATTGCAGTTTAAGTATTTTAATTAAGATATTTTAGTAACTTACTTTTTTTAATTGATATTCTTACATCAAATTTCCATTTTTTTTTATTAATCGAACTGTGAATAAAGTTAAGCATTTTAAAATGATTGATTCCATTGCTTTTTTTAATTATTCAAATCTGAGTTGCCAACCAATACCTAAATAACAGCCCTCTCAGCTTCGATTCAACATATCATGGTTCAAAATCCCATCTCAGTTTTGAATGTTTGTAATTTTCTGAAATCCATTTTAAACTGTGGTTCCCAGTCCAATTAACTCTCTTTTACAAAAAGTTACCACTGAGTGATAAACAAATTAATATGAGTTAGTGTCTTATGCTGACAAATTTATAAAACTGTATTCAGTCTTTGTCGAAAATAATTTTACCTTGACTTCTAAATTCTTTGTAGGGATGGTTAAACTCAAATATTTTTATTGCAATGAAGCATTTGATATCATTTGTGAATGTTTATTTTATTTTGAATAAAAATCACATGAAACTTTTTTCTGAATGGAAGCTGATATCATAAAAAATTCTGATATCTTAATTTTTATCTTAATCTTTTATCACAATCCTGTGATTATTTAACATTTTAAAATTTAATTCTTCAGATTGTTTCTTAAATGCTATTGGTAAAATTTTACTTTTGATAAAATAAAGTTTAGACAAAAGTTTAATTTACCAGTAAAAATTCTTATTATTTTAATGTACTCATAAAGAGTTTTTTTCCCCATATATATATTCTTTTAGTTTCAGTATGTGTTATACGTTTTGAGATGATTATTTATTATTTCTATATAACACTTATTCAATAAAATAATCATTAACAATTTATGATTTATAAAGGATAGATGAATTGACAAAGAGTATTTACTTTCCCACCACATATTACCAAAAGTTAGCAATGATAATGACATTATATATATGCATATGTGTGTGTGTTAACATCAACTTACCCATGCTGTATGCTGATAAAAATTCTTCTAGGTCTGTACATATTGCTCATAGATTTTCTTGAATTTCATTACTGTTTTCTGACTTAATTCAAAATGTTATTTTTCTATTTAAATAATTTTTTTCCTTTCTGTTCTAAATATGCATTTTGTGCTAAGAAGATTTTCCCTTTTTGATTATGTATTTAAGTTTTGTCTTTTTTTAAAAAAATATAGTATATTCTTATGTATACCATTTTCTTATATGTATTTTTAAAGTTTTAACTTAAAACACATTTTTCATGACAGAAAAATGCATTGCCAAGAATACTTATTATAAAAAATATGTTTTCCTACTTTTTTAAAAACAATTTTGTTTAAATTTTTTTTATCAATATGCAATTTAATTCCTAAAAAATACTCATGATATTGACATAAATGTTGTTAAAATACAGCTTCATTTATGCGGTAAAAATATTTTCCACTTCTATCACATTAATTTTGAGATTAATTTTTTGGAAATTTTTTTTTATTTTATTGCTTTGTTAACTATAGATCAACAAAATTTCAAAAGCCCTTTTTAAATTAGATTTTATCAACATAAATTTAACTTCTATAACAATAACTCAAACATCAAAATAAAAAGTTTTATTTTGATGTTTGAGTTTTTCAGAAATAAAAAGTTTTATTTCCCTTTATAAAAAAGTGAATTTTATTTTTATTTATACATTAATGATCTGATTGCAAAATATGCTTAAGTCAGAAATTTATTATATGTTAAGTATATTTCTTTATATTTTTAAAAATCAAACTTTAACTTACAGTTAAAATAGTGAATAGTTATTTGACATATTTCTCAGAAAAATAAATATGTTGATAATTTTATAGTTTTCGTTTAATATTATCTTTTTTAATTAGTTTTGTGTCGAATTACTTTTTTATTGGCTGAAAGTTGTGCTTATAAACCAATGTGTAGAAACTGAAACATCTATTATGAAAGATAATGAATTCTTCATTATTATGGCATGTGAATCTTGATTTTAAGTCATTCCCTTCTGATGGGCATTAGAATTTTTTCAATCATAATATCCCTCACAATATCCTTTTACTTACTCAATAATTTCTGATCAAATATCGTATATAAATGTTTCCTCTAAAAACTTTTCATTTCACTTAAAAAATTATCGATTTGAAAAATATTTTATGTATGCAATAAAAAATGTGTATACATTTGATTTTGCTAGATTTTCCCTTTAAAGGATATTTGTGATAAATACTTAAATTTTACCCCCTTTTTATGTGCTTTAAATTATAATTTATTTATTATTGTCTGTATACATTAAATTCTTTTTTTGTCAATTATTTTTTAAATTAGGCTGTTTATTTTATCCATCCATTTAGATCCATTATCGATTTAGATAGAATTAATTATTTTAGAGATTTGTTTAGAATTTTATTTGAATATAAAATATTTGCATCGTAAATGATAGTTTTTATATAACAGTTTTCTAATAATACTATTGTACTTTAATTTTACATTGCTGTATTTATACTTTGTACATTGCAGAAAAGCACTGCTTTTATTTTTTTATACGTATTTTTTATACATTTTCAGAAGCTTCAAAATTTATCCCTTTCCATGTAAAGATGAAATATCATTCATATAACTTCAGTTACTTATTAATTTTTCAAATCTTCTGTTTGTAAATTTCCTAAAATTTGAATTTTAAAGAAATTATTGATAAAAATTTCTTTTTGTAACTATATATAAAATTTCCCACCACAAATCATTGACAACATTAAAATTATTAGATTTATTTCAAATTAATTTAATACATAGATATAGTAAAATTGTACACAAATAATATAAAATATAAAAAATATTTTAAATACATTTAGAGAATTAACATTAAATTTTTCTCCGAGCTTCAATCATGCATTTTTATAATTATGTGTTTAAGTAAATTTTCTTAAAAAATGAGTAAATAGCTCTTTACATGCAGAAACTCTGTTGATTTTAAAAATATATGTATCTGCAGTAAAAAGTTACTATTGTTCAGTCTAATAAATTTCAAATTTATTTTAGGGGGAGTAATTTTTAATTATTTAAATCTGTGATATGGAAGAACGTAGGCAAAGTCGAGTCGAAGCTGTTGATGGAGGGCCTGGAAATGTCTACATGGTATTTGTTCTGATGGAAAGTCTGTTGGAAAAATTGAAACTCTTAAACTATGAAACTGAATTTACTCAAGAGTTCAAAATGAAAAATATCAATAAGTAAGTATTAACTATTCTATTTTTGTTTGTATTTAAATAAAATTGAATTATGTAGGTAAATTTTTCAAATTTTGTTAAACTTAAGAGTAGATCAAAATATAATTTTGAAATACATAAAATTTACTATGTAAACAATTTTAATGAAAATAAAACTTTTCTGTTTTCTTTTTACTATCCACTTTGCTTATAAGCTAAACTTTTAAAAAATTTTGCAGTGGTTTATTAGATTCTGTAAATTATCAAATACATGTATTGGATGAATGTTACATCTTTCATTACTATAACTTTGATGGATAGCTTAAATGCTGAAGGCTGTTTTAAGACATTTAAACATCCATTCCATATAACCTTCTAAGCAAAATTTTCAAAGATAATGAACTATATTTGAACATTTTGAAGGCGAAAAGGTTAAAATCTCCCAACCATTGATTATAACAGATGTGCATTCAGAAACTAAAAGCACAATTTTAAACAATTAATTTATATTCAGAAACCTAAAGCACAATATTTGTCTAATATTTCTCTATAATTGACAGAATTGAACCTAAGACTTTTCACTTTGAAGAATATATTTTACCACTGGGCCACTATGAACCCTATTGATATCTTAAAAACTGTAAGATTGCTTATTGTAATAAGATAATTGTTAAATAGATAATTGTAAGTAAAATGGTTGTTATATACTTAAAATGATATTTAAAATAGTTTTCATTTGGATTAGATTCTTTGGATTTTTATCCAATCATATGCATAAAAGAGCACTAGTAATTTTTGATATTTTTTTTATCAATAAAAAACTGGGGCTGGATTGAATATTATTTATAAGATGAACTACTGTCATTCTGTTTGAAAAGTTCAATTAATTTTATTTAAAAAAAAGCATTTATAAATTAGTATTCCTTGATGCACATTTCAAATACTATAAATTTTTAATTTTGAAACAAAGCAACAATGAAAGAATTAAAAGTTACCCATAAAAATTCTGTATAGTTTATTTAAATAAAAAAATCCTATTCATTTATCATACTATAGGTTATATTATGTATTTCCAATAATTTATATACATCTTCCAAGGAGCCCTAATTCATAAATTTATTTGCTAAACAATCTAAGGCAATACAATTTATGACTTTAATTAATTTAAAGTTTTTGAGATGAGTATTTTATATCTTTCATATTAATATAAGTGTTGAAAGCAATTTTTTTAAAATTATTTTCTAACAATCAAATTTATTGAACTTTGTGAATGAGTATTTTCTTGCCCTATTGATTGTACAGTTAGATATTTTAACTTATATTGAAAGCAAGGAACTGCATAGATTTTCTATTAATTCTAGCAGTTGTCAAATTTTTATCTAATTATTTCTTAAAAAATATTTTTAACATATCCTTTTAAGCGATCTATTTTATTTTAATCAGAAAATAAAAACACAAATTTTATTCTATGTAATTCAGAATGCAGTGTAATGTTAATTCATAAATATTTCATGAAATAAATTTTTAATATTTCAGGGTACTTAAACAGATTTTTGACTTATTTATTCTAAAACAGTGTTTTGTCCAAAAAAAATTTAATTTTGTATTCCTAAAATTTTTAGAGTGTAATTGAAAAATCATAAGGTTCAATGCATAACAAGATGATTATTTGCATCACTGACATAGCAAAAACATGTTTTGTAGTGCTTTGCACAGATGCAATCAATAATGCAAGTAGCATCATTTCTTAACTAAGCTTTTTTCTTCTAAATTTGTGAAAAGCCTAACATATGCTATCTGAAAACATGTTTATTTAAAAAAAAATTTTTGTTTGAAGTACCGCTATTCTAAATTGCTGTTTCAAACTAAAAATGTTATGTTTGTTGAAGGTAGTTTTGTTTTATGCTATTTATTTACTTTTCAACAGGTTTCTACATTAAAATAAATAAGCATTATCTTTATCTATCATGTTTAAAAAGCAAATATTTTAATTTTTTTCCAAATGATTAATTATTTTCAATATTTTTATGTGATTTGATACTGGATAAAAATACTAATCTATAAGAATGGGTGTTGCATTTTAAGAAAAGGGAGCTATAAGTAGTATAAAAACTTGATTACAAATTTATCTTTGTATAAAAATCATTGTAAATTAAGTTTTATTAAATATTTGGTTTCTTGTAAATAATAATTTAAGTTTTTATTTTAATTAAATTAATATGGTTATGTATTTTGTTAAATGAACATGCTTCATTAATCTTATGTTTTTTAATGTATATAAGAAACTAACATATTTTCATAACAATTTTATGATTGATTTAATAATATGTTAGCTTCTTGTTAGTTCATTTTATGTACTTTTTTGAATTTGCAGATTTCATTAATTTTATCTATCATTGAAAAGTTTTTGGCTTTATTTTGTATTCCTTTGTGTAGTTATGTAATGCTTAGAATTGTTATTTTTCTTACAGGCATTATTTTGCTCTTCAAACTAATCCGGGGGAACAATTTTTTATGTTTTCTTCAATAGCTGCATGGCTAATCAGAAAATGCAGAATTAAGTTTGATACTCCACAAGAAGTGAGTAAAATTATATAAAGAAAGTAAAATTTGATGTGTTAATTATGTAATGATGACTTACTTATTTTTGAATGATTACGTTAAGCACTTTAAAATTATTGGTGAAACTTATTCACATTTTTTATTTCATTCTTTTAAATTCAGATATTTAAAAATTATTTTCCTATTTTTTGTAACTGATGCATGCTTTTAACATTTCTTGTGAGAGTTCTAAAGTTTCTTAAGTGGTTTGAAGAAAAATGAGGCTTTTGAAAAAAATTTCTGTATTAATATTGAATACATTTTATAAGAAATCAAGCATTGTATTTTAGCCTTATTTGTTAATTTAATCATTTTTTGGGAATTATATATTTGGGAAAGATATTGTATGATATTCTCCTGAATCTTTTAAAGAATTTGAAATTTAAGAACATAAATCTCTGTAAACTTTTCTATTTTTTAATTCATCAACTTGTAAATCACAAAGTAATTTAATGCTTTTAAAAATTTTCCTAAAAACTTTCCTGTTATTCAAAATTTCCCACTTAAATATTGGCATACATTTATAATAAATATGATATTTATAAAACTTTAAATTTAATTTTTTATGACTGAAGTTACATTATTATTTTAATGTCAGTATTGCATCAAATTTCTATGTACCAAGTGTTTGCATATAAATGCACTGAAATTTTTCTTGTAAATTTTCAAAATGAATTTGTGAAAAGCTGAATTTATTGGTATTTAATGACAGAAAATAATTTGGATATAAAACTACAGCATATTTATAAATGATTTTAATTAATTTCATAAATTCAACTATTAATATGTAAATACATTGTTTCAATTTTATGTTTAACATTTGTGTTAAATTTGTGTAATGTCTTAAAAATTGCATTTCTGTATTATCCAAAATTAATTCTTAAAAGTTCTTTTATGCTATTGGCACTAAAAATGGGAAATAATTTGAACATGAGACTAAAGTCTTTTTTCAATGCAAGTGAATTAATTTCATAAATGAAATGATTAATATGTGAATATATACAGTTTGTATTTTAGATTTAGTTCTCATGATAAATTATATGGTATTTTATAAGCTTAATTTTAAAGTTATTTTTATAACAGCGTAACTTTTAAATTTGGCTTAAATTAAAAATAAATTATACTAATATTTTAATAAGATATTTAGTAGAATTTGTCTGTTAATTAAAAAAATATTACATTAGATTTGTCTAACAGTGATATAGTTTTGATTTATTGTTTTGATTGTATATTATTTGGATTTATACTCCATCACCAAGAATAATAAACCAGAGAAGAAGATTCTAGTAAACTCCCTTGTCCATGTTTATAATAAAACACAGTTATAAATTGCAGTTGCTTAAATAACTCACTTTGGTTATATCAGTTCTTTTACTTTTTTTTATAATGAAATTTAAATTATTTTTTCTTATTAGATGCATTTTCATATAATTTATACACATATATATGCAGCATTTTACATCTAAATTGCAAAGAGATAGTATACTTTTTATGTATGATATTATTTGTGTTGTTAATGTAGTACCAATGTTCTATAGCTGACCCATTGGAAGCACTTCTTGTATAATTACATTGTAATGTACTGATTTGTACATTAAACAGTTTTAAACCTATTCCCATTGTTTAGCATTTTCTCTCAATAGTAAAAATTTTTTATTTAAATTTATTTGCAAGGAATTAATTAAAAATGATGTTATTCATATTATTGATGTAGCGTTACTATACAGAAGTTGACTTCTGGCATGAAATACCATATAGAATGTTTTATCATGTTTGAGATCATATAGATTGTTAATATAATGTCCCTTCAATTGGAAGACCAGTGCCAGTGGAGAGATTTCATCACCATTCTGATGTAATATTTCAAAATCGTTTGTCAATAAGTGTCAAGTATTACTATGAAATGTTGTATTTTTCTATGAGAATATTTAGTTATTGATTTGTTACTTATGTGAGATTTTTAAAAATGTAACTGATGGTTGTTGATGTACATCACTGTCTGTTGCACAGAAGAAAAATTTTGTTCCCTAAATTTTGAAATACATTCTGTTTTGTAAATTTGTGCAAAATTATAAATTTTCTGAAAAAAAATTATTTTGAGTTGTAAAAATTGTTATCATTATGTATGTGCTTCAGAAATCTCATAGTTTATTAAGAAAAATTTGATTCTTATTTGGTTAAGTATGAAGAAAACGAAGGGTTGTTAAGTTTTTGAAAAATTCCTAGTTATGTTGCCAAAGTGTCTTATCTCTGTGAAATAGGCTGTAAAATATGTGAAATATGCTTTAAAATAATACAAATAAAGCAAGTAATTTTATTTCATTTCTTATTTAAAAACTTGCTGCATTTAATGTGGCATACATATAAAAAAATTTTTTTTGTACACATGATACACATATTTCTTAAATAAGTTTACTGTATTTCATTATTTATTTATTATTATTTTTTTGAGTTGCTTAAATGCCACTTTTGTGCATTGTGCATATTTCATATTTACTATTGAATAACTGGTTTTGTGATACTTTCATACTATTTTTTCCCTTTTTCACAAAGTCATGAGCTATGATAGGAGTTTAATCACAATTTTTGTTTCATTTCTTTTATTAAACATGATGTCTTGTTATGAAATATTTTAGATAATAATTTTAAATATTGTTACACCTCTATATTACTAATTGTTTCGAAAGGAGAATTTTCAGTTCAAATCATTGCCTACAGTAAATTTTATTACTTTAATGGTGTTTGATTTTAAAGAGTGAAAATTTTAGTTTTATCTCACAATGTAGAAAAAAATCCTAATTGTTTCATTAAGAAATTACTATTATTTCTTATTTTATTAGTATCTGATATTTTATATACTCAAAATAATAACAGCCATTTTTATTTTCCTTAGTATGATGATCCAAATGGTACTATAGCCAGTATTCTGGAGCAAGTCAAACAAATGGTTATTATTTTGTTTTGTTAAATTTTTATTCATCATGAAAATTCGAAATACATTTGATTAAAATAACTTTTAATATTTAGGGTGTGAATGTTGATTTTCCACCTAGCAAACTGAAGCAGGGTTGGGGTGAACATGTGATTTTTGTTTTGACTTGTTTGGCAGACCAAGCTCTAACGAAAAATGGTTTTAATTGGAAAAGGTAATTAAAAAATAAATATGTGTAAATCACAAATAATGAACTAAATACTTTATACTAAATGAATATTTGCCAATATTATGTTTTTAAGGAACTGAAGGTTTTACAACTTTATAAATCAGATCTTTGTTTTCATATTAATACAGGATTTTATATTTCCAGACCCATTATTTTGCCTGAGGAAGATGATGGAAATGATTCAGTTTTAGATGCTGATGATGCTGAAGTTACATTAGAAAAAATAGAAGAGGAAATGATTGCTGTTAGTTTTTTTCTTTCTGTTGGGTATTTTATGAAATTTATAATATAAAACTGTCCTTATTTTACACATAAAATATTGTTTGAAATATTTTTCATAATGAAAAGAATCAGGAAAATAATTATTAATTATAAAAAAATAAAACAAATGCTTTTGTGATTATACATGCATTATTAAAATTGATTCAATTAACTAATTTTGTTTAATGAGTTGTATTTTTTATAGAATTGTAGGTATTTTTTATATTTGTATTCAAATTGTTATTTTTTTATATTTTATTTTAAAACTATTCTGCATGAAAATATTAAGTATTTTCTATGATAGTAAAATTAAATATTTTTATAAATTTCTATACATTTTACATGACATTTTTTTAATAGTTACATTCTTTATCTGAGTTACATTCTTCCTATTTTTTATTTCTTTATAAATTATCACAAGCATTTTTCTCATCTATTTAAAAAAAGGTTTGGACTAAAATATATGTAACTTAGATTGTTATTTGCGCTGTAATAAGTTTTTATTGTTCTGAAATCTATCAAAATTTTGTGTTTATATTAAAATTTTATCTAGTGACATCTGTGTTAGTTTATTTCATGTGCCATAATTTAAAATATTCATTTTAAAAGAACTCAATTCATGATTATATTGAATCATTGCTTTATTGTTATTAAAATGATTTTTACTTTTTTTTTGTAAATATCCTTATAATTTTCAAGCAATCTGGGAAATACGTTGATTGGAATTTTAATAATATTTTAAAGTGGTTAATATTTGTATCTGAATTTTTTTGTTCATTGACACATTGATTGTTACATATAGTTAATGGGATTCTTGTAGCAGTTTTATTGCATTTTTAATTTGATTGAGTTGAAAACTCATTTTATTTTGATAAAATGCAATATATGGCTGAAATACTAATCCAATTTGTTACACTTCATGCTAAATTGCTTAAATGGTTTTTAATAAGCTTAAAATATTGAAATTTTTTACTTTGAATTCTTTTATAAATTTGAAGCGTCTAATGATGTTTTTCGTAATAATTATGCTTTTCATTTCAATGAAAAGCATAACATATATGGAAAGCATAATTTTCGTAAATATTATGCTTTCCATATAAGTTATGCTTTTCATTGGGTATTAATCCTTAATAAATAATTTAGGAACGAAAAAAATTGCTAAATTACTCATTATTTTGTATATTATTTAGAAAAGAATTTCTTGCATATTTAAAACAGTTTGGTTCATAAAATATATTTTAATAATTTCTTGAGCCTTTTAAGATATTATTCAGAATTTGTTTTAGATTAAATATTTTTCTGTTTCATTAAGTTACTGAAGAAATTTGTCATCATTCTTAGAGATAAGTGATTTTTTTAATGAAATTCAATAATTTATTCACTTTTTATTGATATGGTATTTCCAGCAGACATTTAAAAAGTAAAGATTTGATTAAAACTTTATGACAATTTACTTTTCTTCATTCAAGATTAATACAGGAATAAATATTTCAAAATATCACATTCTTTTAATTATGATTAAGTAATCATTAATTTCATAGGGAGAAGTTACTTAAGTTGATGGATATTTTTCATATCTATAATTCTGCAATTTATAGTTTTTAGAAATAAGTGTTCTTTTATTTATTATATGCATATTTAGCTATATTTGTATTAACTCTTGTAAGTATTGATGTTGATAAAAGTATGTTATGCAAAACAAAGTTGATTTTTTAACAAAGTTGACAAAGGAAATTTTTTTTGTATTCTATTTTGAAATTATTTTATGTAATTATTTTAAGAGCGCATTCTAATTATTTCATCTATGTACAAATATTTAATATTTAAATCCTTAATTACTAAATATGATTGATTTTCCACACTTATAAAATTACTTTTAGTTTTTATAATACATTTATTAAGATTGATTATATGCATAGAAATCTTAAGTGTCATGTTTCTAAAATATTTAAATTTTTAGGAAGCATATGAAGAAGAAGATTCTGAAGAAGAAGGAGAAATATTAGACTTAGAAGCTCTGAGGAATTTATCTATGTCAAAACAGGTAGGTGCAGTATGTTTGTAAATCATAAAAAAATTTTACTTATTGAATTCTTTTCTTAATTTTTTTTAATTTATGCTATAAATTTGTTGTATTCCTAATATATAATTGAAGATAATTTAGTTTTTAAAATATTTTTTATTGGTACTTTCATAAAAAAAATCTGCAGAAGCTGATTAATTTGCTTAAATATTAAAGTAAGAGTAAATTAGTGTTTCAATATTAATTTTATTTCTCTTACAATAGAAAATCCGTTTTCTCAATAAAATTAAAATAGTTGTGTAAAAATAAAATTTCTATTTGTAATAAATATTTTCTTGAAATTTTTTATGAAAGGATAAAGGAGAGAAAAGTAAACCAGATGATGTCATGGAGTCTAATATGGATGCTGTAGAATGGAAAATGGAAGTTGAAAGAGTTATGCACCATTTGGTTGTCACAGTGAGAAATGACGCCAGGGTAACTGATTTTGTTCATAATAGTATGGCCTACAATTTAAGTGTTTTATTTATTTATTCATGTTTTGCCATCTATTTCCTGAATATTAATATATATTATCAATTGATGAAGTTTTTAATCCTAACTTTTTTTGGAATTATTTCTTCTCTATTTTCTTTTCGCTTAATTGAATCTAAACTCATTTTCTGACCTTTAATTTTTATGTTACTTTAATATTTTTTTATTTCATGGATGTTTGTTTTTAAAAAAAATTAAGTTATTAAATTACATTGATTATGTATTTAAATTTTACTATACTAAAGAAATAAAATTTTCAAATTAAAAAGCAAAATATAATCTATATAAATATAGATTACAATGTTTTTTTAAAATATAGCTTAAATATTTTTTGGTTGGTGTCGTGCCCATTTGAAGTCCAGTCAAATTACTCTAAGTGCCAAAATCACAGCCTTGCCAATGTGTACAATTTTATGATTATAGAAATTTTTTTGAAAAATTTCTTCAGTAGCCTGTAAACTTCTTATGATGGCCGAGCAGTTAAAAATATATTTCCAGGTGAGCTCCTCTTCAGGGCAGTTCCTACATGATTTGTAAGATCTGGTGCCGTATGTATATATAGTCATTCCACAGAAGTGTTGGGTTTTAAGTCTAGAAATAGTCCTGGTAATAATCCTGTCTGCATTGATAACACATAATTAATGTGTTTTTCTTTCAGTTTGTATCAAGCGATTGCATTAGTGTCTCTTAAAGTTATGGTGCTGGGAGTTTAACTTAAATGTTTTACATTAGAAATAATTATTTATTGATTTGATAAAATAAGCTTTTATTTATAAATGAACTCTTGATTTCCAACAAACATATAAATTTTGCCCTCTATAGTTATCAAGGTAAGTAATTTATAAAATGATTCTTTAAATATGTATTTTCTATTATAATATTGGTAATATTAAAATTGCATTACTCTTGTTACATTACAAAAATTTTGAAAAAATTAATTTCTAATTTAAGTAATTTGAATATATGAAAACATATTTCAATATTTTGAAAACTTAACAAATTATAATATTTTATTATTGGCAATAGATTTAATTTTTTTTCTAATTACTAATTTTTTTAATTATGTAAAATAATAACATGAGATATTATAAAATTTTGCAAGATATTATGTTATATTATCTTATAAAAAATTAATTACATTTTAAAATTTTAATTTCATAAAGTAATCTGAATTAAATATAACATTCAATTTAATAAAGTACAAATTGGTTATCCTTGAGTGCCTAGGGCTCTCCAGGAAGGACTTGGTTGACGACCCTCTTCTGGTTTTGGATTATTGTAGAGTGTACAACGTCATAGACCTGGTCTAACGCTGCTGGCCTTTGGGGGCATGCAACAACAACAACAACACAAATTGGTTAAATTGATGATAAATGATGCAATTATAGTGTATTTTTTTTTAAATAATCAGGATTCTAATGAAATCATTTGAAATCTGATAAAACTCATTTGCAAAAACATTTCTAAATATTTTACTTAAATAAATATTTTAATCTTCAACTTTTCTTGAGAATATGTATATTAAAATTTTACTTTAGATGAGCTTTTTGTTTTCTAGGTGTATGAATTTTATTTTCATTAAAATTTTTATTTGGACTAATTCTCTCAGCTATTGTTTTTCTTTAAAATACAGAAATACAATCATATTTTTTAATGAGAGTTAAAGTTATAAATTTTAAATAAATATTAACTATTACAAAATTTTTATTTATCAGAATCAAAGTTAGATGCTGACATTTGAAGTACTTTAATGTAACAATAAAATATTTAAATATGAAGCTAAAAAACAAATAATGTTAAAATTATTTATTTCTGTAGCTTCAAATTGGACAAACTAATAAATAAATTGTTCTTTCAAGAGGGGAAAATATGGTTTAAATACAGAAAACTGTTAAATATTACTATGAATTAATATTTTATGAATGCTTTTTATCCATATATATAAAATCTTTATTCTGTGTATTGGCTGAATTTTTATTCGATGTGGAACTGAAAATCGCTGCACTGAGTAGAAAAAATATTTATATCAGAATATTGGTCAATAGCTAATTTAAGGTATAAGCTATATTTAATTTCAAAAGTTTGATTGCAGTTTTTGATTTGAACTATAATTAATTCTGATCTGAAATCATTATAAAGTCCTTATGTTCTGTGGGAACTCTATTCACTTCTTTAACAAACACATAGAATTCTTCCCTCTCCTTTTAAAATTGTCATCTATACTTAACTGTTGATTTATGAAATTTTTGAATTTATTAATTTTTTGAGAAAGAATCAATGTGCACTGTACATTTCATATAAAATAGAGTTAATTTACTTTTAATTTAGATTTTAAGTGAAAATATATGTTTGTATATTTATTTTTTTAAACTTCAAATTATAGTGCTTTTAAAATAAATGATTACAAGAAAAAAATCATTTAGCAGGAATTTAAAATTAGTTATATCTAATCAGAGAGCTTTGTTCTGCACTCTCATGGCCACATCTATAGTTCTTCTCATGGACAAAACACCAACCAACCATCTAATCAGGGTACTTTTAATTTTGAATCTTTGTGCACAGATGATAGCTACTAATATTAATTGTATAGTTCAAATATTGTTATTCCATGATAGGTTAAGATATATACATTAAGATTTATTTCATGATCAGAATGAGAATATCATATATAAAGGTCATCTAAATGAAATTTGGTCTATGGTTTATGTGATAAATGGTTTAATGGCATTGCTAAAGTTAGGATACGAAATAAAAAGTAATGGAATATATATCCCAGAGATAAAATGTTACCTTAGATGTAGAAACAAGTCTATTATCATTGCATCAATAAAGCATCTCATACATCATAGAAGATGATAGATATTCTGGGTGCAGAAATTCTGGAGTAACTGTGATGGAAGTTTTCAATGATAGCTTGATTTTCATTATTTTCTTCTAATTGTTGCTCCTGTAAACTTTTCAAAGCAGACCAAAGACATGGTTGTTTTGTGGTGAGAAGTCAAGAATGTATTAGAGATATTCCTAAATCTCCTAGTGTAATTACTTTGACAGTATTTTGCATACACTTCATGTAGATGAACATTATCATGCGAGAGAAAAACAGTATGTCAGCATTCTGGCTATTATCTGAAAGTAAATGGGTTCCTATTTTTTGACAGTATATTAGAGGTGTTTTATGCAAAACTTATATGATAACATTTTCGCTCTTGCATCAGGTGTTTCAGAACCATTTTGTGAAAGTTTTTGGGCATTGCAAATGTTCATACAAAATTGTATGATCACATTTTTGCATGTAGATTTTTCATTGGGTATCTCATGAGTGGCGACTCGCCAATTAATTCTTTTGAGACTGTTCACAGCTATATTTGTTTTCTGGGTTATAAAAATATATGCTCAATCTGAATTAAAACTGTTTCATCCTTTATGAAAATTGCTGTATTATCAAAATACTTGTCGCCTTGACATGACTCTGTATCACACACATTTTTTTTGCGACAATAAATTTCTCAGGCATTCAAATTTTCGAACCTTTAAAATTGCATGTTTGCAACTTTACGATTATTTTAAACATCTGTGATGCAAACAATACTATTAAATTTATTCTTACACTATCACTCAAGTATTTCTCATAATTTGATGATATGGCATTCACTTCCAACATTCAAAGCCTTCTGTGGGAATATGCAAAGTCTTTTGTATTTTAAAACGATGGCTCAATCACAGCAAGGCTTCTTTCATGTAGGCATCCTTTATAATTTCTTACCCAAGCTATCACAATTTTAAGCTGTTTTAAAGTTTAAACTTCATGTAAAAATTGAATATTCGGGAAGTCTGTATATAAAAAAATAATGTAATGTTGGAAAATGCATTAAAGAAGGAAAACATACTAAATACTACATTACTCTCAAACAAAATTTCTTTATACTTAAATTAACTATATTTTCGATGATATATTACAAAAAAATTTACTTTCTTTAAGAAAAGTTTTCCAGATATTTTTTAAAAAAAGTTTGCCAGTTATATAATATTTTTAAATGAAATATTAAAATTTTGAAAAGGCTTGATGGAACTTAGATTTTAAATTTTTTCTGGTTTTATTTTTCTTAGTAAAATATTTTTAATATATTTGAACCTTAATTCTCATTATTGCTGTTTGAAATTTTTAGAATTAGATTAAAACTAACTCAATTTAATAAGAAAATATTTCAAAACCAATAATATTTGAGTGATCAAAAGTGTGTTTCTTTTCGAAATTGACTCTAAAATATAAACTCGTATTTTATTTCTTTATTTAAAATGCATTCAGTAGACTTTCGTTTTTCCGAAATCGTTGGGACCAGTAAAGTGGTTCTTAAAATGGAAAGTTGTTAAAATAGAAAACTAAGTGTTGGATCTTAAAACTAAATTTCTTTTTCAAACTTATCTTTTTTTTAAAAAAATAAAGTACTATTTAAGAAATTTTTTGATATGCACTATAAAAAAAAGCATATGTAAAATAAAATTCATACTTAAAAATAATTATTACTCTCATTTTATTGATGGAAAATCAGCCAAAGTAATATTTAATTTTTCCAAAACTACATTTTTAAAAACTCCTTTTTCCATTTTTGTATGTAAGAAAGGACTTTTTTGCTGTTTTTCACCAAAGACTACCTTAGTATACTAAGCCATTCATCAGCTGCTTTGCACTACGCCATTTTTTTGTTCGCTGTCTGAAAGTTATTTTTTTTCTCATTCATTATTATCCCACCCGTTAAATCAATGGATTCTTCTTACATTTAAATTACATTCAAGTCCATATTAACAAAATCCTAAAAGGAGATTTTGGGCAGCAAAGGTTCTTTTTGTTGAAATTGTTGAAAAGAATAAATTGTCTATAATCAAGATGTCAAATAAAATGGCTTTCTTCAGTTACAGTAGTTTTTTTTTACTAAACCCTTTATGTCAAAATGATTTAGATATCTTTTTTTATGTTATATCGTTCCAAGTATAAAATTGACAAGTGCATTGCACTAGAATATTAATTTTATTTGGCGATTTAAACCATGATCACTCCTTCCAAAAGTATCTTACGATATTTGCACTGTTAGCTCTGGAACTAGATGAGGCGAGAGAAAATCGATATGGGTTTCTTCAAAAAAATTAAGAACTTTAACGTTTGCATTGCAGTTAGTTATCCCCCTATAAAAATGTGGATACAAATTTCTTAACAAAATAAAAAAATGGGAGAAAAAATCAGATGATTAAAAAAAATCTGAACGAAAGTTGCCGAAAAATTTGTTTACAAAAAGATTTTCCAAAATTTATTTCATAAGTGTGATTTAAAGTTATCATTGCGTTTATGGGATCCTGATAGGGACCAGCCACTTGTTCGTAAAATCTTGAGTGTTCGTAAATTAGAAAGTAAAATCGAGCGCCTACTGTAACAAAATTCTCGTTTTACAATATCAAGAATGGGTTCTTTAATCATCAATAGTGGAAATAATGAAACAAAATTGAATTTAGGCACATTTGCAATTATGTTTTAGACAATTCATTATTTTTATAAAATATCTTTTTGTTGAATAAATTAATATCTGTCTAACTGGAAGGATTTTTTTAAAAGAAGTTTATACCATTCTATTCATACTCCAACGCTTTAATTGAAATGTTTCTTTCAAGTGTGAAAAATTTTCTTACTTATGATCATCAATTAATGTTTATACTTTGGAGTATCATTCAATATTTATTTACATTTTATATTTATTGTTTATAATTTTTATTACTACTAAAAAATTAGGATTGGAGAAGCCACCTTGAACAATTACGTCAACATCGGAAAAACTTGGATGAAACATTGTCTGTTACCAGAACTCAGTTGGATAAATTACATTCGGATATTAGTCGTTCTCTTGAAAAAATTGCCAGCAGAGAAAAATATTTAAATAATCAGTTAGAACAGTTACTTTTAGAATATCGAACTAATCAAGATCAACTTTCACAAGTTAGAGAGCAGTACAAATCTGTCAGTGGGGGTGTTACTGAAAGATCACGTATTTTATCTCAGGTAAATAATTTTAAATACTGCTTGTGTACAACAATTATTAAAATCAATGTATTATTCAAAATTAATTTTATAAAAGTCATGAAAACTTATATTAATTGTAAAATTATATAATTGACTTATATAAATTTATTAACAAAACTTATAACTTAATAATAAACTTATTAACAAAACTTGTATAATTGTTGCACGTTTACCAAAATTTTTGTAATTATTTATTAAATATATTTTTTTACAAATATATTTTTGAATTTTCTGTAAAATTATTTTAGTTCAGCTGATTTTTTTAAAATTTATTTCTAATGGCAAGGTAAAACACAACAATGTTAGTTAAATACAACAGAAAATTCGTACAACAAAATCCTAAAAGTGATTAAATACAACAAAATGCAAAATTACCGAAATCATTGTCTTAGACAGTCTCTGGCATGCCAATATAGGGAGATTTCAGAGTTGTATCCAAAAAGGGACTTACAGTGATGAAGATCAGGTCTGTTCATATTTTCTCTAAGATTTAAGAGTGGGCAAAAATATTGAACACAAAAATTCCATGTGATAAATCGCTTAGGTAATCATTACCAGTTTGTAACCTAAAAGAGACTACTGCATCACATCATGGATAATCTAGTAAACTAGTTAGGTTGTTGGTTTTCCATTGCTTTCATTGAATTTCACCTATTATTTTCAACTAGTGACTAACATATCGTTTTATTGTTAGTTCATTGTGTGTGTACCATTTTTGAATATTTTGGTTGTACAAGCATTGCGACTTTTCATGCGAAAGTATCCATTCGTTTCTAAATATAATGCTATTACCATTGTGTTGCAATTTAATTATTTTTCTGTTCAAACATCAGATTCCTGGTACTGAAGAGACTTTGCTAAGATAGGGGTTTGTAAAGCAGCAAAGGCCTGAATCGCAGCTCTTGAGTCTGATAACAAGACAGCATTTTTTAATTTAAAATGCATGGTAAATAACTGTTTCAGTTCAATTATAAGAGCTTCTTCCTCTGCATCAAATGTGGTCCAATTTTCCCAGCAGAGGCATAAATGAAAAAAAGTCTAGAATAAACTCCTTAGTCTGCAGACTTTAGATCTTCGCAATGTGATCCCTGGTGGTTATGCAAGTGTCTACTAAGGTATCTAGTATTCAATGTTAATGGTTTCCAGTGGAAGGCATTTCAGCATCTCGATAGATGTGACTTCATCATTTAGGTTGAAATGTCTCCATAGGGATCACTGAAAGCTAGTTTAATGTCGGGGAAATTTCTTGGATTTTATCAATTAAATCGCAATCCTCTCTAATTGTGTGGACTGTCTGTAGAGAGCCACATTAATTCTTTAGATTTCTGCTTTTGCCTTGATAATTAGACCAGTAAGGCTTCCAATGCAAAGTAGTTTTTCATATAAGATTACAATATTTTCTTCTGTGGTTTTTCCTAATTGGAAAATTTTTTGTCAATGATAACATAGTATGGATTGGGGGTAGTTGAATTTTATTGTTGATTAATAATTAAAACTTTACTTGTTTCATTGAGAGATTTTTTAAATTTTGCGAGTTTTGAAAAATGTTTAGTTTTATGTCTTTATGTAAAACTTTATTTATGTACTTAAAAATGGAAATATGAAATTTAAAAAATCTTGTTGAATGCAAAATTAAGTTTCAAATATGTATCAAAATGTGTTTTATTTCTTGTGATTAACATTGTAATAATGATTTTTTTTTTTGAATTTTTTAATATGGTTTTTCACCACATATATTTTGTTATTTTTAAAAATATTCTACTTTTCATAAATTTCAGCTTTTTTGAAGTACCAAATTATCATATGGGCTGTCGTACTTCTGAATTTAGTTTAGTTTAGATATATCCATTATAATATACAATTAGTTTTTGTCATTATCTCTTCGTATTTAGTGTATTTCTTGTGTGGGAGAAATTATCATTGAATTTTCTCTATTTACTACTAATTATTGTTATTATGTTTATAAATATTTATTGTCATAGATCACTGAAGAGCTGGAACAAGTCAAACAAGAGATGGATGAAAGAGGATCTAATATGACTGATGGAAGTAAGTTTTTACCATTTGCTTCTATGCCATTCATTTCTTCTTTCGATTCAAATTTATTTTCTGAATTTCAAAGCTGTTTTGCTTGAAAGCTTGTTTAACAAAAGGCATACATTAAGCACTCTGCTAGCCATTAAAATTGCTATACCTATAAGACAATGCAAAACACACATGAAAGTGACATTATAGGAAGAAAAAAATACTGTGATGCACAAATAGTTAACTTTCATTAACATCTGAGAAGATAGTCTTGTACATATTACCTGCATGGGTATCATGAACATACTACCAGTATATTCGTAATCAGTCACTTCATGAGCCCTAAATCAATGTATAGTGTCTCAGCTGCAAGAGAAGTGCATGCTGGAATAATTCGATGATGTTTGTAGCAGCATGTATTGTAAGTTTGGTGACAAGCTTTGGGTACCTTTGACACTATTCAATTGATCATACCACTGAAAGCAATGATGTGATCAATAATTATTCTATTCTTAGAAATGGCATGACATCTTGTTTTCAGATGAATCCTGATTCTGCTTGTAGCATTATGCTTCGGAACTATTGAAAAAATATTTCGGTTTTGTAAATTATATTATTATGGTTTTATATACTAGTAGGTAATTATTGTAATTGTACTTCTTGTATATTACATACAAAGCCAAAATTTTTGCTATACATACTAATAATTTTATTGTAATCATGAAAAGCATAAAAATTTGTAATTATTTTGCTAACTGCAAAAATTGCTTTCTGAAGAACAAAACGGTCAGTACTATTTGATAGTTGTTTTGATGTTGATATTGAAAAATGTCTCAGCAAAATAGTTTTCCTTTCAGCTTTTAATATAAATTAAAGTTTGATTTTTGTCATATTAGCCAGATTTGTATGAACGATCATTTCGGACAGTTAAATAAATAATCCTAATTTTTTAATAATTGAAAAATTGCCAGAAAGTTTAAATCTGGCTGATTCACTTTAAAAAAGGCAAGGAAAGAAAGAAAGATAGGGAGAGAATGAGGAAAAATGAACACAAGCTTGAAAAACTGCTTTATGTCAGTGAGAAATATTGCAATGAAAGGAATTGAAGAAATTTTGTGTAGTTGAAAAAAATGGGTAATTTGCAAAAAATTAACTAACTAAGCAATACATGCTCAAAAGAGCCACTTATTTCAAAATGAAAGAATATAAAAAAATTTTGTACATAGTGAGTGTTGTGTTATAATGTATGATAAGATTTATTGTAGAAAAGAAAATGTCTTTATTGAGATAGGATTTTCCTCAATAATTTATAAGAACATAATATATTGTTGCTCATTCTTCTGATGATATTCAATCATCATAAAAAAGCTACTGGTGGTACAGAAATAACTAATGTAAATTAAAGCTAATCTTATTCTGTGAGGAAGGTTCTTCAATGGTATATTGTACTGTAAGGAATGATTCGAGAAAATGCTATTCCATTTTACGAAGAAGTACCATATTCTGTTTAACCATACCTCACTATGTTATTAGCATAGGATGTTGGTTATGAGGTGAACTAGAACCTTTGATTGATGCAAGATTCCCAAAAAATCCATAAGTTTTGGGCAACTGAGGGTAATTTTATTTCAGATGGAGGCAGAACTGTGGAAACATTATTTTTCTAAAAAAGGAATTACCCCTATTCAATGAGGATGAGGGAAATCAAGTCTAAATTGTAATGTTAACTGATTTCATTTTCAAGTAAAACAATGAATTTGAATTATGCTCTGAATAGTTTATATAAGTAGAAGGTTTTAGTATAAAATTTTTTGTCTCAAATTTATAATTTTTTTTATATATAAAGATGTGAGTATGTCCTTCATATTGTAATATGATGATTATAATTTCATGTTAGGAAAACCCCTCATAATATGTAAAAAAAGGAATATTTTAATTTAAGAATAATCATTATACATTTAAAGCAGTGTTTCTCAACCGCCGGTCCGCGGACCGGTACCGGTCCGCAAGAAATATTTACCAGTCCGCGAAATATCCATCTTTTATAGGCCGACCACCGACACAGTACCTACATTACAATAATAATAGTTTACTAGTTTAAAAAATAATGTAATCTTTGATGAAAAATACAACAAACTGGCAACTATGTACCTAAACGCGTTTCATAAATTGCCGTACCACCAGCGTTGCCAGTCTATTATAATAGATCTATTATTATTCAGCAGTCCTTTTACGTTGTTACGTTACTCACCAAATCTGTTACTAAGTTTTTATGAAATTTACAAAATTACCCTTTACCTAAATTTGAAAAAAACAAACTGCCGGTACCTCGGCACTCTTTTTTACTATTCTATGAAATCTATTACATTTTGAACTGTCGACTTATTCCTTTTAATCAAATTGTTCTGGCAACACTGCTTAGAACACCAGTTAGGGTGCGCCTGTCTGCTTTGGTGCCTTGCGTATCCCTGATTACTTGAACGCTGACTATCGCAGTCTCGCAGTGTTCAAGGCGTCTTGATTACGTTTTGTTTTTGATTTTGATTACTCTGCACACTTGGGCAATTCTTGAAAACTATTTATCAGAGTAAGTTTTTAATAACTTCTAAATTTAATATTATGTTATAACTACTATGTCTGTAACTTTAGGTATATAAAATCAATAACCAGAATGAGTAAGAAGGAAACGAAACGCACATTACTAAATTTCGTGCAAAGAAAAGATTTTCAAAAACCAAGTACGTCGCCCGCCCCTTCGAATACAGATGAAAGTGAATATAGTCCACCATCTTCCAAAAAAGAAAAAGCTTTGTAAGGCACTACATCGCAGATTATTTGAAATATGGTTTTATCCTCTGGCCTCAATCAGAAGAAAATTGTCCAAAACCTGAATGTGTTGTTTGTAGAGATGTTCTTTCCAATGAAAGCATGAAACCTTCCAAGCTCATGCGGCATTTACAAACGAAGCACCCACAGCTGGAAAACAAACCCCTGGACTTTTTCAGGAGAAAAAATTTGGAGATGAAAATTCAAAAGGATGCTTTCAAAAAATGTTTCTCGGTTGATAAATCGCTTTTAAAAGCATCGTATCTAGTTGCTCTGCGTATTGCCAAATCTAAAAAACCATACTCAGTTGCTGAAGATCTTGTCAAACCGTGTTTGGTAGGCGTGTGTTCTGAAGTGTTGGGCCAATCGGCTGCAGATAAAAGGAAAACTCTGCCTCTGCTTAATGATACTATTGGACGAAAAATATTTATGAGTTATCATACAACATAGAAAGTCAACTACTCCAAGACATACGTAAATCGAAATGGTTTGCTGTCCAAATGGATGAGTCAATTGACATCTCAAATAATGCCATATTATTATGTTATGTTCCTTACATTTACTATGCAACCAATGATATTAGAGAAGAATTGATGTGCTGTATCGAACTACCATCCCAAACAACAAGTGCTGAAATATTTAAGGCAGTTAAAAATTATATTGAAACTAACTCCATTGACTGGAAAAAATGCATTGGTTTGTGTACTGATGGCGCTGCTGCTATGACTGGAAGACATACAGGTGTTGCAAAGAGAATAACAGACGTAGCATCAAAAGGATTAGTAGTCACACACTGCATTATTCATCGCGAACATTTAGCAGCAAAGAAATTGTCCCCACAATTGAATGACATTCTTCTGGAATCGGTAAAAGTTGTAAATTTTATCAGAAGTAACGCCCTTAATTCAAGATTGTTTACAACTTTATGTCAAGAAATGGGATCAGATCATGTACAACTATTGTTACACGCCGAAGTACGCTGGCTATCCAGAGGAAAAGTCTTAAGCGGTTGTATGAATTAAAAAATGAGGTACAATTGTTTTTATATCAAAAGGGATCATTCTTGAGCAGACATTTTCAGAACAAAGAATGGGTAGCCTTGCTTTCGTACCTATCAGACATATTTTCACTGGTAAATGAACTAAATTTAAGTCTTTAAGGTAAAACTAATACCGTTTTCAACTTCTACAATAAGATTGAAGCATTCAAAAAGAAATTGAAACTCTGGTATAAACGTGCGGAAGAAAACACTTTTGTTATGTTTGCTTCTTTCTTTGATTACATTAATACTAATGACATGGATCAGAAGAGCGTTATCAGCGTTATTTCGGAGCATTTAAAAGAACTATCAATAGCTTTTGATCAGTATTATCCCCCAGAAGAAGATGTACGTTCAGGTAATCTGTGGATAATCAATCCATTTATTGATAATTATGATAACAATCTCACTACAGTCCAGGAAACAGAACTTATTGAACTCTCTTCAGATCTAGGACTTAAATCACAGTTCAAATCAATAAATATATATCAATTCTGGATAAAGATTGCAACAGAATACCCCAATCTTCATGCAAAGGCGTTGAAGATTTTATTGCCTTTTTCCTCAACTTATTTGTGTGAAACTACATTTTCGGCTATGACTGTTATTAAGACGAAACATAGAAATCGACTTGCTCTTGCACCTGCTGTACGTATTGCTATAACTGGCTTAAAGCCTAGGATTGACAGTTTAGTCAGCAACAAAGACCAGCAGCAATCTCATTAATTTTAGTTTTTATATATCCTTTATTTTGGTAAATTATTTTTTGCTTATTTGATATCTGGAATATGGTTCACATTTCGACTCATTGTTGTTTTGGCTAATATATTAATTTAAAAAAATAAATATATCATTCACGTTAGAATTTTCTTGGAGCTTTAATTAAGTTTTGGTGCTTTTATTCTCTATGCAATATTATAAAAGTAAGTTGAATATACAAATGTAAATTATAACAAACAAAATGCTTTAAAAATTATGTATGTCTTCATGATTTATCTTTGCGAAAAATTGTGCATTGGGTCAAATTATTAATATTAACGGTCCGCGCGAACGTGCCGAAATATTTTACAGGTCCTTGGAGTAAATTCAGTTGAGAAACACTGATTTAAAACACTATATATTTAAGCATTATACATTAAAATTCATTATTCTTTTATTTTATTTAAATTTTCAGTTTTGTTTGGTATCATTATTAGGTTACAATTATTTTTAGAGTAACAAAGCATTCATTTAATTCAAGCATACTGTATTGTTTTCAAATATTTATCCATTTCAACATCAATTTTTTGTAACTATTTCATCTATTACAATATATTTACTGAAAGTCATTTTTTTATTGCTGGTAAATGAAATTTTTTATGAATATTACTTTCATTATCATTCAAATATTGAGTGTGATTCAATTAAGTTAAATTTTTTGGTTGGTTTATTATGTCCTAGTAATACGATTGCAATGAGTTAGATACTAGAATTTTAAGGGTTTTCATATTTGTGATATATGAATATAGCCCAGAATTCATGAAAAGTCACCTCTGAAAAAAATTATATGTGATAGATGCTTAAAGTCCTTATAACAACACTGACATGTTAGGCTGCCTACTACATGGTGTCAGGTTTAATCTCAAGAATTTCTGAGTTTTTCCTCTTTTTTACAATTTTTGTATTATTATTTTTCATACTATATTTTTAAACTGCTTATTAGACATTTGTAATCATATTTGAAATTTCATAAGTATTGTATAACTGTTAAAAGTCATGCTGATCAAATATTTGTTTTCAGAGCCATTGGTGAATATTAGAAAAGCTTTGTCAAAGCTCAAAGTTGAGCTGAGCCAGATGGATGTGAGAATTGGTGTAGCCTCACATACACTTCTGCAAGCGAAGCTAAAGGAAAAAGGGAATTTACAGCGAGCAATTAATAATCCTCCTGCCTTAAATAGTTTTACAATATTTTGAATCTACTATTGTTATTTCTGTTGTCTAGTCATATATTATAATAAATTTCTTACTTAATAAATAGAAGTCTGTTACATATATTTTTATTTATTTAATATAGCTCACTATTAAGAAAAAATAAGTTCTAAAACTTTTAAAACATTATTACATGATTGAAAGGTACATGATCTTTTTCCCTATATACTATGATGATGGTTCAAAACTCATAACTACATAAATTTAACGTTATATTCAACATAACAATGTAAAATTCTTAAAGTAAACAGACGCAAATTTTTTTGGTATAAAGTAAATATGCTCATCTGTTTCAAGTGAGGTAACTTAGATTAATCATTATCTCAATAATGGTTAAAAAATATGACAAAAAGGAATTTTTTTCTCTCGACATTCAGTTCGTATTCTTTATCTGCAAATATATATAATGTATACAGGGTTCATTGTTATACTAAAAGTAAATCGTAAATCGAATCATTCCCTCTAATTTATCAAAAAGTAGATTCTGAACTTAAGCATAATAGTCTGTAAATTTAATCGCTTTGTGCCAAAAGTTAGAATCAAATTTCTTGTAAATTTTTGACAAGAACAAGATAAATTTTGTTTTCCAAAATACTTTCTAAATAATCCTAAAATAATGTATTGCAAAAATAAATTTATTAGCAGATAAGGTAAATTATTAGCAGATAAGATAAATTTATTAGCAGATAAGGTAAATTTATTAGGTGATAAGGATTTATTTTGATAAGGTAACAATAATTTTAGAGGTCTGTGAAAATATATATGTTACAATGCAGTCTATTTTAAACATGGTACCACACAACAATTTTACAATGAGGTTTTTCCTGTTCATTACTTTTTCGCTTTAACATAATAAGCTGAAGTTCCCATGTCATATTATTGAATATGTCCCTTAAAGATAGTATTTTGTAATTTACACTGTCCTTGCTTATTGTATAGCATGATCTCTTTTATTTCAAATAATATATTTTGAAAGGAAATTAGGGAAAATAAATTTTATATGATTAGTACCCTAGAATATATTGTAATAGAAATACAATCAAAAGAGTAACTAAAGAGTTTTGGATATTTCTAATTACTTCTTAATAATTAGAAATATTCAAAAAATTCCTTATTGATTTTGATGTGAAATAGAAATTTGTAATGGTTTTGTTTTTTAAAATATTCTTAAAAGCAATAATTCCTCTAAAATTTAAAAGAAATTAATTTAATGAATTTTTGTTTATGAATATTAGAAAATTTAGCAGTAAATCTTAAGAATCTAAGAAGCAAAGTTATATAAAAATAAAATGCAAATTATCATTGGTAATTTATATTTTAAAAAATCTATTAATTCATTCAGAAAATTATTAAAAAGTTAAATAAAAATACTATTCATTATTTATGTGAGTGTATGTTTTTTTGAATTTACTATATAAACTTAATTGAATTTTTGTGATTATATTAAACTAATTTGATCTATGTGTAGGCTTAGCAAAATGTTGACACTGTAGAACTCTCATTTTTATTTTGAGAAATTAGTTCTGATAAACTGTTCATGTTGAAAGGTATGAATTTGGCGTTATCTTATTGATTATCTGCTTAAAAAATAAACTTAAAGAGTTATCTTATTAAAAGTGCATACAAGATAGAAATAATTCTTGTAATGTTAAAAAGTGATCATTTGCAAATTTAATGCTTGAAAGTAGAATAATATACATAAAAAAAATGAAGACAGTTTTTCTACCAATTAGAAAGTTTTTATGTTGCTTAAGTACATTACTATATAAAAAATGTTGCCATTTTTACAATCGATTTTAAATAGTTATTTATTTTAATTTATTACTTAATAGTTTGTTAACTGTATTAAGCAATATTAAACAATGCAATAAAATGTGTTAACTGAATCTATATTAAATATGAAATTATAAATATTAGAGAAAGGGATGTCAGATTAGTCTCTGAGTGTTAATACAAGAATAATATCAAATTTAAAATTCAAATTTTAATTGTGTTCGTAAAGATGTTTTCTAGAAAATTTATTAAACACTAATATCTTTCAAGTAAGTCAGACACAACATTTGTTTATAATTAGTAAATTTCATGTAATGCAACATTTAAAAATTAATTATATTATTATGTGGAAATATGTTTTAAATTTTAATATATTTTCTATTGAATAAATTCAATCATAACTCGATATAATTTTCATCAAAAATAAAATTTATTGAACTAAGTTATTCATACAGAATGAGTTCAGAAATATGTTAGTTACAAGAAACATGTATTGATAGATTATGACAGCATACACACATATGGTTACTCTGTCAAGAGAATAAATTTAAAGAATGCATCGCACTTTCAGAGTTCACACATACAATTGATATGAAATAAATAGCATTTCTTAAAGCTAAAAAGGCACAGACTTACTTATGACAAATGCAGTGAAAGAAAATGTATGTACATTTTTATCACAAAGAAAAATTCCATCGCTGTCCTACATAAACTTTCTAAGCTGTCTGAAATTCATAAGCTGAATCAAATATTGACAAATATTTGATTCTTCATGAAAATCAGATTTGCTTTGATAAAAGTAGACAAAGAAGACCAAACCATGGCATAAAGCAACTTAAGTTAAGCTTGAAAATACATTTCTGTCGAAAAAGCTGTTCATTATACATGATTCTTTTGATTAACGAACATCCCACTAATTTGCAATGCAGTGGTTCTGTTTACCGTCGCATCATGCAGTTAGAACAGCATTTTGTGCAGATGAATTTCTTAATTTCATTATCCAGTTCGTCAACATTTCTTGCTTTACATCATTTGGCACCCATATTCAGGATTTTTTTGACATGAAAAGAGGCTGAATTGGGTTTTTAGTATCCACTTTTGCCAGACCTTACTCCTGCACCTCCACGAGATCCAGAAGTGGCATAGCCACCAGCTCCTCCACTTCCTCTACCGGAAAACCCTCCTTGTGATGCACCCCCAAATCCACCAGTAGCAGCTCCACTTCCTGCTCCAGCACCAGCACCGTAGCTACCAGCGCCTGCTCCAGCTCCAGTACCATATCCTCCAGCTCCAGCACCAGCACCATATCCTCCAGTTCCAGCACCATCTCCAGTTCCAGCACCAGCTCCAGTTCCAGCACCAGCACCATATCCTCCAGCCCCAGCTCCAGCACCTCTTCCGGCATTACCTCCATAGTTGGCAGCTCCTATTTTAAATGTTTTTTTTAAAAAAATCTTCAATTTTTGCAAACGACAAAAAATTAAAGGGTGAGAATTGGAAAATGTAGCAAAGATTTCAAAATTATATTATTCAAAAATATTTAAAACTATTACTTATTTATTATATTAATCGTAATAAGTAGTAAATTGATTATCAAATATTCTTTTATTAGTGCTAAATTTATTTTTCTTAAATGTAGAAAATGATTATTTTACAACCATAGATTTACTCATCATTTATAAAAAATATTATGTTTGAAACAATAAGAAACATTGAATTCTCAGAATTCAAGTTCTGTTACATTTTTATTTATTATTATTTCTAAACCACAATTAGATTGTATAATTTTCTATTAAATGGAACTTTCATTTGCCTTGATACAAATCGTTGAAAAATTATTCTATAGATCTACTACTTTAAAACGTCGAAACTTCTTAGAAATAAGGTAAAATTCATAAATGGAAATGTTATTCTCATAACTTTACATAGCAAATATTCTCACTTATGGGCTTGCAAATTATATTTTGAAAAATAATCATACTTTTTTTACGTAAACGTTATTAAAATATTCATAGAATGAATTAGAATACATACCAGCTCCACCAGAGTATCCACCTCGGGATCCTCCAGCACTGGTGTATCTGTCTTGAAGACCTGCAGGTGGTTCTTCTACAGTCATCTGGACATCAGCAGGACTTTCCTTGCCATCAGTGCCGGGCTCGTTGGTTCTAATGTTGGCTCGGAATCCATTTTCATCAGCAACGTATTCGACCACCCTGTACAAGCCCTGGGCGTCGGTGTATCCATAGGTTCCCTTAACTGCTCCGTTAGCGTCTCCTTCTTCAGTACGATAGTGCACGTTGCCTTCTTCATCTCTTGCTTGGTAGTCGAAATTGTAAGGTTCTGGTGCACCCTGAAGTATATAAATTATTCATTATCTCAATTAATTTCGATCCATTTCACTTCAGAGCAGATTGTTAAGTTAAATATGGAAATGGAATCACACCAAAATATCGTACTTACACCTTGGTCAAATCCAGATCCACCTCCATATCTCGAGGCTCCACCAAATCCTGATCCACTTCCACCGTAAGAACCAGCACCACCAGAGCCTGCACCAAATCCTCCAGCTCCTCCACTGCCATAACTTCCAGCACCACCAAATCCTCCACTAGCACCTCCGGCACCAAAGCCACCACTTCCTGCTCCAGCTCCACCACCGTAATTTCCGCTACCAGCTCCTGCACCTCCGCCATAATTACCTGCTCCACCACCAGCGGCTCCACCATAACCAGCTGCTTTTGTATAAGTGGCAACAGCCACAGTCATTAAAGCGATCTGTTGGGGAAATAATTTGATATTGTTACTAAAACTTTTGATATCAAATGAGTCTTTTAAGCAAATTAATATATTTATTCTAAATTTTATGATTTTATTCTAATATCAGGATATGTTTTTTTGAGTTTTTAATTTTTGTATAGGAAATATTTTTTTCTCTCTCAAATAGATATTTCTAAAATCATTGCTAGTATCGGTAAAAATTTTGTATGAATTGAGAATTGAAATTATGATCGAGTTGTAAAGAGCTGTCTTTTTGTTATATCTAATAACCATGTAGCTTGTATTAATTTTATATTTATTTTTAAAATAATTTATGGGTAAAACTTAAATGTTGAATTAAGGTAAAATCGCTCCTTGTTAGTGAAATTTGCATACTGTTAAATACATATTTTTAAAATTACAAGGGATATTTTTTTATAAAAGGAATAAATATTATATTTTTACGAAATATTTAGGAGTTTTTAAATGAAATTAACCAAAATAGTTGCGTTTTTATTCTAAAAGCTAATGATTTTTAAGAAACTATTAAAAATAATTATATTAAGTAAATTTTCTTGTGAATGTAATGTATTTTAATTTTCTTTAAATTTTCTGGTCTGTATATACTAGAACACTTGTCATACATGTCAAAATCTTTCAATATTTGAAGATTTCCATTAATCAATTTTAAAACAAAAAAGCAAAAGAATAATGAAAAAAGAATTTTTCACGTTTCATGTGTGATTTAGCGTGATTTTTTTACGAATTGTTAAATATGTGATTACCTATGTATTAAAACTGCATGTTGTAAAAATATAATGTAAAAAGCTTATATAAATTCATTACAACTGAAATTTTTTTACTTGTTAATTTCAAATAATTTTCAAATTTTATGTATTTTAGTTTATGAGGATTGAAATTCAGAGCTACGAATATTTTTTTCGCAAAATATATTAGATGTTTTTTGGAAATTCTTAATTTATCAAAATAAGGAAATTTTTTTAAATTTGTAAGTTGAATAAATATTTTAAGAAAAAGAAATGTGCTTTCGATTTGGCTTTATCTAAAAATAATGACTAATTATTGTTGAATAATTTTTCCTTAGAAATTGAAATTTTTATTACATATTTTAATACTTTACATGTAAAATGTTTTTCAGATATCTGTGCATAATTTTTTTAAGATTTGGATGGCAACACAAAAAAGTTATTTACAAAAATAATTTAATATTGAAAAACAGGAATATAATTTAAGAATAATTAATATTGTTCTTAAGGAGCATATTTTGACAGTAAAATTATAATACTTAAAAAAAGAGAGAAAAGAAATAATTTAAGATAACTTTAAGAAAAATATTACCCATAGAGAAAAACTATGAAAATATTTTTCAATCACCTGTAGGAAATGCATCTTGGAAGAAGAGCTTGTTGTGTTGGAACTTCTCAAGAGATGAGGATGAGTTCGTATTGATCCATCTTCAAAGAATCATCCCTTTATATACAAAAACCGAGAGCACACTTTTAGAAGTGTCACGAGTGTAAAGTAGTAAAGGGGAGGGGGAAGGATCAGAGTTCTTCAGTTGACCCCAACTTTTCCTGCTCATTAATTTGCAGTTCTCAAACCCATAAAGCCTGTCTGCTCGATTTTTTTGCTCTTTTTTTTTGCGGGTTTTGTTTTGACCGGCGGATGTGGACAGATAGGTGAAGACAAAAGTGGCTGTTACAGTGGAAAGGGGGGGTGACGATTCAGAAAAGTAGGTAAACGTTTCGCTCGAGGGGGAAGATGATCTTAATTTCGTCTCCGCTTTCGATTTCTCTTCGTGAAAGGAAAAAAAAAAAATGTGGATGAAATTTTGATTAAATTTGCATGGGAAGCATGCTGAAGGCGCATGTAATATGTTATTTATGATTTCTTAAATCAGTGTCTGATTATCTTCACGGAAGAGTGGGGGCATATTTTTCTTCTTTTTTTTGAGTTAAGTGTTTTCTTCCTGTTCAATAATAGCCCGCCTACTACATTTGGAAGTTTTTATAGTAATTTGATAGTTGATTTTGTTTTCATTCTCAATCAATGTATTTGAAGAATTTTTATTGGTTGTTTATATTTTTTATTATTTGACATTAAAGCTTCATTATTATTCAACGTCCAAGATATTAAATAAGCCTTTTGGACACAGTGTCCATGTAATTGCCAATTTTTCAGCGCCACTTAATATTATGAAATCAGTTCTTGTGCAACATTGTCTCATTTTTTTTATTTTGTCTTGATATGTGCAGAAAAATAATTGACAAGTGTCTAAAATAATTGAAATGTTTGCTTTATTTCTTTGTGATTTCATACTTAGAAATTAATAAACAATGCGATTATCACGAGACTATATTTGTAATAGTTTTAAAACCCTGTTAAAATCTCATTAATTAACATGAAATATTTATTCTTTTACAAGTTTTTTGAAAGTTTGTTTTAAAGTAGCAATAAATATTTAGAAGCAATTTAAATTTCAGAAATGAATACCTAAGATTTCTTATTTATCACAAATTATCAATCATATTCAGGAAGATTTAAAGTTATCCTAACTTTAATCATAAGAAAAATCAATTGTTTTAAACAACAAATTTTATCATTTTTATGTAATAAGTCCCCGAAAATAATAATTTTTTTTCTCTAAGTTATCAAATAAGATTTCTCAATAATAATTTAATTTTGAATAAAACTCTCGAAGTTTAAGAAACTATCCCAATAATAATAATAATTCAATCAATCGTGTTTAAAAAGCTATTTATGTAATTTTAACTAACAAGTCAAAATGTCATCAATTTTTCCTATAATTTATCTGTACTTAAGTGACAGCTTTTCCATCAATTTTTTATAATATCCTTCATTTTTTATCAGTTATGAATAAAAATACTGGAATGATGAAACTCTTCCATTATTTTTTTAATGGAATAATTTGTAATAATGAAAAGATATTCCATTATTTTCCTCATTTGAAAACAATTTCCAGATTTTTTTTTTATCATTTGAAGAAATTTAAAAAATATCATTTTTCAACAAGTTATTAATATTTTAGCAAATTAGTTTTTCTTTTTTAAATCATTTATTAACTTATCAATCAATTTTGTCTTCTAAGTCAAATATAAAAATGTCATTATTTTTCTGTAATTCATCATTTTCTGTTAATTTACATGAAAGGCATAGCGTATACCATTTTTACAACTTTGCATTATTTTTTATCATTTAACAAACATTTTCCATCATTTTAATAAATGAGTGGAAAATAAATTATCATATTTTTGAGCAATTTATGATATCTTTAGTGATTTCTCTTATTAATAATCTTCTATAACATTCCACATCAAGTTTATCAATTAACTACAAATTCAATCATTTTTACTTAATACGATTCAAGTACGATAATATTACTTTAATATAAATCGACAATAATAATAATGACATTGTTATATTATTGTCAATGTAAAATATAATGACATTATTTGTATGTAAAATATTTATTTTGCAAATGCCAAACTTAAGCCATTAGTTCACGGGTTTTCTAATACTTTTTGACAGTATGTATAATATAATGACATTATTTTTCCGCAAATTACCAATTTTGAATTATGTATCTCTTGCTTATTGTTCATTTACCATACATACGAAATAACAGACATTTATATAAGCTAACGGGGTCAGCCTAGTTGTCTAACATTAAAAGAGATTTTAACAACAATAAGTGTCAGTAAAATTCTCGTTAATTTACAAGAATTAGCAATGCGGAAGAATTCAGATTATAAAATTTTGAAATTATAAGAAGGGAAACTTAATATTTTACTCTGTTTCAGGGGTTAATTGTTTACCTATGAGCGAACTCATTAGACAGTGGATATGGGCATCCAAACAATAGAATATCCACATACATTTTGACATTTTATTTTTATATTCTTACAATTAGTAATACTTTATAAAAGTTAAAGAATTTTTAGAAATAAAAAACTTGGTTAAAAAGCATTTAAATAAATAATTTACCCTGGACATTTTGTAATTAATATCTGGATTTAATAATATTACAAAAAATTAGATCCAACCACTAAATTATAATTATACAGTCTGAAACAATATATGTGAATTATCATTTTAACTTCTTAATAACACCAACATTTGCCTTTGTAATAATAGTAAATTATCATGCTAGTTATGTTAGTCATTGAATCAAAATACATCAATCGTTATGTCATTATAAAAAAAATCGCATAGCAATCAACTATCAATAAATTGATTTAAACTTCATATTTATAATCATTGAAAAAATAGTCCATTGTCACTTATTCACCATTATTTTTAATTTTATAAATCTTCTCAAATTTATTACTCCGTTAAATTCTGAATTTCTTTATTTTCTCATTTACCAATAATAAAACCTACGCTGTCAATTGAAAACAATATTTTAAATTGGTTCTATTTATTTATCCCTGATTTCAAAACAGGAAATATATATTTCCCAAAAAATATACTTGCTCTATCATTAACTAGATAATAATAGGAAAAACTCACATTCTTTATCTTATAAAACTAGAAATATTTCATACTGATATAGACTTGTCTTCTAAGTCAACTATAAAAATTAATATCTGGACTTGTGCTTTATAATAATTCAATGTATTTATTAATGATCTTTATATTTAAAATAGTTTTTAAATAAATGGACAGAATATAACTATAATATTAGTTTTTTAGTAATGTGTATCCATGAATGTATGTGTTCATGTTGGTAAAATGAGTGCAGAATGTGCATTCAACAGTTTCTATACTAGTATGTTTTAAAATATAGTTCACACGAATATTTCTAGCCTGATATAAAACATTCTACTTTATTTGTAGATAACCATAATATCATATTCACTATAGATAATCAGTACAGATGCATTTTAAATATCAGAAAGAGTACAATTGAAGATATTATTAGGTTCGGGAATAAGTTTGTAGCGTTTTTACCATAGACTTTTATTTAAACAAAAAACAATAATTACATCAATAAGTTAATCAATTCGCCGTTGCTGTTTGCAACCTCTTCCCTCCTCTCGACCCATTTGTTGATGCCGTTCCGCCAAAAATCGCCTGGTCTAGTGTCAAAGTTGTTGAGCCAGTTTTTAAGGACCTCTTTGTTATCGAAGGTAACGCACTTCATATGATATGACAAAGAGCGGAAAAGATGGTAATCGGTCGGTGCAAGGTCTGGTGAATACGGCAGATGCTGAGGACCTCCCATTCAAGCTCTTGGAGTGCGGCTTTGACGACTTGTGCAACATGGGGCGTGGCGTTGTCGTGAAGGAGTATGGTTTGACCACATGTCGATCAAGTCTTTTCAGTCGAATAGCCTCATTCACGCGGTGTTGTTGGGCAATGTAGAGCTCCTTGTTGACTGTGGCATTCTTTTCGAGCATTTTCCAGTGCACTAAGAGTCTTTAAAAACTGGCTCAACAACTTCTTTGACAAAAGACCAAGCGATTTTTGGCGGAACGGTTTCAACAAATTTTTCACGAGGTGGGAAGAGGTTTTAAACAGCAACGACGAATAAATAATTGATTAACTTATTAATATGATTATTGTTTTTTGTTTTAATAAAAGTCTTTGGTAAAAATGCTACAAACTTCTTCCCCAACCTAATATATAGTCATGTTTAGTTTACATTATTAATATTTACATAAAACTGTGTGTTCGTTGGCTGACCCAACTGAATCCCTTGCTTATTTAATATATCAAAGATAATTGGTTGCTTTTTTGCATGTTAAATAATTCAATAGATGCGCAGTGTCATAAAAATTTTTCCTAAGTTCCACTTTTACAAATATTTTTTTTATTTTTTTTAAAAACAATTTGTTATTTTTAATGATTTTATTGATTAACTTCTATGATCTATTTTTTATCATAAGCTAAATTTGTAAAATAAGAAGGTGGGGCTTTTTTTCTTTATTGTTTAATAACTTTGACAAGAATTTAGAGATTTGCTTTCCTGGATCTCATTTCAAAGAAAAGATGTTTAAATTGCCGATTGTTCTTGGAATTGAATTCGCAGAATTTTGGAAGCAAAAAAATATTTTACCGATAAACTGAGGTATCATTTACTTGGTTACCAGGAGATGCGAATGTTTGAACTCTTAAGCTACGATGAATTTCGTTTCATTTTTCGCAAAATCATCTCATTCACAAAAGCATTTATGAGTCTTAGCATTTGTATGATTCTCTCTTATCTTTATCTTATAAATTTTTTTAAATACAGGTTGTTTTTCAAATATTTAAAATTTGCAATACTTAGGGGATGTAAGAAATTATGCTACCAGTATCTTGAATAGCATTTATCAAATTATTTTTAAAAAGTTTAGATTTGGCTTCAAGAAAAAAGCGAATATTTCAAACATTTAATACAAGTTTACGTTCAATTTTTTTACAGAGTGTACATGTTCTTTTTTATGATAAACATAAAATTAGTTTTTATTAGAATTAGTACAGAATTTTCTTACAAAATATAGATTTTATGTATGTATATATAGTGTAAAAGTTATTAATATAAACATTTTTATTTTAGTGATATTTAATAAAAAATCGTGTACACTATATCTTTTAGGTCTTTTTGTATGTTGTTTTTCTTCATACTTTCGTTAAATTTCATGTGCGTCATTAAAAATATTATAACATAAATGATTTTATTGTTAATGAATGCTTTACATTCATAAATTTTACGTCACACAAAGTTTGGACATTTATGAAAGGAAAAAAATAATCAAAACTTAATCGTATATAAAAGGTATTTTCATTTTCGTGTTTTGATGTCAATAAATTCTAACAAAAATTGTAATTGTTACAAAATTCATTATAATTGTTAAAAATAAAATTTTCGTTTTATTTTTTAATACTTCGACAATATACTTCAGTCTTTTAACTCTTTAAAATAATTTATACTTCAATCTTGGCAACAGTCATTTAGCTTGTATTTTTATTTTGTTTGCTGCTTTTAAGAAACATTTTTTGCCATATCAACATTTTCTGGTAAGTTATTTTTCAATTTTTCATTTCTTTTCCCTTTATTTAATTACTTATATTTATAATCAATCCATTTTTTTGAATTTTTATTCATTAATAATCTGACTGCAAAATTTAATTTTTTAAACATTTTACACTGCCAAGTACAGTTATATTTTCATATGTATAACTTTCGCTTTTAAATTTTACTTTCAAATTTTGATCATTTAAATTTTTTTCTATCGTAGGCATTGGGAACAGTTTATTTGTGAATTGTTTATTCGTTACAATCATTAAGTAATTCGAAATGTGTTAGTCTTGTCTCTGTTCCCCTAATAAGAAAGGACAAGGTCTATTTTTATCGTTTTTATTTTTTTGTTCCCATTTTTGCATTACTTTACTCCCGTTTTTTATTTCTATTTTTATTCTAAATCTTTTCCTTTGTTTTATTAGTTTCGTATTGTTCTTATTAGAAATGCTTTTCAAATTTAAAAAAAAAACTTTTATGCTTTGTGTATTTTAAGTTATTTTATTAATGTTCCAAAAAAATTTAGATTTTTTAATTCAATTATTTTTATTGAGTTTTTGCTTTAAGTAAAATGTATATATATTTACATTTAAATATGTAAAAATTGTCGACAATTTCTTTTTCCGATTTGTATGCTTTTTTCATAAATTTCGCCATCTGGCATTAATTGTGGACAATTTATTTTTACAGATTAAATATCCTTTCTATACATTATGGGTTGGTTATTTCACAGAAAGATGGAACAGGCTTTATTTCTTGGACATCAAGATCTACTTAATATGATTCCTTAGATTTTTCTCCTTTGGAGATTTGGTAAGGATATTATTCTATTAGAAAGAAATTGTCGAACGCGATAGTGACTACGATGTTGCCACTAGAAGGCTAGGGTTACACCAAAAATGGCCGACATCATTAAACGTTTGCCCATATCTCACGTGAAATTGATTAGCGCTTTCATATTCATCTCGTGACTAATCACAAATGAGGAAGTTAATTAACAAAAGCCATAAAAGTTTTAAAAATCTACATAACGATTAATGACTCTAATTAAAATATATCTTTAGTTACCGTAAAAAGAAAATTAAGAAAGTAAGTACTTATGGCATCGCAAACATGTATATGTACGCGGAAATATTTCATTAACCAATAAAACTATTTTAACCTTTCACTACATATAAAATATAAATAAATGTATAACTTCCTTTTTTATATGAATATGCAGGGATGAGATTTCATTCAAAATAATAAAACTTATCACACACATCACGCTCATATGTATATAATAGTTCTATGATTAAAGCTTACTTTGAATACCTGTTATTAAGATATTGGACTCAAAGAAATTTTTAAATAACAAGAAGAGTAATTGTAGAATGTGAGAACTAATTACTCTAACAAGAATATTTATTATTTTATAGCAGAAAATTTTTTATAACGCCATCAGTGCTTAGGGCAATTAAATTATTACCATTATCATAACCAGTCCGCATAATGGAGCGCTAGAGAGCATTTTCGTGTTTTCAGAAGTGACCGACCCATTTAATTGATCATAAAAGTTATCTATCGGAATTAATATGCTGTGCTTGATCACTGATAAATTTAAATATTATGCCGATGAATTTTTTACCGTTATAGTTCACCCAGATCGAAGCGTTTTTCGCATACATTTGATGCAATTTCTTTATGTAGATATCAGTTTTCAAGTGATCGAGCAAGTGTATCGAATACAAATAAAAACTTGGAATCGATCATTCATAAAATACTAATTTGTCCTTACTTTATGTAGTATTTTTATTTGGTGATGAAATAGTGAAACACACTCAATATTTATAAAAAAATTAGAATCAGAACTCGTAGTTAGATGGCAGGTGGTTTTTTGTTTCGTGATGAATGTTTATTTCTAGTTGTGAATATTCTATTCGATTTCAGAAGTTAACATCAACGAATATCTGTTGTTGATGTAGAATGCAAGAGTTTGTTTTTGCGCTATTTAATAGATATTTTACTTGCTTATGTTCATTATTTTTTATTAATAACTTTTAAATATGCCACTTAATATTCGATTATAATTAATATTTTTTAAAAGATATTTCTAAATTACGTGAAAAAATGTAATCGAAAGTAGATTGTTGACCTTTGTGGTTCATGACAGTGCTATTGCTTGATGTTTGGTTAGATTATGGACGACTGTTTTGGAGCTCTGTACTAAATATGTTTATAGTTGTCATTGAAGAGAGGAACACAAACAAATGCTTAGTTGATGTAAAAATGATGGGATTGTTCGTGGTTTTGTCCTACACAAAGTCGCTGGACTCATTTTTGATACTCGACAAATAGACACTACAATGTCAGATCACTTAGAAACAGCAAGAGAAACGTTCTTCAAAAGTGGCAAGCGTAAGATGACGTTATCATGATGCATTCACACAAAGTTAAAATCTGGAAGATTATTTTCATTTGTTGAAATTAAAGTTTCAGATAGTTCGAGTTTTCATTTTCGGATCAATGAAAAGCACAAAAAATCAAGAAAATAACAAATCTGTAATTCTCAAAGATTTACAGACATAATTTTTTGATAAAGAAGTTAAAGAGTTTTATACTTAACTGAAGACTAAGCACTCTAAATTTTCGTAAAATATTTCCATTGATGAGTAAAATAAATTTGAAAAAGAAGGTGCTTGCTCAGGTTTTGACCTAGTCACTTGAACGTGGTTCATAATTATGAAGTGGTTGCTGTGTTTAACAGATTCATTCGGAAAAATTTACCGTACGGTCACCCCTGGCGAAATTTTCAAAAAGTTGCCAAGGGTGACAGTATGACGAATTACCGATCGGGAAAAACGGCAAGAGAAAAATGTCTGAAATAGTCACAAATATTTCATACATTGTTGGTATCTAACAATATGCTCAACTAATTTTACAAAATCAACAAAAAACGCAGATTTATAGATTTTAAACATCAATGGTAAAATTATAAAGTTGATATGTTAAATTATCCATAAATTTTTTTGATCAAATTTTAGTTTAATGAATTTAAATCAATAAATATTCATGAAAAATTAATGACAAATAGGGATGCCAAAATATTAGTTTGCCGGGTTTCCAGTAAAAATGTTCGCCAAATTTGACGCCAAAGAAAAACGCGCCAAGGGTGATCGTAGAGTAAAACTAATCGAATTCATTCAGTAGCAATAAATACTCCGAAATACACGTCGTAATATAAACGAATGAATTGTATTAGAGTGAACTTAAATTTTGATTATTAGTAAATATTGAAATCATAACATTTCATTTACCAGAACCAGACGAATGAATTATTCTATTCCATTAATTGGTTAATAATTCAGGATTTCATTTGTTCATAGTGCCATCAGTGTGAAAAAGATGCGTATTTCTTGTGTGTTGGATCCCAGCAGAGCCCACACCCTTCGCGCGATTGATTTTGGTTGGAGATAATTGTGGTTTCCACCAATCTTTGTAACGGTATTTCGATACATTATATTTGATAAATCTAACTATTTCTGGAATTTCGTTCTAATTTAGTGCTTTTTTTCATTTTGTCGCCAAGAGCGTGGGCTCTCCTAGGATTTTACTGAAGAATTTAACGTTCAAAGGATATATCAGTAGAAAGCATACTCGAATGCTTTTATTAACAAAATGCTTTTAATTTCAGAGCTTCTGTCAGTTTCGTGAGTGTATCAGGATCTTTGTAACATATTACGTAATCATCTTAGTTATTGTTTTAGTTAGTTAGAGCTGGTGGTAGATTACGCATGTGCGATGAAAATCAAATATGGTTATGAATTATGGCAAGCTGACGAGCTACACAATGGCTTGTACTATTAGTTAGGCTTGTACTACGGTTGGGTGTAGAACCAAGTACACCTTGGTTTGGCGATACATGTTGGCGATAGTATTCAATTTCTGGTAACTGTGGTAATCCTATATTTGCATAGCTTTTGTTTAGCGGCCATCTTGTTAATCACAATTTGGCGTAAAAAAAAATCTCCAAAAAGTCAATTTGTACCCGATTGTAAACTTTTACCGATATATCTGTACGGCATCAACCATATCTTGTAATCAAGCTGTGCCAATAACTGAAAAGGATTCCGTTTTCCTAGAGTTATTGATATATTTCATGTATCCTATTAAGCTTTCCTTTTCGACGGATCGAATTACTTAACTATAGACTTAAATATTATTATAGTCAATTTCAGACTAGCTGGATTCCTTTCATTTAACCATGTCTTTGGAAGAAGCAAATTTAACAGAGAGAAGGGTTGCTTCAGGCATCTTGCATCAATAGAACTGAGCTTGCATCAATAGAAATTAGGATAGAAATGAAACTCTTAGAATTATAAAGTTAAATTTTCCAGATTGAATCTCTTTTATATATTTCTCCAAAATTACATTAAATATTAACATTTCTTAAGGATTAAAGTAATATAAATAATATTAACTTAAAAAAATACGAAAACAAAAATTTAAAAAATGGAAATCTCCAAATAATAATATTTGACTTCGGATATCGGCATTTAATTAAATGACATGCACTTTTTATTTTTGCCTGACTTCAACTACTAGTAAACCTTTTTCTAAATATCGTGCATAGTTTGACTATATGTATCAGTTAGCAAACAGAATGTTTAAAAAATATTGAACCATTTACATCATTTATATTTGCATGCGCTTTCCATCGACGCATATTGTTTTTTAAAATGGAAAAATATTTCAATTTAAATAAATTTTTACTTATTATCGATTTTGTAACTACGAAATATGTTAATATATTTATGGGAATAATTCGGAGAAATTTAAAATCTAATTTCTTATTTTGTTTTTAAAGTTATATATGGTAAAAATAATTTGCGTATAAACGTATAATGTGTTGAAAAATTTATTACAAAATTCGTAAAATAAGTAGAAAATACGAGACTTAAAATTTTGTGATTTTAAATCTCATTTCTAAACTTGTTAAAAGGTTTCTTTTCTATTCTTCATGGGGCTGCCTATGGTAAAACTTATTAACTGTCGATTCACGCGTTTTCTTTTATTTCTTTGTATTTTGTTTTATAACTTATTAATGTGTTTCATTATATTATATTTTAAAGACTGTTAATTTATACTTATTTAGATGAGTATCTAACAATATAAATTTTATAAAACTGTGTTGTTGACTCATTCCAATTTAGGTTTACTTAAATTCTATAAAAAGTTTCAAATAAAAGCAATTAATTGATCCTCTAATTAAACTTATTTTATATATTCTTATTCACTTGGATCATATGTTGTTTCATTATTTTGCCTATAAAGCTGGTTTACATTGGTCTTCAGTCCAGTTGTTAAACAGTTCGATTACCATTTCATTTTCTATTGGATATTTGTAGTGTTTCGATGTTCATTTTAAACACACTAGGTGCCGATTAAATTAATGCTCGTGGACAAAAATAAATAAATAAACAAATAAAATAAAAAGTGAAAACCTTAAGGAAATAAATCGATAACACTTTTACAGAAATTTGATATGAAAGTAAGTATTGTAATATGGAAAATAAGTAAAGTAATATGCCAAATTCTGAGATTGGCGATTTTTTGGTGGATTTTCTAATGTATATGGCAACCTCGTTTTTATTACATCATACATATAGAGACCTATAGGAATTATGCAGAAATTCTATTTTGATAACCCTAGTATTTATGTCATCGCGCACGTCACGATACGTCTTCTTGGCAACATTTCTTCATCGCTAAAAAAATTCAGAATTTGGAATCATGGATTATACGGCACTGTACCTAATTTTTAAAATAAAATTTTGGATTTCTCAATTTATTCTCAATTTATAAATCTTACAATATTCTAGAATTTCATTCTAGTATTAATAATGCCATTTAATTCGTTATTGAAATTCCTATATTAAAGTACATAAAGTAAAATAAGTGATATCATTTTCGTTTTAGAATGAATAATTTAAATCATTTATCTGAAATTAATAAATTATGACCAAAGATATATTCCAGGATTAATATATCAGATGAAATTCTATTATGTAATAAATTTCATTTCAAATCAAGATAAAAATATAATCTTCAAAAGAACGCATATCTTTTAAAATTAAAATTTTTTATAAATTTAATGAAAAACTTAAGCCACGTGATTAATTTTGATAAATGTATCCAAAATTATTTAAATACTAAATATAAAAATGAAAATTTAAGTAAAAGTCATTAAAGTCATTAGCGATATAAAAAATATATTTCTGAAAAGCTTATTTTGTTAAATTAAAACCAATTCGAAGTGAAGTTAATATCTTAAAACATTTTTGCAAATGGAAATATATATTTTTAATTAATAGTTAAAAAATTAAAATAATTCTCGATATTACCGGATATATTTTAAAGCAGGTTCAAATATTATGAGTAACACATATTTCAAACTATTTCTATTTACAATAAAGATTTGACGATAGCATCGTCATAAATTAACGCCTACAAAATAGTCGGCTTATAATGTACTTCAAAGAAGTACAATACTATCTACAATAACAATACTTCTTAATCAATCTCTTGTATCTGATCTAAAATATATAACCTATTTAATTCTGTTATTCAAATAACGTACAACTCATAATAACTATATTGTCGAAGATCTTGTTATTTGGAATGAAAGTAAAAGAGAAAACTGTCTGTGTTTAAACCCTTTCAAAATTGGGATTGTTATCGCAATGACAGTAAAAGAATTGTATGTCAAATTTCAAAAGGTATCAAACTGTGCTTGTTCGTGAAGTGGAAAAAATAACTATAATTTCTCTTGACATATAGTTCAAAAATAAAAATTTAAGATGTCAATTCATATTTTTTCAGTAACTGAAATATCATCCATATGATATATGATGTCAGATAAAATTTGTAAAAATGATAATTTAAATGCAAAATCTATCTGTTGCCAGATTCATAAAATAGTTAGGTAAAAGAATGTGAAAAATGAACGATTTTTAGATTAGAAATTTTTATCTGTAAAATAACATTTGCTGCAGGATAAGTCTCATTGTTTGTTAATTCTCAATTTAATATTAAAAACGAAATGTGTGATGGTTTCATGTAAAATTTATTTTAAATTAGATAAACAAATCTTCTTTATTTCCATATCTTCTTACTACATAGATGATATACGTAATATTCATAATCTGAACTGTTTGGAGCTTTCTAGAATTGATCGTTTTACAAACCCAATTTTAGTTTTAGATTTTGTTAGAGTGTCAAATTTCATAGATGTGAATTACTGTTGCTAAGCAACGGAGATAGGCAACAACAACGTATAAATGATAATTCATTTATCAATCATATCCTTATGTTCTTGCATTTTATTATTTATTTAATTTCTGTAATGTCGTTTAAGTGAATTACAGTTTCTTGTAGTGCATTGTTTTCTGATAAATTTTTAATTGAAAGTTATGTGAAAATGAAAACGTGTCTTAAGCACATTTGTTAACCTAATCTATTTAAATAATTCATTTGAATTAATTCAAGTGAATTATTTAAATCGTATGTATAATATTACTGTGAAGAATGTGAAATAATGTTATTGGAGCGTATACTCTGAATCCACACTTGACAATCCGTAAAATTTATTAACATCTTTTGAATAAAAAATATGCAACGAATTTCTTCGATTTAAAAGTAATACAAACTTAAATAATAAAAGAAATTAAAAGATCCTTAAAGAAATATTGCTTTAAGAAAATATTTATTTGAAATTGAAAAATTTAATCGCATTTTTTTCAGCCTTTAATAAAATTTTTTGAAGTTATTCCTTTCGTTAGTTTTTTTTATCCAGTAGTTAAATGGTTAAAAATTGCAACGTGTAAGATATGATATATTTAATTTTTATAAAAGTTAGTAGTGTATAAAAATATGAATTTCAATTAATCATTAATATATATTTTTAAGCAATAAATTTTTTACATATTAAATTTTATTGTAATATTAAAAATATTCCTTTAACTTTCTATTTTATATCATATTGTATAAATCAATTTACATTTGAGCTGAAAAATCCATTTATATGAACTGGAAATAAAAAATTTGAATACCAACTAGAAATTAAAAAAATCTATCTAAATTAATCTAAGAAATGTACTGACACATTAGAAGATTTTTTATTATCATTTTTTACGTATCATTTTTTTTATTGCATTACAATAATGGTTGCCTACTTAAGTCAATGGAAGCTACTAAGCATAGTCAATCAATCATCTCGTAATTTTGAATCATGCTCAATTGACGAGAACGACATTTGAGCTGCCACTCTCATTTTCAAATTTCTACACCTCAGCAGCAGCGAGATTTTATATCACACGAAAGACTTATATGGATAAATATTTTCTGCACGACAATATTTGGCAGGATTAGGTATTGATCTCATTAATTTTGCCTTCTAGAATGACGACTGTGCATATATTATATAATTAGATAATTTTACATGATCATAGCAAGTTTATGTTTGGGAAAAGTGAAACACCATGAAAGAATTGTAATTAATGAAATCTATTCCACACATTACTGATAGGAATACAAATAAACTTTCAAATTTACTAGATAAAAACAAAAAGAACATTTAGTGAGCGATTCTTGAGCGATGAGAGCCCATGCACATGTGGCATTGAGTCATAGAAGTCTGAATGTAAAGCCCCTATTACATTCGAGTTGCCCAGATTTCAGTTTGAGCAACTCCCGTAGATTTAACATTACGTGACGTCACAGCTTAAAATTTGAGCAACTCGTTCTTTTCGTCCAATGAATGCTTGAGATTTCTTTCAGGTTTGCTGTAAGAAAATAACAGCTTTACTAGATTTAATAATAGATCCCTTTTTTGGCTAACATTTTTAAGGTTGCCATATTTTACTCAGAAGGTGTCCACATTTCATAATGAATTCTTATTTAGGAATTTAATTTGTAGCCCAATTTTATTTACTATACGCTATCTTGCTTTGTGTGAAGCTTTACTTTTAAGATGGGGAAAGATAATCTTTGCTGACGTGAAAATCGATGCTAATACATAAGTAACACATTTTTGTGTGTATAATTTATTCTTAAAAAGACTAAGAATTTGAAAGAAAAAATAATTTCAGATTGAAGCTTCAATTTAAACATGAAATTCTACAAACATCACACAAAATTGTATATATTGTATTGTAAGATTTTCCTATACAAAAATAATTTCTTAACAACAATGTTTATAAAAAATTAATTAACTATTGATATATTAATAAATGAAACTCAAATTACTATTTTAAAAGTTGAAAAATTGCACAAAAATTATATTTTTTAAAAAATATATATATTAGTTATGAATTTATAATTTATTTTTTAAAATGAAGAAATCAATTATTTCTCTTTTTTATTAAAGTAAATATTGTGGCATATTAAAATAAGATGCATTTTTAAACTAATTATTTATTACCTTTAAACAAACACACCACATAAAAGCAGAGATTCTTTACACTATCTTTATTTACATGCAGTTTCTTAAACTATAATCTGCAATAAAATGACAAGTATATTTTGAATGAATATATATATATATATATATATATATATATATATATATATATATTTTAAGTTTTGTGGGAAAAAATGAAAAGAAATAATTGATAGCATTTTGTGTTGTTGTTCCTTATTCCACTTGATCTAGTACAATCTAAACCAAGTCCAAGCATTTTGTGATGACATTATATGAATAGTTTGTTTCATATTACATTTTTAAATTGAAGAAAATGTTATGAAATTTGTATGAAACTAAAAGAATTAAGTGCTATTAAGCCTCTTAGCTGATAATCTTGCAATTGCAGGCAGAATCTTGCAATTCTTGCAGTAGTGACTGCAATTAGTCTTTATTGTTGATTTCAATGATTAGTTAATTGCTTTATATTGGAAGTCAAAATACTCTCTATTTTGACCATGATGTGAATTAAATTATTTTGCAAATATAGCAATCATCTATATTTTTTATACTTACTTTCACATTATTTGTATTTACATCGCAAATAGGAACAAATACAAGATTTCTATTTTAATCAAATATTGTATTTAATTTCATTATTAAAATTGTAACTTTTTAACACATAAAATTGTTACACAGCCCTTTTTAAATTTGATTTTTAACTAGTTTTATACTATAATCTATAATATATTAAAAATGCTTAATCATAAAAACAATTGAAAAAGGCTTGAAATTATTAAAATTTTATATTGATTTAAATCAATTTAATAAACAATATATACAGGAATAATATTTTTTGTGCTTATTTAAATAGAAATTTTTGCTTATATTAAAATCATTTCACTATTTTATTTGTAAACTCCAGTATTTTCATCATTATAGGAATTTATTTTTAAGTCTAATTTACATACTGTCAAAAGTAAATGGAGTTAGTTGTAAGATTGCAATATATTTTGGATGAATAAATGAAAATTATGTAAGTGTGTTCCAGGGAAAAAATGTATAAAAGAATTTAATTATATGAAGAATAATAATGAAATCTTATAAATATATATTTGTAAATAATAAATCAAAATGCTTGGGCCTTCAACATTTAATTATAATGCATTGACTTGGTAAAAAGAAAAACAGGAAATTAATGTAATGAAGAAATAAAAGTAAAATTGACACTAAATATTTTTATATGGCATACTTATTTCGACTTAATTTTCAGTTTAAATATGCAAATGTAAGCTCAACACAAACTGTAAACATTGTAAAATGACAAAATAGTCTGATGTATTGAATAACTAACAAAACTTTAAATGAAATTAATGTTTGAAAACCCAGTAAATTTAATAAATATTGAAATTGGAGCACTTCTCATCTACTTTGCTGAAGAAATTAAAAACAATTTTAATTATCTGAGTTTTTAACTATCTATTAAATTTATTATGTGTTTCATCTACAATATTGAAAAAGTATACAAAAAAGACAAAAAAATTTTTTAATCTTCATCAAATGAATTTATTAAATTGATTATTTCTAACTGAAGAGCATTTCCTTTTTGTTTGTTTTTAATACCGGCAATTCTGCTAGATTGAAATGGAATACAATAATTAAAACCAATCACTTATTTCCATGTTATTACTTCCACTTGGCGAAAAAAAGACAAAACATGATCCGTGTTTAAAATCATTGGCGATATGAATTGCTCGAGTTGCTGCTGCATGCACAAAAAAGTTGCTCATTCTCGGCAACTTATAACGCCAATAACTTTCATTTGGCATGAAACTTGGCGAAAACAAAATGATTTACAAATTTCAACTGCGCAGCTGTGAAAAAAATCTGTAATATTATTGGGCGGATAGAACGAGTTGCTCAAATTTTTAGCTGTGACGTCACGTAATGTTAAGTCTACGAGAGTTGCTCAAACTGAAATCTGGGCAACTCTAATGTAATAGGGGCTTAATCCAAAGGAATAACATTCCAGGTGGGTTTGACTGTACGCTAAAGTGCAGTCTTACTGTTTGCTCCCAACACATTTATAATCGAGTCACCAACTGATGAAATCCCAGACATGTTCAATGGGTGACACATTCGGTGAATAAGCAGGCCAACGAAGAAACAAAACATGTTGTGCACCGAAGAAGGCGTATGCAATCTGAATAATGTGGATGGGGAATGAATTGAATAATGGGGACACATCTGGCTCCAAAATTTCCCATATATTTCGATCATTGTTGTTCGCAGTTTGCAGTAAATGGACTCAAAAACTACGCCTGCTAGTGGGGAGCTATTGAACATAATTTTTGATCCAGATGTTTGAAGCCGTACGACGTTGGATAATACTCTCAGAGAGTGTAATGTGTAACCCCTATGTAACGGCTCACACTTACTGTTCCATCATTGTATTTCAATCTGTATCGAGATTCATTGAAGAAAACAACTTGCTACCACTGGGCTTGTCATGCAGTATTTTTCTGAAACCATTGAAGTCACAGGCACCTGTGAATGACAAGGAAATCTTGCGTAGAGGATGTTGCGAAAGACGGGGATGAAGAAGCAAGCTAAGTGACAAATCACCAGTAGCTGTGCTCCAGCGCTGGGCTAATGCGAGAAAACTGAGTCCATTACTTCAAAACATGCCTCACTGTTGTGGCATTACAGTGCGTGCAGGCTGTGGTTTCTTGTTAGGAGAATCCAGCCTCGCGCATAGTGGTGATGCGGCCTCGTGCGAATATCGTAAGTTATTAGAATGACTCTTTCCACTTTTAAGGAGGTATATTGAGCTCTAATCAAGCGTTTATCGCAAACAGAAGACGATAAACAAATTTCAAATCATCTTTACTATCCCTTATATATATGAACAAGCTGCTGATAAGAAACTAGTTCTTTTTCTACGCATACGCCATCGCTTTGTAATTCTAATCACTTGCACGTGTTACACCACTTTATATTTCCAGTATAAGTTTGTGGTGATTTTTTACAATTCCTTCATAGTGTTTTAATTTTCAGAAATATGTGTATATATAAAATTAATAATATGAATTGATGGAATCGTTTAAAGTTAACTTCAGGATATCAACCGGATTAAAATAATAGCGTGACAAATTTTCTTTTTTAACAATTTATGAAATAATGAATATATATATGCACTCCTACGCGTATATAAGTTAATATCATTAATTGTTTGATTGATTTAAAATTTTTTGTAACTCTTGTTAGTGAAAGCGTATGTGCTTTTCTTGAGAATATGAAAGACTGTCAATTTCATTCCAGAAACAGGCAAGCATGTCGACATCCACAGTGTTTTTTTTTAAAAATTTTTTATTTATTTTTTTTTATTTAATGGCGGACACACAAGGGTGACTGAACTCTATGCCACAACAAGGCCAGAAACTGCTACTCATTTATCGTTACCCAGCGAGCACCTGTGAACCAAGTCACGGAGGCGAGTAGCGTTACCCGCACCATACCACCACAAACCCGTTTATAGGGCGGGCCACATTCATACAACAACACAGAAGAAAGGACAGAGAGAACAGAGAAGGAAAGAAACATCCATGCCCGAACCGGGATTCGAACCCGGGATCAACAGCTCAGGAGTCAGGAACGCTAACCACTCAGCCAATCGGTCGGCACAGTGTGACTATTATGATTTTAATTTCAACCTATTGAAAATTAATATTAGAGATTTTCCTCCTATAAAGGATGGCCTTTACAAATCCCAAAGTAAAATGTCCAGTCATTGCATCTCGTTATCAAACGAATCATGTAACAGAATTTCCTTGCTTAATCCAACTTCATGTGAATTAGTCATTCAAAAAATTACGAGTTTACAACCAATTAAGTAAGATGACATATCAAATGAAGTATTAAACGTTTACATCAAAAGTAAGTCAAAATTTGGCATAGATGCCATACAATCCAGGATGCCAAATTCTGGATTTGGTATTTTTTTGGCGGATTTTCTTATGTATCTAGCAACCTGGTTTTTATTAAGTCATAGATATGGAAACCTATAAGAATTATGTAGAAAATTCTATTTTGAAAACCCTAGAATTTCCATCATTGCACATGTCACAGTACATCATCTTGAAAACATTTCTTCATCACCAAAAAAAGAAATAATAATAATGCAGAATTTGGTATCCTAGATTATACGGCATCGGTCCCATGAAGTTTTATTCTAATTGTCGTTAAAAAACAAAAGATATTTAAACGAGTAATGGAAATCGTCTACAGTTATTAATACAGAGACATAAAATTTACAAAAAAATATTCTAATGGATAAAGAAAATTATTTATAAGAACATTCATACTGTAAAAGAACAAGTACTTTTTCTATATTTAAATGACATATGTTAGTTTACATCTTCGTTATTTTATGAATTATTACACATCAAAATATTATATAATTCATGTTAACCCAAATGCAAAATATTCTAATAAAATTACATGAACAGGTAGGATTTGTAATGAATTTAAATTACATGAAAAAAAAATCTTTAGCTCTTATTACAATAAGTAAAATAGTAAAAATGAAATCGGAGAAAGTCATTCTTCCATTTAATAACACACTACGCTGTTTAATTACATATGTATTTTATTAATCTAGCTGATTTCGATTATATATATTTGTTTATGATAATACGAATAAGAAATTCAAAAGATAATTGTTGAAAGATTTTTAAATATAAGTTAAATAAGAACAGGGCCCGACATAACCTAATTGGAGCCAAGGGAAAAAAATTTCTTTGAGAGTTCCCGTTGCTTTACAAGAACAAACTTTCTATTCGATTTGACAAACAATTCTGTTTGATTTGACAAACAATTCAAATGACAACGTAAAATAAACTTTCCATTCGATTTGTCCCCCCCCCTGTTGTTGGGCAACTGTCCCTACCTTAATCAGGATACATATTGATGTGTTGCAGAATCTGTGGCAAATATGTTTATGTACTGAAAAGATCTTTCTTATTTGTAAATGGTTTTAAAAATACATATTTAAATAATTGATTTAAAACGACAAGAATAAACTGAAGTGAAAAGAGATTAAGAAATTTAAAAAAAAAATATTATTTTCATTGTTTATAGCATCATGTGGCTCACCATTAAAGAAGATATTAGGATTAAAGAACTAAAAGAAAACTGATTTTTACAATTCTTGAATCTTTCAATTTCAAGGATTGTTTCTGAGAACTAGAAAACAACAGCAATCGGAAGAATCAAAATTAGTTGAAGTGAACAAAAAATATGAAATGGAATTAGAATATTATTTTTATATTCCCAATTTTTTCATAGCACGGTAAACAAGAACATTAATATAAGTATCCAAGAACTAAAAGCAAAGATATTTTTTCATGTCTGTTGGCTTCAAGAATTCAAACAAATCAGAAAATATAAACAGCAATTTAAAAATGGGAAGAAGAGAATTCGGTTGAAGCAAAGATTGTAAAAATAAACTAGAAAGGGAATTATTTACTAAATAGTTTTGATTTTTTTGTATTAAGAAGTAGGAAAACAGGAATTTTAGGGAATTTTAGAGCTGAAAATTGATTCATTTTTGGTTTGTTCGGGTCTAGTGATCAGTTCCAAAATCTTAAAATAAACATGAATGGCAATCGGATGAATGAATCACACAAAAACCATTTAAAACGAACAGAAATTATAAAATTGAATTTAAAAATGAATTATTCATTCAAAATTTTGATATTATTTTACCAAGCAATATAAATAAGATTGGGGACAAAGAACTGGTTAAAAATTTTAGTAGAGTAGTTACTTTTCTGGAGTTATACTCCCGGGAAAAATCAAAAATCTCGGAGGAGTGGAAAACACCCCCCACCCATAATTGGTACAAGGGATCAAAACGGGTTTGTCCCTTAATCTCCCGTATGACAGACGTACCCGGACTGTTCTCTCAAGACTTGCTAGCGGTCATTTTAAGTGCCTCACTTTCAACGAGGGCAGGAAAACTTTCGTCACCTGTACCAAGTGCCAAAATCATCAGGCTTCTCCTGAGCATCTTTTGGATTGCATGGGTCTCTCTAGGGAGGATCTATTTAGCAATCCTCTTTTAGTCTTCGACTTCCTTACAGTCAACGAACTCGTGGATCTAGTTTCGTCAGACATGGAGGATAAGCAACAACAACAACACAACAACAACAATAGAGTAGTTATCAATTCTTTCCACATACACACACACACACACAAGGACGAGAAGAAAATTAGTTCTTAATTCTTTTCGAGAAGGAAAATTGTTCTTTTATGCACCATTAAATGACTCAACGATCGATTATCAATATTTTGCAATATGCACTTGCTAATCCGCAAGAGTACGGCTCTTTTTGTCGTTGCGACTTATCAACAGGTGTTTGTGTGTTGACTTTCATCGATAATTTAAAATGGCGGCGCTGGACGTCTGGCAAGAATATTCAAGACGAAATTTTGAATTTGAATGTTTCATTCACAACATGGTAGGCCATTTCCTAGAGTACTACCAGTTGGTAAATCAAAATGTGTGTAAATATGACAAACCACTAAATTAGGAGAACCTAAAACTCTTGCAAAAAATAGTAAAATAAATTTAATCACAGCTTACTATCTTAATATTATTTAACTTACGCATTCTGACCAACTCATTTGAAAAATATCTAATAAATTAAGAAATCTCTTTTGACCTTTGAGTTACTTTTTCATGTATTGATTAATAACATAGAGTACTCAGAAGTCAACTTTTAAATATTTTTAAGTTTCTTTTTTTAAAGTTAAGTTCTTACCAAAGATTTTAATTTTTATTTTTATGAACCTTATAAATCTCTTGTGCAAAGTTTAATCATATTATAATATATTTCTAAAATTTAATCGTTTAACATATGCCCATGTTTACCAACGCGTTGCAAATATGCGGAAGAAAAATGTTTATAATATATTATTTAACTTTCTTTGACCTGAATTTTGGTTTCAAATCAGCATTGATTAAGAAGCATACTTTATGCAGAGAAATTAAATATTGAATGTCTAATGTTCCTTCATTTAAATATATTTTAAATAAAAAAAAGATTTTTCAAAGATTTTAATTATGTGTGAACATTTTATTTATAATCTAAATAACCTTGCGCAAAATTTAACCATACTATTTAATAAAGACTGCTTATTTTGAAAGTCCATTTTCAGTCTTACGTCACTTTTGTAATCAATAATTACGCACTTTGTTATACCGGCCAATTTTGAATTAAATAATACATTGCCATTTTTTAAGATATAAAATATTAACTCTTTGTAACCAAAATTTAACAATGAATTAAACATAATTTATGTAATTTTAAAAATTTTTTTCGAAATACACTTTCAAAATAAACTGTCTATATATTTCCGATATATTTATTTTTTAACAAATTAAATTGGAAAATGCTTCGTAGAATATGAAACTAATATTAACTACTGAACATTTTTTGATCCGAATTATGGCATCGAAATTGATGTCGATTAGATACCACAATTTGTTCAGAGAGATTTAATATATTGGATATGCTATGTCTTCTAAAGTTATATGTGAGTCTTTCTTTATGCAAAGAATTTGCTTATCTTTATCTGAGCAATAAACCATTATCAATAGCAAGAAATGTTTTTTACAAAATTTATTATGAAATACATCTTATACTTAAAAAAACATTCAAAAGGACCAATAGAAATTGAATTAAGAAAGTTTCGATAGCTGTTATATTTGTTTATTAATAAAGACGATGAAAATATATTATAAAATTTTTTAATTAAATTTTAAAATCTGAATTTATTACAAAACACTTTTAATTGAAGGATTAGTTTTAAAATCATTGCTTTTAAATTTCAGAATATTTTTTAAAAGTATCAACTACTGTATATATATACATATATATATATTTATATATATATCTTATTTCTAAAAATATCATAAAACAAAGCACTGATATTCATTTTATTTAAGATAATATTTTTTAAACAGGAACTCTTTCTTTTAACCGTCCATTTTAAAAGGAAATTATTAATCATAGAACTTTTTGTGAATAATAAAGTGTTGAATACATTACACAAAAAGAGATGAAGTTATAAAAATAAATAACTTAAATAAATCCAAAAAGCTAGTTTAGAAATTCATTTTAACTATGTTGTTTGAGTTTCCTTACATTTCAATTACTTTTTTACTTGATGAATATTTTTCACATTCATCTTATTAAACAAACTCATCCATTCCAAAACATTGTTATATGTTGTAGAATTCAATTGCAAAGGAATTTACTTTCATTTGCAATTATATTTGGTATGAATAAAGAAAACAAAGCTCATGTGATCACTCAATCACAGCTACGAGGCATAGCCTAATAACTCACAACAGAACCATCCTCTACTGTCTTTCCAATTTTATTGTCTTTAACATACCAAATGTGATTGCATTTTTGTCGTTTGACGTTTCAATTAAAGAACTGACAGGGACATGAGAAAATTTTCTTTCTTGCTTATTTGTAATCAACTGAGTTTTTTTTTTGTGCTTATATGAAAAGTAAAAAAAAATTAGCGATGTTTTGATGTGGAATACGGAGATTTTATGTTTATTGCCTAAATGAAAAGCAAATGTTGCTCAAGAAGGTAGAGATTTAATGGGTCATCCAATAGCAAAAATGGTTGGGAATGCTGATTTATCATTCTAATTTTCATAAACATATCAATGTTTATTACATTTATTCATTGATTTTGTTGATATTTTATTTAGAGTAGAAAGAAACATAAGTTATTTAATGAAGTGATTATTAAAATGATTGTCACTTTTTAGTACCATAATTCCAAATATCTACTATAGTGAATAAACAGTGTGTAATATGATGATTATTTTGCGGTGTTAAGCATCATACATAATAAAATTCTATCTTGAAACAGATATAATAACATTAAAATTAAAATATAAATTTATTTCATTTGTAAGCATTTAATGTAATCTGATAAGATTTATTGTATCTTAAATTTACTCATCAGTAAGGGGGCGTTCAAATAATATATAAACATCTTAAAATGTAACCATTATAGAGCCCTCTGTCTTTAGTTCAACAATTCATGGCTTCGATTCTTTACTCGAGTTATTTGTAGTAATTCGGATTCCACTTTTAACTGTAGAACTAGTTGTATTAGAACTCGTAACCAGAAAAGTATATGTAGAGAGATAAAATAATATAAGGAAAAATGAATTTATATAATTTGTATATTTTAGCTGGCAAAAGAGATGTGAGACTCACAGTTATGCTTATTTATGACCCACGAAATAACGAAAAGGTTATAATAGTCTAAGTTGTATCAATCCTAATTCGATTTTTTTTCACCGTGTGATAAAAAAAAAATTCGAGTTAGGGCAGAATTTCTGAATACCTATGAATGACGCATCAGAATTTTTTTTATGTTTGTGACCCAAAGAGAAAACACACAAAATTCATGGCGCAATGCCCCCCAACGATTCTCTAATTTCAAAGTTGATAAATGATGAAATATAATAAATATTCAACAGATCTAGGAAGTTATTTTTTAGAGCCATGGAAGTTTGCTGCTGTTGTATCAGCAAGCATCTGGCCCGAAATTGTCTACATGAAATTGTGAAATCCTTCAGAGCTGAGTATACTAGTGTCTATCATCGCGCAATGGCGACATTTTCTCGAAAATTCTAGAATTTTTGAGTTGTCTGCTTCTCGTTCGCTCACTGGTTCCAGAATTTCACCATTGTGATGCTGTTACACAGTTAACGATCGGAAAATCCTATTTCAAGGAGGCCGATAATTTTTACTCATTCAGTCTCTGTATATTTTTAAAATGTCTCTTTTGTCTAAAAGGCACACCCGCGTCTCAACGTAAGTTTACTATTAGCATGTAACTGTAAACTATTTTTTAAAATCCTATTTGCAGCCCCATGTTTATATGGATCAGTAGTTCAAAGGGTGCTGCCAACCCAAGAATGCTTTTTGATTTTGAAACCCATATCATTTGCATAACATTGTAATACTTGGATTTGTAGAAAATTTCAGCTCAATGATTTCATTATTTCATAGTATTGCATTTTTGACAAACAGGAGGTTATTTGCAAATGCATTTAGAAGGCAAATTATACATTTATGAACCCACAGTCGAGAGTGATTCCTTATTAAATTTGAAGGTTTTATTTCCTGCCCGAAAGATGGTTAGGTTATCTGTGGATATGTCGGGTCTAAATCATGCAAAGTTCAGTTTCACAATGCGACAGTCTCATTGGAATTTTCTGGAAGAACTACCATTGTATAGAATATAAAAGAAAAATTTATATCGTGATGTGTTCACATTTCAATAAACGATTTTCTATGAATACTTCTTCATAAAAGTTTATTTTATTTATTTAAAATAACTGGTTTTTTTTTTGGTTATCAACTTGTCTAATTCGCATTTTCCATCGACTTCCAACGTTTTCCCTCATTATTTAATCTGTAAGTTAGGCATTATAATTCTATTAATTTAAATAATGCTTTTTACTTTTCCAGTTTTTTGCTTATATTGAATATTTTGGCAGTAAAAACATCTGAAAGGAAGTATTTTGCAAAATTTAGAGATGTATATGGTTGATATTTTGTAAGTTTGCATTTTCAAATGTTGTATGTTCATTGATTTTTTTTTTTTTTTTTGAAAAAAATTTATGTTTGGATCATGTGGCACAAAAGAGTTTTATTTTCCATCCATTGGCAGGTATATGACTAAAATGACCTAAGACCAAAAAAACTTATAAATAAAAACCTCAGCACAAATATTCTTTTCTAAAATAGACAAAATCTCAAGACATGACATTTTTTTTAAAATTAGCTATAAGTTTAGATTACTGGGTTATATTCCCGACTCCTTATTCTAGTTTCTATTTCAGGGACTAAATTGCTAAATGCATTAGGTCACCTCGTAATTTTGAAATAATCACACCCGAAATGACATCCACCTTTCCATGGCACTTCACACCACTCTAATGATAGCACACTGAACTTTATGGAACCTTTAACATGTATAGATTCTCTTACAATGACAAATTTTGATTGGATCAGACACGAAATTTAATATTTCCTTAAACGGGGGGCATTATTTTCACAACGGTTTTGTCATCGTTGTATTCCTTTATTAAAACACAAGCGAAGAGTTCGAAATCAAAAGCCTAACTAACTGTCTTTCCTTCTCCCCGCTAGGGGCGCTTTTGGAAAGGAAGAAAGAGTGAAGTGCCCCAAATACAGAAAAGGGGCATGTTTATAAAAATTATAATTCACTTGTGTACTACTATATGATGTTCTAGAAAAAACTGAAAAGTGCAAAATCCATCAAATTTTGCTTTCAAAATTTTTGAAAAACTACATATAAGACGAATATCTGGTTGAGTTGTAGTTTTCCTATATATTCCTATGTATGTATGATTTTGAAAATATGTTTTAACTATACATACATTCAACTATGTCATGACGTCATAAATATCCTGAACACGTCATCAAGGACTTTAAAACGCTCTTATATTGCATTCCAGCAAGGAAAGTGTGCCATCATAATTCTATCTATGAATTCATGAATAATTTCAGAACTGAACCATCCACAAATTAAACAATCATATTGAGAACCTACTTAACCAGTTTTTCTGCAAGTGCTCATAAACTTGATGCTATGTAAGCAAAATGTGTGCAATGCTTAAGTACATACATGTTGGATACAGATTGGGCATAAGCAAATATATCTTTAGGCCTTTATATTCTGTATACAAATTTTAATATGCGTTTTAAAATATTTTTAAATAATACGTTAACTTTTAAAATACATTTATTTTTTTTTAAATTTTAAATATGTTAAGGTTTTTTTTTTGGTTACTTTGATGGATCACATTTCCCTTAAATTAACATCCATATCTCTATATCAGACTCAAGCAGAGGCAATTCAAACTACTCAAACTAGAATCGTTTTTCTTAAAACTAACATTCATATATCTATATCAGACTCAAGCAGAGGCAATTCAAAGTACTCAAACTAGAATAGCTTTTTCCTTAAATTAACATCCATGTATCTATATCAGATTCAAGCAAAGGCAATTCAAAGTTCTCAAACTAGAATCGTTTTTTCCTAAAATTAACATCCATATATCTATATCAGACTCAAGCAGAGGCAATTCAAACTACTCAAACTAGAATCGTTTTTCTTAAAACTAATATTAATATGAGAGCAAAGTCGTACTTTCACCTTCGTGGTGCTCTGATCCAAACGAAAGACGCTCTCTATTGACTTAATTCGCACTGCCAAAGGCATAGCGAGCTTGGCTTGTCCAAGTGTCATAGGAAAACAACAACAACAAGATAGGCTTTTATATTGCTGGGTTAAACATTTATTTTAAATTCAATAGCCACAAATTATTTATCCTTGTTCTATACATAACATATCATTTTATTTAAACATAAGTGTAACTTTTATTGAATAATAAAATAATTACAGATTTCATTTTAAAATTTCAGCTAATGCATAAAGATAGAATGATAATTTTTAAGTGAGAATGTTTTCTACAAAATGATGTCATGCAAATATGGTGACCAAATAAATGTAATCCGTAAATAACAACATTAAGTTTATTTAAATTAAAAAATTGTAAATTGAGATAAGTGTATTCTTGATGATTAACTGTTAAAAATATTTTTTTTGTGACGAGTGTTGCTATATTGTTATGAAATTTGCTAATTATTTTTAATGGTAAGAAAATATCCAATTAAACTTATCGTATGATAACTTGAATATTGTGTAATTAGTATAATATAAATGTACAGCAATATTTCTAATGTCTACTTTTTCTTTTTTATTTCATATAATCCAATAATGTATAGAGAACAATGAAGAGAAAAGAATCGAAATATTTTTTATATCCGATTTAAAACTTGATAAATTTTTATTGATTTGCACAATGCTTCGTGATTTAATATCGCTGTAAAAACAAATCATAAAGTGAAGCTATTATTCAAATATTATTATATTCATATTATGATTTTATAACTTTTGATAGTTGAAAATTACATATTTGAAGACATAGTGATACCGAACAAAAGGATTTATAGATTGACTTCTGTTTTATGTGAGAGATAACATAACATTGAAAAATACGTTTACTAATTTTACAATTTTTAAGAGTTTATTTTGAAAAGCTTTAACTACTTATCAAACTAGTTGTTGAAATTCATAACTTTTGGGAATATTTGAAATAACTTGAAAGTCGATAATATTTAATGAAGTTATTTAAATTTAAAAAGTTAATTTTGTAAAATATAATATGTCTAAATTAAAATATAATTATTTGCACCCATATAAAATGTCTTTTTTACCATATAATAATTTAGGTAATTCATTTAACTATTAGATTTGATTTAATTAATATAAAATTATGTGTAATTAACTTTGGAACTAATAGTAATTTTTTATTTATGTCACGTGGAATTACTTATGTGATAAACAATAATAAATTTGATTCACCACTTTTCTTATTTTCTTAGAAATATTAATTAGTTTAAATTTTTTAAAAGTATTGAAACTTTTTTAATTACAGACATTTTTATAATTCAAACAATATTTATTTAACCAGTGAGTGTTTTAATTAATATGAAGTTAATATGAGTCATGAAAAAGAGAAGTTTTTTTTTCCAAAAATGCATTTTATTTATGAAAAACACCCAAAATGTACATAATATTTAAGTAATGAAAAGAAAGCTTTATACCTTAACAATATACACGATGGGTAAGAGTGAAATTAGAATGAAATACAGAAAAAGTTAGAAGCATACATTAAAAAATACACAGTGATCACAATGTTCAGAATATGGAAACATAATGCCCTATAAAAAAACTGATGTAAAACCTTTTTTTATGCAAGAAAGCTGTGCAACATCAATCAATCAATACTCGATTAGATAATTAATTAATGCAATCTTTGAAAGAAACAATTATGTGGCCAATTTAAATGTAATCAAGTTCTGAAAACAAGATTTTTCAAAACACAACAAATTAAAAATATTAAATACTACTTTAAATTGATATAAAAATTCAATAATATTGTGGTTTTCACTTTTTATTAATAAGGAATATAAATTATATTTTAAATGCATTATGTTTTGTTTTTAGATTGATTGATTGTTGCAAAACCTTGATGCAATTAATTGAGACTTAAGAGGTTGAGCAGGACAAAATCACACAATGTTGAGACCTAAGAACATTTCGCCGTAATTTTGCCTGGACAAGAATTTCCATTGCCCTGAACTAAATTAAAAGCCTAACCAAGTGCTTCTGAAGCATTTCCCTTAGAACCGCAATGAAGACATTCTCCACGTGCACTCCTACTGCATTCAAAGTCACCAATTTTCAAACAGTTTCATGTTTCTTGATGCACTTGGAACAATAAATAGAAAAATGGCTAAACAGACATCGTTGGCATTTAGTTGAAGAAGGTGTTTAGTAACCACTTTTTCCGCTTCTAATTCCAGCTCCACCGAATCCTCCTGCTCCACCGAAACCACCGTGGCCACCTCTGAATCCACTAGCTCCTCCTCTTGAGCCACCGGCTCCACCACCATATCCTGCACCAGCACCACCACCATATCCTCCTAAAAGTTAAACAGGTTTTATTAGTAAAAAGAATTAGATTTTATATTTGGATCATATGATTTTACCATATTGCCAACTTAGTATAATTAAATGGAATGTTTATAAGTTATTTATCTATACATATAAAATGGTAATGATCTTGGTACAGGTACCGTATAATCCAGGATGCAAAATTCTGAGTTAGGCGATTTTTTTGGCGGACTTTCTTATGTATCTGGCAATCTCGTTTTTATTACATCATACATATTGAGACCTATAAGAATTATGTAGAAAATTCTATTTTGGTAATTCTAGTATTCACGTCACGATACGTCATCTTGGCAACATTTCTTCATCGCCAAAAAATTCAGAATTTTGAATCCTCGATTATAAGGCACCTATCCCATGATCTTATATAGACTAATAAGTCATAACAATTTCAAGATTGGCTTTTATGGAACCAGACTTTTAAGTATATGAGACTTAAAGGATCAATTACTCACCAGAACCACCATATCCACCTCCTCCAATTCTGGTGTACCTGTCTTGGATACCTGCAGGGGGTTGTTCAGCAGTCAACTGGACATCAGCAGGGCTTTCTTTGCCATCGGTACCTGGTTCGTTAGTTCTGATGTTGGCTCTGAATCCACCAGCGTCAGCGACGTAGTCGACTACCCTGTAAAGTCCTTGATTGTCGGTGTAACCATAAGATCCTCTGACAGCTCCAGACTGATCTCCCTGTTCGTTTCGGTAATGTACATTGCCCTGCTCATCTCTGGCTTGGTAGTCGAAATTGTATGGTTTGGGAGGGTACTGTAGTACATAAATACATACAAAGTATAAATATTTTGAATTTTAATATTAACATTTTCTTTACTAGGTGTATGATAATAGAGACTATGATATGCTGGTTATATAAATTAACTGTAACAAATGCTAATGAAATATATTAACGTACGTTTCCACCAGCTCCGCCACCGTAACCGCCACTACCGGCTCCACCTCCATAGCCTCCACCTCCTGCTCCACCATAACCACCACCAATTCCTCTATTTCCTCCAAATCCTCCACCACCGTATCCACCGGCTCCTCCTCCGTAACCAGTTGCGCATGCGTAGCTGATCAAAGCTACGACGACAAGAGAAACCTGAAGTAGGAAGAGAAAATTAAAACCGAAAACATCAAACAAAATAACCATTTGCTATGCTTGAATAAATATTCAAAAATTTATTCCCTTTCTTATAGATAATAATAAAAATAAATTATATCTTTTTTCTTATTTAAAATTGTATAAAAAATACTGGGATAATTTTGTATTTTATAATAAAACTAACTTCACCAAATATTGTCTTATTTGATTTTTTTCCAAATCTCACGAGATTTTATATCTTTTTAAATTATTAATTAGATTTTATTGTTAAAATGAAATGCTTAACTCCATCGTGATGTGATTTCTTTCGTAGATTTTTTTTCCGAACGTAGCGAATAATAAAATCAATGACATCAATATATAATAAATGCAAGGAGAGTTGAGGGCTCAACAATTAATAACCCTGGCACAAGGTTTCTTTTTTAGTAGCTAAGATAACAATTGATGTAATTTCATATACATTTTGTTCGATAGTTTGGAGGTATGTAATGCATTGTTTGAATAAAGACATGTTGTAACATTCTTCCATTGTTAACACAGGAAAGGTTACATTTAAAGCTTGTATCTGCCATTTTGTATCCTTCTAAGGTTTTACAATATACTCAACTTCCTGTATTAAATTGTACCTTTTAAGTTTAAGGATTTAACAAAGCGGTAATGTAATACAACCGGAAAAAAAGTTGTTTTCATGTTTCGAAATATTCTACTAACATGGTTTATGAAAAAAAAAATCTTATGGATAAGGACACTAACAAAATATTTAGCGATTATTTAAGACTATATTTTAAATAATCAGTGAATATTCACAATTGTTTTTCACAAAAAATTTCAAGCTTTTGAAACTAATGATAAACTTAAATATTTAATATACAAAAATGTTTTGTATGTTGTAAAATCAGGCTAATTATAAAAAATAGTTAATGAAAATTGTAGAACATATACAGATATTTAACTTTAATTAAAAAAATATTCTTTTAATTTATAAAACCATTGGAAAGCAAAAGTTTACATTTTTATTATAAGTATACATTTTTCCATATCATTACAAAAAAATAACCAATATTGAATAAAATAATATATGAGCATTTTCTATTCCTGGGAAATTATTTTACTTAAAATTTTCTTCTTCTGAAAAAAATTGAAATTTACCGAAATTCTGCTGAAATTATTCCATATAATAAACATTATAATTTTAACGAAGACTCGTTTAAGCATTCAAAATGCCTCACTCATTCTTTCCTTTTAAAAAAATTTTCAAAAATATTAAATTCTTCTATTATTTCGATAAGCATAATCGTAATCGCTTGATCTGTCACAAAAATCAAACGATCTGGGTTTTTCCTTCGCATTAGTCAAAGGATCAAGAAAGCAGCATCACGATTTTCCTAATCCACTCTGAAGGAGGAAAAAGTTCCTTTTTCTTACTTGATTCGTCTTTTGAAATTTTACTATTTAATGACCATCTTATCTGAACTCATCATCTAAAGATAGAGTATCCCAACCATGAAATATGTTCTCTCTTTTGAAGGTTGATAGTTCTTTTCATTTTTTAAAAGTTGAAAAGTGAGAGTTTATTTTGTAAAGGAACAGTAGCTTAAAAAAGAACGTAATATAGCCTATTGTTCCGAATGAAAAGTACTGGAATTATTTTACTTAATCATAAGTTTTATTACTAGTTTATACGTAATTTTTGTGGGGAAATTTTAGAAAATTTTTTATTTGCTTAATATTTGTACGAATGTATTTCTAAGATAGTTTATATAGAGCTAATTTTGGAATCATTTTTTATATCTTGAAGGTCTTTTGTTTATGGATGCTATTTAAAGAAATTAATTACTTTTTATTCGAATTTAGTATTGTTTTAAAGTAAGAATCTGAATTGAATGGTTTTGAAGAGATTCAACTCAATTGTAGGGAATATATTAAGCCTCTTTTTATAAATAAAATATAAAATAAGAATCCTCAACTTTAATCTCTCAATCACTCTGCAAAACTTAGGTTATTAATTATTCTACATTAATTTTAATTTCTTAATGGTTATACAGAATTTGAACTATTATTAATTTATTTATAAGATTATTAATTTTACAAAATATATATACATAAAAATGTTAAAATTTTATTTTTTATCTGAATAAATAGAAAAACTAAATAATGGGTTAGATATAGTTTAGAATTTCTGTTTTATTCCTAGAATTTTTACCCGAAATAATATAAAAATATTTACATGAATATAAATTCATGCTGGTAATTTTACAAGAGTAAAAAAAATATCATAATTATAAAATGTTAATTATCATAATTATGATAAATGTGCCATTATAATTTTAAATGTTAGAGATGAAATATTTTAAATTTTTCTGAGATATATGAACCCTTACATAAATATCAAAATGAATGAAAATAATGAAAAAAGGATTTCTATAAGATAAAGAAATATATTTAGTCTATATCCATAAGATGCGAGATTATAAACAGAAATTTAATTATGAATTTATAATGAATATTTATGTAATTTAATTTTGTATACTTAAAACATGCATGTATATTGAAATATTTTCAAATTATGTAAATAAAATTCGTTTTTATGAATAAAACAATACATAACAGTGCTAGGATATCTTGTGCTAGGATTTGAACCCAGATTATTTGTTTCTGAAGGCAAGCAACAAGAAATTCTTCATAGTCTTATATTGAGGTGCAATGAACAGAAGGTAATTTTTACATTGAAAAGTGTAAAGAATAATTTATATTTATTTTATTTGTTACTCAAACTTGCATTTTTAAAAAATACAGTTGTTAGAGAAATTTAAACTTAATTACAAAAAATACTGTTAAATACTGTAAAAGGCAAAAATATTTAATATAATATTACCGCCAAAGGCTATGAATTATAAAGTTTTGAAAATTTACATTTACACAAGTACTATTTTTAGTTGTTTTTCGGAAAAAAATTGCAATTCATTGTTAAGTTTGCTTAAATCAAAAATATTAAAAAAGTAAGAATTTATTGCTCTGAAAATGCTATAAAGTCAATTTTTAATATTAAGAGTGCGGATTAGTAAATGTATGTAATTTTACTTATGCTTGAATAAAGTTTCTATTGCTTTTGCATATTTAAAATTATCCTATTGTTTATGAATAAGAATTTTTTTGTAAGACAGAAATGTTTTTTAAGAATTTTAGTGCACATATAGAATATAAGAATATTTGTTATTTTTTGACTATTTGATATTATAGAATATAAAGCGAATGCAACTATGTAATATTAATTAATTAATTTAATATCATAAAGTACTATTGTTTATCAATCGATTTTTCAATTATTTGAAGGAATTTTATTACTTAATTAGAAATAAAATTGAATTTGAACAGGTAAAATATGTTTTACAAATTAGAAAATGAAAATTATTTTGGGAAATTCATTGAATTTTTTTAATTTAACTATAAAACATTTATTTATAAGAAAATTCAGGTATGAAGCAGAAAGTCTATATGATGTAATTTAATTTATATAAAACAATAAATTTAAGAAGCAAACTTATTTGAGAATTTTTTACTTAAATATTACTCACACATATCAATAGCTTAATAGTAAAAAAGCTATTGAAAGGCTTCTATAACTAAGTTTTGGTTTATTTTTAGTGCTTTCATATAGATGGCCTTATTCATGTGTCTCAAGGGAGAAAACTTCGAAAACTTCGAATTGTCTAATCCAAGAAATGTGTACACAGAAAACAGATATCTAATATTCACTTTCCACTTTTTAACTATTTCTAGAATTGAATGCAGAACTCATTAATCTTATTATCAAAGGAAAACGCTGATCCCAGTAATTTGCGACATGTTAGAATAATTTCGAATTTTTTTGAAACTTCCAAAAATACTTTTGGAATAGTAGGATTATCAATTAGATTTCAGTGTACTTCTTGGCCATATTATCTGTCTCATATGGTTAAAATAATCTAGGAATTATAAACATAAACTGAATGTTTGTCAATATCGATTGTACAGTTTGCTGATATATAGAACTTACATCAAAATACTTTAGTTGCATATATTACATATATTTTACTGTATACGCAGATTGAATGCAGGAATAAGCAGATTGATTTTAGAAGGACTTACCTGAGTGAAATGCATTTTTAAAATCTCCTAGAAGTTTTCTCGAGACTTAAGAGAACCAATTCTTTGGATGTGATGAAGGAAGGATCGAGAGAAGATGATGTTCTGACCATCGTCCACAACTCATCCTCCTTTTATATTATACTACAACTTTCAAAATCGTGACGTCATGGAAGGCCGGTAGTCTATCGTCACAATGTATAGCTCCTCTTCTATCTTTTTCTTTCTTAAACTCCCTTTCCTTGAAACGGTTAATTTGAGATGTACGCATATTCTCATTTTGTTTCTTTATTATTATTATTTTTTTGTGAAGCGCCTTTTCTTTTGTTGGGGTTGGCTTTATGAGTTTGTAGGCGTCGCACCTGGAGAAGATAATACAGGTGGGAAAGAAAAGCGAAAGTGGTTCTTCGTTTGGTGAGAGGGGGGGATAAAGTAGGTGAACTTCTATCTCTAATAGACAAGGAGATGATTTTAATTTTTACGCCAGATAGTGATCTCCATGGCAACGGGAGAAAGAAGATGAATGAAGCTGATGAGAGAGATTACATTGGAATGTGGAATGAAGAGTGCTTGTCTAGCTTTTTTTTTGTTTTTGCTTGTTTCGCTTCTGAGTTATTATGATAAATAATTTACGCAAATTCCTGCGTAATTGATGCCTACCATTGAGATTTTGAACTCTTTTAAATTGACTTGAATGAGTGGAATTTAAATTTTTAAATTAAAAACGTTTAGCACTTTTTTCTTCTCATTTTAATTGAAACGGGAAATCTCATTACAGAAAAATGTTGTTTTAAATAAAGAAAGATTGAAATTTTTCTTTGAATCATTTTTTTTGATAAATATTCTCGTAGCTAAAATTAATTATAAGATAATGATAATCGAAGCTAGTTAGAAATGTTGCCAACAGTTAACTTTAATTTGAGTTTGAAATGAGGTATTGAATATTGCCCCTAAGCAATACAATACCAACTACTAATGAACAATGAACAGAAAACGATAACTAATTAACTAGAAAATACCATCTTTGTAAAATTGGTAAATCATATTATAAACTACATTATACTGAATTTTCAAATATGTTTTTCATTATTATTGTTAAATAATTAAAACATAATAAGCACTGCCAAAAATAATGATACCAGTAACTAATTTACACTATAATCAGAAATAGAGAGAGTGAGTGATATTGATTCAAAGCAATAAAATCCCAGTCACTCAATTATTAGTTAAAAGCGATAAAATAACATGTTTATATTTTTGAAGTAGACAAACTATATTAAAAATCATAAGATGGGTTCTCTGTAATGCATAATTAGTGAGTGAATACGAGATAAAATTGTATTAATTAAATTTGATAATAAGGCCTAAGTAACATAAATATAATAATTAAATAATACTCCAAAACTAGTTAATACTATTAAATTAATATACTAAGGAAAATTTTAATCCTCATACACAATTAAAGTGTATTTCTCAGCGTTAAAATTTGTCAAATCAGTTAAAAACGTAACATTAAATTGTTATTTCGCTTTCTTATTGATTTTCACTTGTAAACTGATAGTTCAAAATGTAGAATATTGTTTAAAACATAACAAATGCCTACATTTCTATCTTAGGAATAGAACTCAATAATAAAAGCATTGAAAAGTGTTAAAAAAGATCTCATCTCTTTTGAATAATTTTTTTATATATATCTTTAACACAAAACATGAGAAATAATACATTTGGCGCTGCAAAGGTTTTCTACCATCACTTATTTGTGAAATAAAAATAGTTAAGGATTAATAAAGTACCTTTTATACATAAAAAGAAGTAGCATATTTTTCAAATTTTGTGCCAATTTTTTTTTTTACATTCCACTATAATTTAATCATTATTATGGGTGTTTTATATAAAAAAAATGTGCGGAAAGTTAATATATTTTCTAAATATTAAATTGTATGTTTTTAATTTTTTCGTTAAAATTTTCTTTTATGATATTAAGTTATTTTGGAAAGAGTTCAACGTCAAAAAGTATTTTTCCGTAAAATGATTCCTATCGGTGAAAATTTTTCTTATGTGCATTAATTTTCAAATGCAATGTATATTTGAACATTTTGTATTACAGATAAAACGATTGAAATTGATCAGGTAAAAGGATAAGTTGTGTTTTCTAAATTTCTGAGTTTCAATGTAATCTTTATAAATTATTGTAAATTTTATAAATTATTTTACTTCTGAAATCAGTAATTTAAACATGATGAGATACGGTAATTTTAAAAAAAATATGAGAACTAAATTATATTATTTAATAGATTTTACGTTTAAATTTATGGTACATAAAAATGTATGTTTGAATGTATTTTTATGCCTGTAATAGTTTGAATTATTTATGTAGTTATGGAAACATTCTTGATCAGCAATCTTTGAAAACAAAGTATCATTAGGTATTTCAATAATTTCTTCCAATTTTTTTAAATTAAAATATCATTAACAGCGAGTTTTAATTATATTAATTTAAAAATTTATATGAATATTTATATTTGATGTAATTATTTATAGTGACAGATTCAAAATATTAAAACTGCTTTATATGCTTTTATATAATGTACTTGACCCTTTTTTCTGTTTTGTGAGAAATAATTGAGACAACTAAGTAAAGTATTTGCAGAAGGTTATGTATCATTTTACAGTCTAAATGTTTTTTATTTTTATAAATTAGGAAGTTGGAGTTAAGTAAAGTTTATATCATGCATTTACTTTTAAACTTTTTCATAAGCATTTAACATAATTAATGTCTTATGAATTCAAAAATCAATATTTCTGAATTTTGCGCTTTTTAAAAATACAATTAATAGGTAAGTGAACATGATTTGAATTAAATACATTTTTTTATTATTTTTTTGTCGGGTGTCCCTCTGATGCATGAGAAAGGACAAACAAGCAGAAATAGAGAACACTTGTTGATGAGGATGATCACTTCAGACAGAAACAAGGAGGGTGCGCTACTTTCTTTTTCACGAAACGGAAATCCATTATAGTCAAAAAATCCGAAATGTTCTCGAATTTTACATCAAATCCTTATTCGGGATTCGAACCCGAGCCCTCTCGGTGTCCGCCGAGGGTCATAATCACCATACAGACTAGCCGGCTTTTTTAGTGATGATGAATTGAATTGAAATTTGAATTTTTCTTGTTGTCTACAAAATAAATTGAAGGTGTTTTGAAAAAAATATATATATTGGAAATATATTGTGAAAAAAGCCTACAATAAATTAAGTAAAGTTGATATAAACTCGCTATTTTCTTTAATATTGATTATATACAATACGCGAAGTGCTTTAATTAAATGTTTATACAATACGTTTTATTTAACTAAAGATTTTATTACAAAAATATTTAAAAATAAAACATTTTACCCTATATAGTTGTATATAGTTAATAAATTTACGCTATATAATTGTTTTGTCTTGGTATAAACATTTTTAATAACCATGGCGTTTCTAAATGTTTGATTCTGGCGACATCTAGAGATAGCGAGGACCACAGGAGGATCTAAATTTGTTGCAAGCAGTTTTGTGACATCTTCTCTGAGTATGGCTGAGAATTACCTTTTGTGCTTTGGAGCGGAAACTAATACGTGTGTTGATATTATCGACATAAACAATTAATTAAAATTTCAGATTAAAATAACAGTTTTTGTTTCAAAAAATGAACAAATTAAACGATGGTCCTAAAATTTCAAGACAAGACGTAACACATCTCAGCAATGAAAAACCCAATACGTATTAAAACTACAGTATTATTAGTTGAAATCCTCAGACATTTCTGACTATAAATAGTGTTAATTTAACCTTTAAATGGTTCAAGAATGAAAAAATACCAATTTAGTTTTTTAGATAAATCTTTAAATACGTTAATTAAGCCGAAAATGTGATAATATATTGGTATAACTTCAACTTGTTTTAGGCATCTTTGTGGTGCATTTCCTTTAGGGTGATTGACCATTATTTTGTTAATAAGTAGCCTAGATATCCGAAGGGGATACAAGTGCCATGAAATGCAGTTTCCATTGAATAACTTCTAGCTGTGAATGAAATTTTCCTCTGCCCAAATTCTATATCAATGCATCACGTCATATAAAAAGCAGTATTAGAAGGGCAGCTCTTTAAACATAGAGTCGAAAGAAATTTGATGTTATTGATTTAGGCTGTATTGCGACCAACTGTTACGACGATGGTCATGTTTGGATTTTTGGATCAATCCATCGCTAAACATGATCACAATCATGATCGATTTTTTAGTTTTACACTTCATGTGGTACGATACATATTTCATACGTTAGGATTTGCAGCAGCCAATCGATGGCTGAGTGGTTAGCGTTCCTGACTTCTGTGCTGCGGGTCCTAGGTTCGAATCCTGGTTTGGGCAAGGATGTTACTTTCATTCTGTGTTTCTCTGTCCTTTTTTCTGTGATGATTTATGAATGTGGCCCACCCTATAAACGGGTTTGTGGTGGTATGGCGCAGGTAATGCTTTTCGCCTCTGTGACTTGGTTCACAGGTGCCCACTGGGTAACGACAAATGAGTGGCAGTTTCCGGGCTTGTTGTGACGAAGGGTTAGTCACCCAAGTGCCCGCTTTTATTTAAAAGAAATGAGTTTGCAGAAGCATTTGCTTTGATTTTTTGTGATTCCAATTAGTATAGCTCAGGGACATGGAAAGTATAAATTGTGTTGTCCCTCATGCTGTTTCTCATAACTCTGAATTTAGAACCCATTTTCCAACAAGATTTGACAATCCAAAATGGATGTCTGAGGAATACTAATTATATGCTGAGATCTTTTCATGGTTTGGAGATTGAGAAAAAATTTCAACTTTTGAGGAAACTTTTAAGACGAATTTAATTTTGAAAAGATGTATATCTGAATTATGGCCATGGTCCTGATAACCGTAAATGAATCCGGAAGTAATATCAATAACAAAAAGAAATGGACATTTTACTTGTTCAATCGATATACTTTCTTATTTGCCCTACTTTTATCATATCAGAAAATTTCAAGGTCTTAATAGACACTATGTGTCTTCATTGTTGCATATTGAATATGATTTAGTAGTTAAGTTCTCAAACCACAATTTCATTTCTGATTTCTTAAACAACAAATTATTTATTTAATCTGAAAAATTTATCATTTTTTATTCCAATTTTACCATAAAATCTAAGTTTCTGCATAGTTCTTATAAAATTTTTTAATGGGCCTTAAATTCGTAATAGAGCAATGAATATCTGAAGTTTGCTTAATAACCATTATAATGAGTATTCTGTAAACGTAAACAATGAGTGTTATTGTTACTTATGACACTTGGACAAGCAGAGCTCACTCTGCCAACGGCTATACGAATTTAAGACAGTAATGTGCGTCTTTTGTTTAATCAGAGCACCACGAAGGTGAAGGTACGACTTTCCTCAAAGTCTCCTCTGATAGATGGCACCACTGCAGGATCCACTCATTCATTTTAACATTGATCTGGAGGGGAAGGAAATTTTCTACAGACTATTACACACATGGTAGCTGCTCAATGACCGACCACAGGACTTTTGATTCCTCAGATTTAACGAGCACGTATATCGCATATACTCGGTGGGTATTTGGCGCCATTGAGAATCCCCATGCTAAATTCGACACTAATTTAAAATTTTGAACACTTTTGTCCTTCATCTGTGTTATTACTAGTTCTATTACAGATGTAAAGTTTCATTTGAAAACAAGATTTCAGTTGCATATCTCTATGATAAAAAACAATGAATTTTTATACTACAATAATTTGACTGAAAAAATTTAGCAAGGTATTTTCATTTCCTATACGATCACTTTGATAAGAAATTGGTCCCAATCTCCATAATATATTTAAAGATTCACTTGGACTTAAAAATCCTACTATCTTTGTCACTGATCAATCTAGCTGCCTCAAAAACTATGGCTATATTTTAATCTCGATAATTTAAGATACATTTTTTTAGACTTTTCTATTCTTTATTTAGTTAAGAACATATATTTGATAATAGCACAAGTTATGGGGTGTTTTTTTATTTCAGCAACTTCATATATTATAAATTTGACATTATTGTACTTTGAGAACTAAATTTAATCAACATCATTCTATATAAACTCGTTGTCGCCTTGTGATACGATCTCGGTTTTTGAAGTCAAATTAGAAACTAGCCCTTATTGAATAAAGGGAAATTCATATTACTGCTTTCTGCTGCCTACTCATTTGTCAGAATAGAGTTTTGGTAATTTTCTAGTCTTCGTTTGCGAGATGTGAATGCAACCCCATCGTCCATGAATCCTTTAAAAATTCAAATTTACAAGTTTTAAGACAGTTGCAACAATTTTAAACTGTTAGGTTAAACTGTCGTTTATGAAGCAAATGTTTTATGATGAATATAAAAGAATTATATTTATTTTTTGGACAGAATTTAAAATTTTATATGAGAAAAGTCTGTTAATTTTTTAAATCTATATGTAAAAATGTTTTAAATTTTAAAAACTCTTTATAGATACCATTAATTCGATGACTTATAATTCTTCCAACAGGTTTTTTTTTACTCAGGGTTATACAGGAGATTTTCAAAGGGCTTATAACAATTTTTTGTCACACATCTCTCAGTTTTAAGGTCTCAATATTGATCTAGATGTTCTAATATTATTTTAGAACATACACTTCCGCATAAATCCTCATGTGTGTGTAATGCATACATTCGTACAAACACACACACACACACACATATATATTCGATTCAAGTTGTTTTTTTCAAATTCCACTATCCATTTAAACAATTGTATTTCCTCCTCTATTTAGTGAAAAGATTATGCTCTTTAGTTTTGTTGTTAATTGTTATTTTCTCTCTCTCTCTCGCCTAAAAAATCCCACATCAAATTCATTTTTTAAAATTCAAAGATTCTAAGTAATCTTATTCTAGATGATAGTGTTTCCTTCCTTATCTCAAAAACAAAAGTTTTGAGGCTATTAATCTGTCAATTATCATCTTGGAGTGTTGGAATTTATTTGTCTTCTACGATGATGTTTCTGCGATGACTGACTAACTGTACAGCGATGACTGTTTCTGATGTAATGGATTCAAGTGGCATACAATGTATCCAGTACGCTGGTCATGTGGATATTCACTGTTAATCAATGCCAACCAATGTTATCAGTTTCTTGGAAAAAAGAAACTTTGCAGCTTTAGAAATCTGAACTACCGTTTAAAGTCCGTGACAACTAAAATGTTCTTAACAATCAATATTATATGCATGATAACTGATGATATGGTCGCGAAAATTAGCATAATACCCGTGACAACTAGTGTTACGTTCGAGCAAATTAACAATGTATCTGTGGCAAATGATAGTGCGGCTGTGAAAATTAATGATGGCTCATTAATTATTTAATGAATGACAGGTAAAAGCAATTATTATTCTATTATGAAAAAGTCAAGTATAAGCTAGAGGTAGTTCCGCTACATTTGAAGAAATAGGGTAATGCTATTTTCTATCAAGTTACTTCGGCTCAAAATTGGTAGTTAGCAAAGCAAATGAAAAGTTTAGTTTCCAACATTACGACAGTTAATGATTTTTAACCAAAGAATATTATAGTTACTTAAAATTAAATAGTTATCCAGATATAATATTGAAATCACACCACAAAAAGTAAGAGCTTTAAATATGACAGATGCAACTGAAAACTGTGTTCTCAAAACCAACCAAATTTTATTCGAAGAAAGATTCCAAGCAACACTTTTTTGGACGCAAATTTTTATTATTTACGTAGATAGACCTGATTGCTTAAAATATTTCTATAATTCTGTTAACGTAAAGATCATTATACTCTGATGTATTACTTTAACTTTGTCGAACTTTGATGTTATTGTAAATTACTTTATATGTAAATATATCATATTAAAAATTATTGTTATGTTGTTATCGTAAATTACTTAATATGTAAATATATCATATTAAAAATTATTTTCTATAAATGTACAGGTTTACTTGAAATCCCAAAATAAATGTGTAAATTCCATTGACGAGCTAAAGAAAGAGGCACAGGTGCCGTATAATCCAGGATGCCAAATTCTGAGATTGGCGATTTTTTGGTGGATTTTCTTATGTATCTGGCAACTTCGTTTTTATTACGTCATACATATGGAGATCTATAAGAATTATGCAGAAAATTCTATTTTGGTAACCCTAGTATTTACGTCATCGCGCACGTCACGATACGTCATCTTGGCAACATTTCTTCATCGCCAAAAAAATTCAGAATTTGGAATCATGGATTATACGGCACCTGTACCAAGAAAGATTTGTAGGCATCTCTCTAAATACAACACATGAGCTGAAAATCCACCATCCCACTCGTGTATCACAACAAGGTAGACATTACAAGTGAATGTTAGATAATTGTGTGAACATAAAAAACATGCCTTATTAGCTTTCTTTTTCTCAGTTTACTTCTGATGTTGTGTAGAAAAATAGACATACGTTAATAAAATAAACAAATGACACCAACGTGATGCTGAGGTCTAAAAATAAAATTAATATTATATTGAACATGTTTTCTTAAATGAAGCAGAAAACAAGTGCGCTTTGATGTCTTGCTAGCGTAACTTGATTTGGTCATGTATGCTTTAACAATGAACTAATATCTTATTTTCTTTGTATAGAAGCATAATTTAATATGCGAGATTGGCTATTTTTTTTTCCAAAAGATTAGCTTGTGAATCAGTCACACATTAATAATGAACTGTACATTTTTTATGTATGTATTTTCTTTACACATATATATATATATATATATATATATATATATATATATATATATATATATATATATATATATATATATATATATATATATATATATATATATATATATATATATGTGTGTGTGTGTGTGTGTGTGTGTGTGTGTGTGTGTGTGTCAACTCTACTTTAGCTTTAAGGATGACATTTTTATAACTATGAAGTAGTATCTAGATGGCTTGAAGAACAAGAGAACATGAATAAATGGAATAAAATTGTTGTAAATTCTAATTATTGGGATAAAATTTCTTTTAAAAAGATTAGGTGATATAATCTTTTTTCCTATTGATTAAAATAGGACAACAGAAAAATTTTCTTTATCCTTTTTATAAGATGAAGTATTTTAAATAATTCTATATAAAAGAAATTTTCTATAATGCAATACTACACCATCCTCATTTTCTAGGTATGGAGAGTGATTTAAATCAAATTTAATTCATGAATATAATGGTTGAAATAGACATTTAAAATTTTAAAATATCACAGATATGTCCATATATAATGGTATCATTCACATTTATCATTTACCTTATCAATCAAAATCATTTATTTATGCTGAAATTAAGCCAATCTCAATTTTTGGTTTTCATTGCTATTTACATACTGTATCGGTTGAGTGAATTCCAGGTTCCCTTCTCTAAGCTGAAATCATCTTTTAAACCAGTTAATAATGTTTAGATATGCTTAATAATTTTCATTGTTATAGAGAGATTTTTGCATAAGTATCATTATATTTTATAATCAAGGTAGAACTTGAATCAAACATTAAGAAACCCAATGAATCCATAAGTATTAGGTTGGGGAATAAGTTCGTAGCGTTTTTACCAAAGATTTTTATTTAAACAAAAAACAATAATTATATCAATAAGTTAATGAATTATATATTCGCCGTTGCTGTTTACAACCTCTTCCCACTTCTCAACCAATTTGTTGATGCCGTTCCGCCAAAAATCGCCTGGTCTGGAGTCAAAGAAGTTATTAATCCAGTTTTTAAGGACCTCTTGGTGCACTGGGAAATGTTCGAAAAGAATGCCACAGTCAACAAGGAGTTCTACATTGCCCAGCTACACCGTTTGAATGAGGCTATTCGACTGAAATGACTTGTTCAATATGGTCAAACTATATTCCTTCACGACAACGCCAGGCCCCATGCATGTTGCACAAGCAAAGCCGCACTCGAAGAACTGAAATGGGAGGTGCTTTAGCACCCCCCGTATTCTCCTCACCTTGCACCGACCGATTACCATCTTTTCCGCTCCTTGTCAAACCATATGAAGGGTGTTACCTTCGATAACAAAGGGGTGCTGTGAGAGCTTTATATATATATATATATATATATATATATATATATATATATATATATATATATATATATATATATATATATATATATATATATAACACCAAATACACATTTTATCTATCGTTATCAAATTTTACTTTTAAAAGCAATTTACACAATAGAATGAAAGATTTTTTAATTGAATGAAGTTATTATGAAATTTTTTTGTATCTTAAGTAGTTTCAAGTTTTCAAATTTTTATAACTCTATTTTAGCAATGATTTTTCATTTCATGTAATTTTAAAATTTTTCATTAAATTTAAAATTATAATTATTAAATAAGAAAAATTTTGAAATAAGTAAAGTTTTGTCTTTTTTCATTAATTTTGAATAAATTATTATCTATTAATTTTGATTTGAAATTCCATTAAATTTTCCCCTATTTTTCAGAAAAATGAAAATTGATAATTTTAGAAATTTACAAGGGGCTTACATTCAGAATTGATTTACTTACATACAATAAAATTTAAGATTTGAATAATTATTTTTCCCTTCGGTGACAGCTATTTAAGATACATACCACTTAGCCTCAGATTTCATTCTAGAGTTTTTCCTAGTTCAAATACTTGTAAAATATTTTACACTTATAAAATGTTTTTAAATGATAAAGTTCATAGTAAGAATAAACAAAAGCAAAGTGTGTAATTAGTTTGGTGATGCAAATTTCATATTTTAGGTTTAACAAGCTTTCTTCAGGAATATGTTTATTACTTCTCATGAAACTTAACAACGCGAATTGTAATAATTCAATATAGAAGCTCTAGTTGCCATTGCATTTAAAATACTTTTAGAAATGTTGCTTGTTGACTAAATTTCAGTAATTAACTGTCACTATAATTGTTTAATGATACCAAATTCTTCATGGGATATCACACAGATTTGATAAAATCTCAAATGAAGGTGTTTAAGCGTAAGCAAAAGTGATTATAATAAACTTTTGTCATGGGGATTAGGAGTCATGGGGATTAGGAATAAAGTCATGAGGATTAGGAAAAATTAAGAATAAATTTATTTTGGTAACCATGAGCAATAACGTCAAAATATTATGATGATGCATTCGATTCTTAGAAATTGTATTCATTATGTTGCTGGTCTTAGTAATGACTTATTAGGTATCAATGATAATTTCTCAAAGATGCTCGGTTAATCACATATGAAAAACCTTGCAGAGCCTTCAACTCGTTGTGCTAAATCGTTTTCGATGGGACTCATTCAGTTTCGGGTTATATATTTTATTGTTTCTCTAATACAGACACTACAATCATACTTATTAGCATGGCTATGGGTGTTTTATGTAGCATGTTGATGAAAAATACATTTTGTCAAATTCTCTTTTACCATACCTTTAAGGAAATCATAATTGTTGATTTTGTTGAACAGCTAAGATTTTATTCTCCGGCTAACCTATAGTTTGAATGTTGAAAGAATGTTTATTTATTTGGTAATAAGGCTTTTTTAACAGTTGTAAGAACAATGCATTAATAGTTGGCTGAATCTTCTTGTAGATGATTTGTGGGCGAACTTTATACTTCTTTTTATACATTTCACATATTATTTGTTGTGATCAAAGGTTTATTTTTAATTTTTTTAAATGTTGTTGTTGTCGTGTGACAGCTAGGCTGGCAATATGTGGTGCGCTGCTCCACTTTTCCAACTGAACCATATTTTGGTGTGGTGTCCGACTTCTTCAGTACACACATGACATAGGGACCCGTTTATAGGGTAGGCAATCCTTCACACCTCATTCATACAAGGAAAGAACAAAGACAGGATAGATAGAGAGAGAAAGTACATCCATACCCGAACCGGGATTCTAATCATTTTTTTAAAATTAATATTATCATTTCGTTTGATTTTTTTCATAATAGGTTTCGAATTTTTATGTTAAGCTTAGGAACGATTATTTTCTGGTATAGGAGATGATTTTTCCAATATGTAAAACTTTCACATGTTCCCTGTTCATTCACACCAACGACTGGGAACAATGTCAACTATTTGTAGGTAACCTGAACAATGTAAAGCATTTTTTTTCTGGTTACCTGCAAAACCATCTCACTCCTAGATATTAATAAAAATTTGCTTAGATTTGATTCGTTATACTTTTTGAAAATGTAAGGTTTTAGGCAATAATTTCCATACATCATTTTTGTATATGATTATTTGATTATAAATTTTTAAATTAATTGACGATTAACTTCTGTATTTGAATTTTACCATTCTACGTAAAAATATGTACTATGATAAAATAAAATATATTTTGTATTATTGTAATTTTGAATTTCGATTAAAAATGTTTCATAAGAAAAATGAAAATGACTAGACTTTAATTTCAAAGGTGATGACATTCTTCTATACTTGAGAAATATATTACGAGTATCGCTATAAATAGTAAAATAAAACTTGTGTAAATAAAATCAAGATTCCGTAATTATTTTTTTAATGAAAATTACAAAATATTTTTTGAAATAGAATTATAATTTACATTCTCTTTTATAATAAAAGCATGAAATTCTGCGAAGAACAATTTATAATTTTAATGATATTAATACAATGTTGGACGTTAAAGTTGCATCCCTTTGAAGGAAAGTAAACAAAACATGCATATACAGTATGGTATGGAGATAAAATGATAACATATTGAAGTATTTTTTGATTTCGCTGGAATGTGAAACTAGTAGAACCAGAAATAGAACTGGTAGAATCAGTTTCTTCCTTGATTACTAAAACGAGCTTTACCCTGTTTTGGTTTGCAGTTGAATTAGGTTTAGATGACAGAAATTGACAATTCATTCCATGCTTTCATATATATGACAATTTATGTCTATACCATACTTCATCAACTATAGAGTCTGGCGGAGAGTGGTGGACCAGTTTTCAAGATCTTGATCAGGTGTTTTCAATCGGTGAGAGGTTCACAGTCAAATACCTTCTGTATCTAGGAACATCAGAACATGACGTGCAACAATTGGTCTTGTATTATCTTGCTGAAAGATGACGTTTCGTAAGCCTTGGATATAAGACACAACCACTGGCTTCAAGAAGCCAGAAATATACTCTGGATCCAAAATAAAGATATACGTATCGTGGGCCCGATTTGTGCCAAGCGATCGCACCGGATGCAAAGTTTCATATGGCGATATCGGATGCAACAGACGACGAGCATTCCATTTGAATTCTTCTGATACATATATAACCATCAGAATGCCAGAAAAAGCCGCTTTGTCGCTGGAGTCACCTTCTGTTTCTATCCTGCATTGTCAAGAGAAACTAAAGTGATGATCACTGTGCTGACAATTCAAACATCGTCGCAAATGTATGAGTGGGTACTCGACGTGGTGCAAATAAGCCAATTTTATGATTAACAGCTTCGAGATGAGGCTTACAGTTTAGTAAGCTCACTCCCATGATATGTATGTCTGTTCTCTTTGATAAGATCCTATCAGTCATTCAGTATCGATTTCATATTTGCGTGATACTGGATGGTATTTTGATTAATATCACGCAACGATAACCCACACTCTCGATGAAGAACAATCTGCCTGTATCATATCCCAATACTTGCTGATATACATATCTTCTTATTTGTTGCATAACACGATATTCCGAAAAACTCCAACTCTGCAAACTAATTTCTGAACCAGAAATCCACTGCACAACTTTTCATTTATACAGTGCTTCATTTGTCCTTCGTCCAAACACGTTACATACGCATTCAAGAGAAGCATTAACATCTTCCAACGCTTTCTTACTTTCACGTAATTTTGATATTTGTAAAATCATCCATTCCTTAAATACAGCAATTTTTAATGACTATTAGTATATTTAAATTTATATATAACTGATAAAATAACTGATGTATATAAATTTTGATATCTTACGTAAAAATATATATATTTTTATATACCTGCGAAATAGTTTTCGCGCAGACTTCTGAAAAGGAATAAATGCTATTTGCAAACTATAGAAAAACAGAAAATATTTTTTAAACAAATATGTGGCTCTTTTTTATTTGATAAATTCTATAACTCATTTTTTATTACCATTAACTAGTATCCAACATTCAAAACTTTATGTATAAATTGAGAGAAGTCATATTTGTACGTATATTACAATTAAAGGAAAAAATAATTTTCACAGATTTTCTTAATTAGACACAGCGAATACTCAAATTTTACGCTATGAATACTATTTCTATTAAAAAATATATAATTTGTTCACTCATAATTTTCTTGCTGGTACATGAAATCCAAATCTTGCATTGAAATTAATAATTTAATATGCATTACATTACAATTTTATGGTTTTATTTGACTAAATTTAAGATTAATAAATAAAATTTATTAATATTTCATAAATTATATTATTATTTTATAATTATACTATATAAAAGCTAGTTTCATATGAAATCATCTTAAACATATACACTGAAATGAATGAATGCAAATAATGCTCTGTTTTTTTTTTCCGATTTCACAAATATAAAATCGCTGACATAATAATTAAACTAATACCACATTCTGAATTGAAGCAAAAGTACTAAATTTATCAAATAATTTTTGAGAAATTCAAAATTTTTAAGCAAAATTATAATAGTCATTTAAGTTATTGGTAAACAATTTTGAAAAAATTCATTTTATCAAATATATATTTTCTTTTTATTTACATAAATTTAAATAATTATAAAAGGATATCTTCTTCACATGACAAAGGAGTTTATTAAAGCAGATTAAATATTTAAATGCAGTACTTATTATTTATAGCCATTTGAAATTTTATAAATTTGAATAAAATAAAAGCCAGAAATTAGAAAAATTCCTTGCGATTTGAAGAAAGTCCAGAACAATTTGTATTCGGATCGATGATATTAGGAATTTGTGTGTGCAGAAACTTGAGCTTTTTTGTCAGCATTGCTTTTATCAGTAATAATGAAGTATTTTTTAATTATATATTTTTTTCCGTTTTTAAAATCATAATAATTATCTGTTGCTTTAAATAATTAGTTTTCAAATTTTCAATTCATTAGTGATATTGCTTTAAAATTTCTTGAAATTGTTACCTTTTCTAATTTGTACCTTCGGCAGATTCAAGTTTTCTTGCCTAGCTTTCCGGATCACCAATTTTCCAGGTGCCCGACCCACCAGTATCTTTTGGGTCATTTCACGTTCTCTAGAAATCCGTTAAAGCTTCTCTAATTCTTTTATTTTATTTGATGAACACATTTTGTGCTTGAAACGAAACATGACAAACCGAAACCATGATTTCAGAAGTCGTTTCGAATCGCATTGAGCCAAATGCCCTTGACAATAGTCGAATAGTTGTGGACATGACGCTCATATCGAGTAATGACTCTATGGCTTCTACTCGTTAGAATGAAAATTAAAAATACTGTCGAAGTTCATTTTGTTAATAAAACAATATTTTTTATACAAAGACCAAAGCATCGGTTTAAGAAGCCGTTTTCCATTGATTCAAGTCTTTAACACGTTGACAATTAGAACAGAAGAAAAAGCAAATTGTGAAAAAACAAGACAAAACAAAACATCCACTTATGATTAGTTTAAATCAGTAAGGACGATTTAAATTTTCTATTTGAACTTTGATCGTTGAAAACGAGCTTTCTTTTCTTTAATTTTTCATCGCAGCAAATAAAAACCAAAATACTATCGGAAGAAAAACAAATACGACTTTCATTTCACTCCAAATAAAATCATAAACTAAATACTCAAAGTAATAAATTTAATGACATTCTTTCAAGGGTCCTTTGCATTAAAAGTACAAGAAAAAGCATAATTCACAACAGAGAGTAAACAATATAGATTAAATTAAAAAAAAAGTAATAACTGCGTCCATGGCGATAAGAAAGTGAACTTTTTCTTTTTGCAAAGAGCTTATGCATATTAAAAGTCATGAATTAGTCATAAAGTTCATTTCGTCAAAGAATCGACACTTTGATTAACTCTTTATATGGCAAATTTCAATGAGGTGTTGTTGTTGTTGCTTTTCCTCCATGTCTGACGGAGTCAGACTAGATCCACGAGTTCGTTGACTGTAAGGAAGTCGAAGACTAAAAGAGGATTGCTAAAGAGCTCCTACCTAGAGAGACCCATACAATCCAAAAGATGCTCAGGAGAAGCCTGATGATTTTGGCACTTGGTGCAGGTGACGAAAGTTTTCCTGACCTCGTTGAAAGTGAGGCACTTAATATGACCGCTAGCAAGTCTTGAGAGAACAGTCCGGGTACGTCTGTCACACGGGAGGTCAAGGGACAAACCCGGTTTGATCCCTTGTACCAATTATGGGTGGGGGGTGTTTTCCACTCCTCCGAGATTTTTGATTTTTCCCGGGAGTATAACTCCAGAAAAGTAAGTGTGGAAGAGGGAGTATTTGAAATCCTGCAACCCTCCTTAGCAAGATTATCGGCCATTTCATTCCCGTGGAAATTCACATGTGAAGGTATCCATTGCAAGTGAACATCATGATCAAGTGAAATGAGTCTTAATTTAAGCAGGATAGAGTTGCTGATCTTGTCGCCTACAAGAAGCCAATTACTAAGATGGTGGAGAGAACTACGGCTGTCAGACAAGATCCATAGGTCACCATAATCCTCTTCAGAAAGAATAGCTTTAGTCCCAGGTCTATTGCAATCAATTCACTTCTGAAGACAGAGCAGTGATTGGGATTACGATGAGAAAGAGTCGTCAAATTGGTCAATGAGGTTGTATGATGAATAAACTATTTACTATCATAAAAAATAAAAAGTAAGGAAGGATATTTTTTCTCCTAAAGCTATTGTAATATCGCGTCTTAAAATTTTAATGAGACTTCCCGCTAGTCTTGTACGTGTTGACTACTTGTTCGTGTTGCAGACACTATTAATTAATATATTTGTGCTTTTATTTTTTTCTCACATAAAAAGTATGCTTTTGTTGACGTGTATATTATTTTCTTAAAAGCGTACAAAAAGAGTAATCAAAAATTAGAACTTTATAAACTCAGTATCTTTCATATTGTCAACGAAAATAAACATTTTTATATAGAGATATGCTGTAAGCAGATGCATTTACATTTTTCTGTTACATAAATTCATTAATTTATTTTATTTATTATTTATTACCAATACTCAAAAAATTGGCTATGACGCCATTAGCTCGATTTGGCCTCTCAATACTTATAAACACAGTACAAATTAAAAGCACAAGTGGGCATGAATCAAGATGGTTAGCGTCGAAAATTCGATCATGTATTTCATGAAGCACTTTTAATAATTTACACATCTTGCCAGGAAAAAAAACTCAATTTCTGAAAAGAGTCCACAGATATAAGGAAGGAGACAAAGCTGTAGCAGATTTAGAATTACCCAGTATGCACCACGAGAAAGCCGTCAAATTTACGCTCCATTTTTTGGTAAAACTGTAGCAGATTTAGAAATTACCCAGGGTGCACCACGAGAAGGCCGTCAAATTTACGCTCCATTTTTTGGTAAAACTGTTGCAGATTTAGAAATTACACAGGGTGCACCACGAGAAAGCCATCAAATTTATGCTCTTTTTTTTGGCAAAGCTGTAGCATATTTAGAATTACCAAGGGTGCACCACGAGAAGGCCATCAAAATTCACGCTCTTTTATGTAAGCTTTTTTTATTTAACTGTAGTACTATACGGATGATAGTACTGCCTTTTATGTAATTAAATTTTACTACACACACACACATATCGATATGAACAATATATTTAATGTCACGAAATAGCTGTAAGTTTCTATAAGAATATCTTGGATCTAATAACAGGAAAATCGATTCTGTATTTGTGTTCTTTCCAGAATATACAAATTTTCTTTTTTTGATATATAGACTTCTACGTTTGATTTTGTGATAGAAGTTTGTGTTTTGATGTTAATATTTGAGTTGCATCTGATATTAAAATTGAATTTTTTAAGTTTAATATATACGTTGCTGTAAATGTATATTTTCTTTGTGATATACAAATATGTTTTATTTCGAGTCTGATACGGAACACATAGAATTTCGTAACAAATTCCTAAGTTCTAAGTACTGTTTTCTTTTTTCTTGTTTCACCATGTTTTTCTTTTGTGTTTTGAATATTTTTTGCATCTATTAATTTGCTAATAAAAATTGTTTCTATTAATAAAATAATTTAAACTTTAAACTGTCATTGCAAAATTACATTTCCTAATTTGGAATTTTTTAGAACATTAACGAGACCGAATTTTTTTGTGCGAGTGTTGATTTATTACAATGCTTTTAACCATTATTATTTGATTTCTAAAATTCACAGATAAATAAGAAATATAGATTCCATGTAAAATATATTGATATATGTTTAAATTTTCGTAGTCCGGAAAAAAAAACTTCACCTAACAAGTCTTTTTCATCAACAGAGGAAAACTACAATACATACTACCGATTACATAGCTTTTACTTTGATAAATAATTTGTTTCTTTATATAAGTGTTCATTTGTAATAATTCTTCTTCTTTTCCTTTACACCACAAATAACAAAATGTGTGTGTTTTTAAAGTTTATCATTTGAATAATTTCTTTTTTGTTTTTTAAAGTAATTAATTCGAAGTATCTTTATTTCTGTTATTTTTTCAAATAAGCATTGCGATAATTTTTTAATAGTATGCTCTAAAATACGTAAAATTATGGGCTTCAATCGATTTTTTTAAATTTAAACACTTTATTTTAATTCTCTTTAAATTAGCACTAGACAAAAATTTAAAATGATTTAGTATCACAAATTCACTTGAATATTGGTCAACTTATGTGTCTGTCTATGACATTTTACACCTGTACCAATACATTTTTATAGCATATTTAAAAAATAAACTTTACTGGATTGATCTAAGCCATTATTATACGCTGCTAAATATAATTTTTGCTTTTTGTAAAATTTCCAATTAACACCGCCAAAATTGCATAACAAAATTAATTATTTTATAAATCTTGTACCGTAATTTATTTATCTATGTAATAAATTTCCATCGTTATCCATCAATATAGTAGATTACCCATAATGAAAATGATGAAAGACATCTTGAGTAATTCTCTTTCAACTGTATATACTAATTTAAATTTTATAGTGGTGATGTAATAAATTATCGGAAAATATCAGGTAGCTAATTCGAACTATTTATCAATTTTGAATTTTTCAAATAATAAATCTATGATTTGGAAATGATATTGTTTGATTGCATTTTTTATTAAATTGTTTTTAAATGTAGTTGCTATGGGAAGTACTTAGACATACGTTTTTGTACAAATTTATAGGAATCATATTAACTTCTCTTTAAATTCCTAGACTAACGATTAATAATAGAATTTAAAACAACTGACATTCAAAATCATGACTATTTTTCTCACATTACAAATTTTTAGTATGCATTTATTTTACAAATTTACTATATTTTACGAAAAATAAAATACAATGCTAAATGGTATTAGATTAGAAAAATAAGTAATTAGAGAAAAACATTTAAGCAAAAAAAAAAATTGTTTGATATTTCAACAATGTTTTATTCATTGTAGCACCTTCAATAAATATTTTGTCCATATTTTGAATACATTTTTTCTTCCACGTGTTTATGAAAATAGATTCCATCTGTAATTCCAATCACAAGTTTTTTTGAAAGAAAGGTGTATTTCAAAAAGCTTAATAACACATTCAATTTAATATTTTACTGTACTTTAAATTAAGCTTTTTAAATATGAAAAATAACTAGATATTGAAAATACAAATAACTTTCAGTATTGGAAATTTGTAATTCAATGTTAGTTTTTAATATAAAAATTTATTTAATTACTTTTCTAATTATATTGTTTTCTAGATATAAAAGTAAAATTAAAGGCTTAATATAATAATATGTATAGAACTATTAGTATTAAGCTATGCTAGATTATGCTAGTAAAGAAAAAATAAATTAAAACTAAATTCTTGTTATGAAATCATGAAACTGTTCATCAGAAAGGTGAAATTACTATTATATTTTATAAAGCTATCATATATTGAATTAAGGAAAAATAAAAAGAAAAATTTAATTCCTGCTCTGTACAATGTAGCTTTGCGTCATAAAGCAGAAAATGTGACAAATTATACAAGAATTTATCAAACAGTTGAAGTTTATTTCTGCAAAGATGGAATCAACCTGTCACGAAAAGCAACAGGGTAGCATCAATCAAGCAATAAAAATTAAGAGCATGTAATACACATTCCTTAACCGATTTAATGGATGCCATTACAAGCATACAAATGTCTTTTATTATAGATCCATTCGCTTTCGGAAATAAAACCATTTATATTAACTGCTCAATCGAAGCACCAAGTTAATGGCCATTGTGTAAATCGGTATTCAAACACGCTTTTGGACTGGTTGCATGTCTTCGCCTTTGACACAGACATTGTTTCTGACGGGGATCCATAAATCTTTATTGAAATATTCTTTTCTAATCCCAATGAAACGATTGTTCTAAATGCATGAACTTCGCCCATCCTGTTCGTCAGTAGACTCGAGAAAGAACAAGAACGGGTTGGAACATTCTTGATGTTCCCATTTCGAACATCTTATTTTTTGTTCTTTTTTGGAGTCGATTTGTTTCTCGATCACACCAATATCGATGCCTTTTAAGTTTAAGAAGTCATTTTGAATTGACGAGTCGAGGTTGCCCTAATTTCTTTTGGTTACGGCTCTTGATTTCTTGTTAATTTAATTGACAGATGACGAAACGTGATTTCGCTTGAGTATTGCACAAGCTGTTCTTCCTCGAGAATGATCAGTCTCAACTTTTTTCGAAACTTTGTCATTAATTAAAACCAGCTTCACTTGACGCTGGAGGTATCAGGCACCAGAATTTTTAATTATTTAAAGGTCGAATATCTTAAGGTTCAAATTTAAATTGAATTTTTTACGGTTTTCTTTCACGACTTGTAGTTCAACTTTGAACGTGCTATCTGCCAAAGTAAACATCTATGTGGGATAATTAGCAATAAATAAATAAAATAAAATGATGATACACGAAGCAAAAAATCAATATTTGACACTCTTTTTGCATAAAAAAATTAAGTCGTTTCATAATCTTTTCACGATGTTTCAGTCATTTTGTTATGGTGGACTGAGTTAATCAATTAGTTCCGATTCAGCCTGATTTTATATTCCGGTCCCGGTTCAGCTTGATATTAATGATACTTATGTTAAGAAATGTGATGTTTTTGATTAACTAATTAAAAGTCACTTTAGTAAAATGAAAATAAAATGGCTATTTTTGTGATTGTTCTGTATAGAAATAGTCACAATTACTATTTTGAATACAGAAAGATTAATTTGATTTTAATTGTAAAATTAATAACTTTGATTTGAATTGATCTCTTATTTGAGTTTTCTTTACTTTTATACTGTCGTTTGTTTTGTCAGAGAATTATTTGATTTTTTTAAAAATTTTTTTACAACTTACAACATATTTTAATGCTATCATTTGGTACCTGACCTTAAAGCAAGTCAAGATAACGCCAAATTTCCGCATAAATCGAAAACACCAATTTTCGGCATAAACTAAAGGAAAATTAAACTTTCACAAGATATATTTTCACAAAAGATTTTATTTGACTGTTTTAAATTCTATAATGCTTCAATATATGCTAATATTTTTCATTTAGAACATGATCAAGTTCAGAAAAAGAAAAAGATGAAAATACCTTAAGTAGTTATCACTACCTCTAAACAAAAATTACAATATATATATATATATATATATATATATATATATATATATATATATATATATATATATATATATATATATATATATATATATATATATATATATATATATATATATATATATATATATATATATATATATATTCCTTTCTTACTTTGTAAATTAAATTTATCAAACACAAGAAATTATTATTTGATAAATATAATCTAGAATTATTTTCATCCTTTGTTTTTACAATTTTTCGAAAAAAAAAAATGTTAAAAGTAAAAAGATTAATCTCTCGTGTTCTAAAAATAAGTAGACTGGTTTTGTCGTATTAAATGTTTATTAGATCATTATATATTTGTTTATGTCTGTTTGTTTATAAATTGATAGTTTAATTGAAAAATACCTTAGCTTATTTCCTTCTCTATTCTTCCACTAATGTTTTCTTCGTATTTTGTATTTTCAGTGCTTTAGAGTGAAAATAAAGAATTTTAAGATTGCAACATTGATATGGTTGGAAAACACAATTTTAATATGGTCTATTATTAAAAATCTTTGAATAGTATAAAGCATTCACTTGATAAAGTAATTAATATAATACATGAGAAAAATATCTAATTTTTATGAATATTGGAAATCGTTGACGATATCACTTTTTTTCATGGACTTTCCACGTAGAAAAACTTAAAAATGAATGCTGTATATTTATTCATCAGCCAACAAGATTTTGCGCATACAAAATATAATGCAACAAATTTGAAAGATGTGGCTTTTATTTTTTGCAGTATATATAAGATAATCAATACCTTTCAAGATCATATTAATATTTTTCTCTTTTAGATTAATAGAAATCGTAAAGAAGCAAATGTAAAAATTTTCCTTTACTATCCTGCAATATATGAAAAATTCCTTTAAAAAAATAAACATTTGGATGATTGCGAAGAATCGAAATACTTAAATATTTTGTTTATTTATCACTTTATAGTCTTTATTTGTATATGAGTGCTATTTGGACCAGAAATTTTAGCTTAAAGGAGATTCCAAACTACTACAAGAATAGGATTGTGTTCAATTTAGGAGTGTGAGACTGTCACATTTAAGGGAATTTTTTTTCAAACCATTAGTTTAAAAACGAGTGTAAGAGAATGACTCTGGTTACTGAAATTGCTTTTTTAAACGAAGTTAAATGTTTCTAAATTCTTAAATTAAAATAATAAATTAAATTAAAAAAGATGTACAATAATAATGTAAAAAAGTTGACTTACGAATAAAGCTAGTTATTTATGAAGGATTAAAGTCATACATAAAAGTACATAGGTTTAACATTTCATATTATTTTACATAAAGAATAAAAAATATACAAATAACTTTTCTTCTAAATTTTGCTTTTCTTATTTAATGTTGCATTGCATTACATTTATTAAATTTCTTTAAAAATGTTGATTCTTCTTAGAATTTCATGCAAATTAGCTGTTTTTATAGTGTTAAAATAATATAATGATTTATCTTCAAATATAATCATAAAATGTTTACTCATAAAAAGAAAGCTATAAACAAATATATATATATATATATATATATATATATATATATATATATATATATATATATATATATATATATATATATATATATAGGAGTTATAAGAAACTTCTTCCCTGTCATAAATTTGCTTAGAACTGGCATTTAAAAAGCATAACTAATTAAAATAAAGGTTTTCGTTGTTTTAAGAATATAAAAAGCAAAATTCTGAAAAATGGTTGAGAAAAATATTTCTCAGTATGTATTGTTAAATTAAATAATGTTAATAACTGTACATAATAGTATATAATCGTGCATAATGCTACGTAATCGTACATAATGGTACGTATTCGTACTACATATTAATAATCGTATTTGTATTCATATTCTTGTATAATCTTAATATATTTTGTATAATTATAAAAAAACATATCGTGTAATCATATTCTTGTATAAATAATCATATCACATATCAATAGAAATTTCTAAAACTACATTTTCAAATAAAATAAGCAAAGCTCTAGTATGAAAAATAAAACTTTGAATCTCACAAATAGTAGACTCTTTTTCCTTTTTAAGGATTTTCCGAATTCTAATCGAAAAATTAGATTAAAATCGTTGGAAATTAACAAGATATAAATAACAATAATTTAAAATTTTTATTTTCTTGTTATATATATATATATATATATTTTGCTAATTCTTATGTTCTTAAAACTTTTATATTTTTCTTAATGTTCGTTTACGGGTATAATATATTAATGAGCATAAAATCAGAAAGCTATACTTTATAAGTTTCTTCAGAAAATCTTTGTGATTAGTTCCCTTGTATTTTCATGAAATAAATCCAAAAAGCATTACATTTGCTTCGGCTCAAATTATATAATTTAAATATGCATGCAGTTTGATTTTTATGTAAAAAATAAATATATTCTATTTATTGTTTAATAATAATTAAATATTATTTCGAACAGACTATCGATCCTTTAATTTTAAATGTTTTAGTAAAAATAACCAATAACTTAAAACCAAATAAACAAAAAGAATATTCGAATTTTTCAAAAATTATTTAACCGTGAAATAAATGTAAAGCAGCTAAAGTAAAACAGTAAATGAGTAATTGAAGTAATGATTTAAATTACAAATAGAACAACAATGAGGAAATATTAAAATGGAAAAAAGAGCAAAACTTGTCCCCTCTCATCATCAAAAAAGGCTGGCATTTGAAGGCAAGGTGTTTCGAATATATTTACGTAAATATTCTAAGTAATAAACAATACACTAGACATAAACTGTTACCAACACTTTATATATATATATATATATATATATATATATATATATATATATATATATATATATATATATATATATATATATATATATATATATATATATATATATATATATATATATATATATATTTATATATATATACTTATATTTATATATATATATATACACATATATGAATTTCTAAAAGTTATATATATCTGATACGAAGGTCTAAAAGCTAAAGCTTTTTCTTTTGTAGATATCATTAATGGAATGCACTCCATTTTCATTAAACCTGTGGTATTTAATGCCTTTCAAAATTTTTGTTTTTATTAATGTGGTATGATTTATTAATAGATTTTATTTAAATAGAAATCTAAGCTTTTTCAATCCATATATTATTACTATATATTTTAGTTTAAATTGCGAGTGATTCGACGTAGAAATTTTATGATGATATCTTAATTTATTTTATTACTAATTTCCAATACTCATTGCTGATATTCTAGAAAAATAGACATTTTTACTCAAGCTGTTGTAAATGTTTGGAAAACAGTTTTAAAACTCATCAGTGAAATTACAAATGCGAGTAATAAAAGTTTTCTTTTTTAAAATAAATTATTTTTCATAGATAATAATCATGTTAAAAAATTCCGATAAAATATTTACATTCAAAGAATGTTTTTGGAATTCAGATTTATTGTACTGAATATTGATCTGGAATAAGCAAATGCAAGGTTAATAATGTTATCACGAAGAAATACTTGTATATATTGAAAATACTTTTCAACTTTTTGTCTTTTACTCGCTCTACTCTTGCCTTCTGTGAAGAAATGAAAACTCTTTCACTGCATAAGAATGAAGAAATAACCGATGCCCTTAATTACCAAACAAATGCAAACAGACTTCAATTTATAGCATAAATTAACCAATTGGTGTTGCATAACCGCAAGCCCACTATTGGCATCAATTGTTCGAATAAGAGTACCTTGCGTCATTCTCTGCCTTCGTGATACACTTCTTCTGAAAGTTGATAACGTGGGTGAGGTTGCCATTGTGGCCCGACCTCTCTCGCCAGTTTCTTCTTGACCCTTCCTGGTGACCCGTGGTGGGCCCGTCCGTCTCATCCGAAAAGAGAAAAGAAAGTCCGTAGTCTTGTGACCACCAGTGTGTGAGCACGTGACGGGCGTTTCAGATCTCGAGAACCAGTTCCATTCACGATTGATTTTAAACTATAACGAATAACTCCCCTTTGTTGTTGTTAGGGGAAATATTATGGTCAAACGAAAAAAACCTTCGAAAAAGGAAGAAATTCTGCAATGGCTATTCATTGGACATCATCAAAAAAGGACTGCTATTTCGATTTGCCGAATGAATCACTCCTTTTTGTTGCCTATTGTTAAATGGGTTTTTAGAGTGAAAGGACACACTTGATGGTATTTGTTGAATCATCATTATAAGTTTCTGTAATGCAATGTTATTTATCATAACATCATCAATTTTCAAAAGTTTTTAATCCATATTGAAATTGTCCTTACACACACCGTGGCAGATTTTTCAAAATGATTTCATTTTTAACTGTTGAATTTCACGATAAACAGAATAAATTCTTTATTGATTGATTGATAGCAATAAATTGCTATCTAAAGCATGAAAAAAACATGAACATAGGAATGCATATTCTATTTAATAGTAAAGAATTCTTTCATATTGTGTTTTATAAATATTTGTCTGTTTTTAATGCTTTACATTAGCATTGAATAAAAATGCCAGCTTAAAATTTTATTTTTTAAACTTTATAAAATTTTTTTATCTAAATTGTATTTATAATTTAGATAGCAATTAAATTTTAAAGTTTATTAATATCTGTTGTTATAAAAACAATAGTTTTCATTCAAATTAGTTTCTGAATCATTTACTGAGCTTAAGAAAAAAACCTGGCATTTAATTGGTAATTACATGATAAATTCACATTGAATAGTAAGTGATGTCCCCTGCAATTAAATTAAATTAAAAAAAACATGGATAAAAAATTTTTAGAAATTCATTGGATCTTCCCAATTAAGTAGAAATTCAACACCGAATAAAATCAACATAAGAATTGTTATTTGAATGTCTGAAAAATATTGGATTCAACTAAGCACATTTCTTAGGAATCATAAAGAAAAATTTTTATATGTAATTGTTTAAAGTGATAATTCGATCACCATTCATGGACTTCAACTCTGAAGCGAGTGATGAGCATAAGAGATTATAATTTATAGGCGAAAATTTTAAGTAATTTTAATTTATATCTATTTTTCCAAAATATATGAATTTTTTGGGCCTCTATAAATACATATGCTTAACTATGTTTCATTTTTTTGAATCTATATTCGAGCAATCTATCAAACTAAAAAAGACCAGATTGCATTTTTTATTAGTAATTATAATTTATACATGTCTGGCAGCTGAATAATTAACTCTCTGGTCTTCAATTCAAAAATTTATGGATGTCATTCTCAACTTGGGTTTGATCGCTTATACTAGTTAGACACAGTTGTAAACCTTAACCGGATCATTCATGTACAAGAAGTGATTGTCGAGCAACTAATAAACCAACCATAAGGACTGGACAAAAGTGAAATACTTAAAATAAATGAAATAAAAAAAAACATTCTATGGAAATATATGAAATAAAATCTGAAACCTAACTAATTGTGTAATTTGCCTTTTATATTTGATTTTAATTTTTAAGACCAACAGGTTTGGTTTAGTTGTTTTATCACTGGATGGACAATTTTGTAGAAGATATCTGATTCTATTTGCACTTTAAAGTATATTTAGACATTTACATCCAATGTAAAACTCTTAATCTACGATTTGTATGCCAAAGCGCTAAACATTCGACTTCCACTCTCGTAAGATGTCGCATGGTATATAAATCTAGGTATATAAATCCTACTTTGGTATATAAATCCTGTATACCAAAATGCACTAACATACATCATCAGGGTCAAAGAATGTTTAGAATTTTGGAATGGAAATCGATTGAAGTTTTAAAAAAATATTTTTAGATATGATCATCAAACTCGGAATACTAATCACTGTCCATAACCGCATTAGGATTAAGACTGAGAATCAGAGAACTGAAAAAAAAGTAAATTGATGTAGTTCATGGGTTGGAAATTTTGATTGAAAATTACGAGATTGATTATTTTTGCGCTTAGTACTTTTGAACGTAATATAAATATACTATTTTCCTGGTACATAAGCATAATTAATTTCAGTTTTTAGTGGTGATGACACAATCCCAAGTACATTTATCACCGTAAAAAATTTAATAGATCTAATTTTTTGCAATTCTTATGTTCAGTTTCTGATAGTCTAGAATTTTAACATCATATATATGAAGAAAAACTGTTGTGTGGGAAAAAACTCGGACAAAATATTTTAAAACAAATTTCACTCTCTCTCAATTTGTCAAGCTTTATCTATTTCAAGCTATCATCAGCATTTATGTAATAAAGAATTAGAAGTTAATAAATTGAAAAGAGATTTTTATAAGAAAAATTTATTCGATAATATATGGAAAAAATCAATGTTATTACGATACATTTGAACAGTTAAATTTAATAATTTTTATCACCCAAATATACGAGGCTAATGTAATTATCTGAGTTATTTCTATGATTATTATCATCAAAAACAAAACTTCATTATATATAACTACTGTAAATTCTCTTGATATATTTACCGCTTGGTTCCAAAAAATTAAACAATCTTTTCTAAAAGAAAAATGAAAGTCTTTCTTTGTAAATATATATGTAAAAAGTAGGGAAAATAAACTTTGAAATATTTTCAATTAATTATAAATTTAACCACATTAAATACACGGAATATTTTGATAAATTTTCTTATTTTTATGAAATCCAATATCTAGTCTCCTCTTTTTTTTCCCATCTCTAATAATTGTAGTTCACTACTGAATTGATTTAATAGACTTATATTGGCATGTTTTTCAGTTTCCTTAAATATAATTTTTCTAGTCGGGAAAGTAGCTTGAAATCTTTGAAAATACAACTTTTCTCTAAATTAAGCAAGATAGTTTGGGTAATTCCCAATTGTTTCTTGCGGTTGAAATAGAAATTATCTAGTAAATCAATAGGGATTCATTAACTACTATACTATGCTATCTTTTCAGGTTTGAAAAGTGTTTTTTCATTTGGTAATGGTTGTATATGTAAATAAAGCTGAAGATTAGAAATGTTTTTTACCCTAACCATATTATGTTGTGACCGTGTGGTTGATCTTTTTAAATATGAGATCATTCTTAAAATTGATGATATAATTTATCATTTATGGCTAGGACTGAATTTCAACTGACTGTTAGATTGGCAGATTTAATAATTAAGTAGACGGAAGAAAAGATAAAGATTTATATATTCAATATATAATCTTTCCTTATGTGTCAAAGTGTAAATTTTCCGCGATAATTTTCAAGTTATTTTTCTGACTTCGCCATTAGACTAAAATTTATTGATTTATTTTATTGCGTTTTCAATATAAAAGAAAAATTTATATATTTTTTAACACAAATACTAGCAAAAGAAAAGGACAGTTTTGATTGGAAATTTATTTTTTGAGTATTTGGAATTACTGTATTCTGTAATAAAACTATGTCAAAAGAACTCAGCGCTTGAAACAAAGGAAGAACTTGCAGAGATTTCTGTCGACAGGTAAAAAAATTGTACCAGACAGTCTGATTTTTTTCCAACAACAGAAAAATATATGGTTCTCATTTCGATAAATATTTTGTGTTTCTTTAAACAAGACACAATTCTAGTAGACTCCATAAAATAATAAACATTTAAGACTTACTACAGAACCGATTGTTTTGGCTTCCAGTATAATGTTATTTTTTTAGGTTTTCTATTTAATTAGCTTTTCTATTCTTAATATTTAGTTTTTTTAATAGCGAATTTTATATTCATAATATTTAGTTATTTTAGCAAATTAACTCAGACTATGCTACTTCTTCTGATGCGAAAAAAACAGAATATTAAAAAGAAAAATTATCGAATACTTAGCCGTAGTGAAATGAAAAATTTTAAGTACTTTGGTTATTTATATGAAAATCAGTTTGATTAATAGTTGTTATTAATTACAATTATTCAATATTTGTTACATATATTTTACAGAAAACAATATATATATTTTTTATTTGTTGGCCTAAAAACTCACCAATCAGGAATTATTAAGACCTTTTTTCTATACTTTCTACTTTGAACAATCCCGTAGCATCTTCTATACAGGGCATATTCAAAAAGTAACAGTACAAAAGACTTTTAACTGATTTTAGCAGTCGAATAGATGAATACTTATGAATGTCATTAGTTATATGTACTGCTCTCAACATTTAAATCGCAATATTAAGAAGTAATTAGCAAAATGAGATAAAAAAATTTCATATCTTTATACCATATCAATACAAGCCCGATATTGAAATTTCTGATCAGTAACATCAATGTATTCTGTATTCTGATATGGATTCTGAATCAATGTATTCTGATCAGTAACATATTGATGTAAGATCTTAAAAATATGAAATTGCTCTAAAAGTTTATTAAGCTGCTAAGCAGCATTATTTGATTTTACGGCAGTTTATAGCGTTTAATGGGATTCTGAAGCATTTCAGATCACAAATGTTCATTTGTATTGATGAAAACAAATAAGATACCAAATTCAATGTTATAGGAATCAATGTATAAATCCTCCAAGCCATCAAATTCGGAATTATTGCTGTCTATGAAATTACCTCAACTTCTCTTGCGCAGACTTGGTCAAATCCTTGTAATTCATCGAAAATGTATACATTGTCAACATACTGCATATTCTGTCCACCAAGACATCTATTTTAAGTGATGTATGCAGTTTATATTCAAAGTTTTACAAATCCTTATAAACTAATAGAAAATAAATTGTTGCAGTAATAAAAATATTGCTTTGAGAACTAAAATTATGATACTGTAGTACGTGTTTTCAGTGATGCTACGCTTATGCTTAATTTTTTCTTTGTTATTCATACTATTGTTTATTACTAGATTTTTGAAGTGATATATAAATACAAGATGCATATCAATGGCAAAATATTAATTTAATTTTGAAATATTTCTAAAACGCAATGCTTTACTAATATTCTTTGACTGAAGAATGCCTTATGTTATTGAATAAAGATATCGATAATATTTGAAAGAGTGCATACAGTATTGCACGCGAAACTTCCTGATAACTAAATATATCAAGTGGTTATTCAAGATTAATTCCCAACTCATTGAAACATTCATCGAAATTGTTATCTTATTTTTTTAAAAGGAAATCAGATTAATATTTGTTAAAAAAAATTAGGCTAAATAAATGCATACCTATGAACACTACAAGCTAAACACCAAATATAGCTTTCTTAGATTCTTATTTACACTCATGTCCATAAATTAAGGATAATTCAGAATCACACAGAAATTCAACTCTAAAATAAAAATTTCACGTGTAAAATTATCACACACATTTTGAAGCAACATCTACACATCATCTAATATGCAAATTACAAGAAACCACCAGATGGCGCCAGATAGAACCACCAGATAGTACGTCACAATAAAGAGTGTGTAAGAGAGGGGTATATAAGAAATGGTTGCAAAGGAGTCATACAACAACACAGAAGAAAGGACAGGGAAACCCAGAGAGAACACAGAAGGAAAAAGAAACATCCATGCCCGAACTGGGATTCGAACCCGGGACCACCAGCTCAGGAGTCAGGAACGCTAACCACTTTGCCAATCGGTCGGATTTATTGGCAGTTTGAATACATGGCTTTCTTCTTCTTACACATCTGTGATAGCCAGATTGTTTTCAGAATTTTTCCTATAGTATCTTCATGAAGAGTTTTTTTTTTAAACCTGCGTCTAATATCAAGCGCTACTTTACATAACGTAATTTTAGATTTAAACGTAAGGATTTAAGGATGCATATCTTTTCTCGTAAAGTCTGATTAGATGGTCAGTTACTCTCGAGGCTTTAAAATAACAGATTTCGATGACTTGTAAATATTGGTTACTGTTTGGATAGATGAATGAGTTCTCTTCCAACTATCTTTCCAATTGCTCAAAGAGTTTATCTTCATTCCTTTTAGTCTTAAGATTATTTTCCTTTCATCCGTAATAATCTCTTTTCCTTTGGAATCCATTTTCAGTCTGATGCATCATAGCAACAAAACAATATTTTTTATTCTATTTGTTGTATTGCCACCTAAGTTAAATTGAATAAACAGTAAAAATAAATTCAGACGATATTTCATTTCAGAAAAATTAAGAAAGGCTGAAAAATGAAGATTAATTTGCAAATATCTTTGTAAATTGTTCTTGTACGCCAACTTTTTCTGACCTGCTTTTTGTGTAATTTTTAATTATTATTATTATTACTTTGAAACACCGTGTATTATCTTTCTGAAATTGTTACAGTATTTAAGGAATAGTTTAAGAAATATGTTATATAAAAATTGAATTAATGTTGACATTATAATATATTTTTATTTTTTCTAGAATGTTTACTGTACATTTATACTCAGAATTTTCTGGCATGCATATATATATATATATATATATATATATATATATATATATATATATATATATATATATATATATATATATATATATATATATATATATATATATATATATATATATATATATATATATATATATATAATATGTATATAATCGTTTGCTTTTCAATTCATCCTGATGTTGAATGAAAATATTTTTAATAGGTTATAATTATTAAATTCTATTATAATATTTATTTTTAAGAACATTATTGGTAAATTGGATATTAAGTGATGTATATTAAAATTAAGTGATGCTTATTAAAAATTTTAGTTGTAACTGACGAGAATTCGAATTTTGTTATTTCTAGTGTTAATATCAAAGTTATACTTTATTTTTTGATTAAAATTTAAAAAATATTTTTTGAATTATCGTTTTATTTTGGTTTTGATTTCGATTGTAAGAACTAAGAACTTGTGTTTTTATATCGAATTAAATTAAATTTTGGTTAGTTTTCTGCGTTCTATATTTGAATGAAGGTAAGCTTGTTTTAATATCTTACTTAGATAATCTCCAAAAGGAAAATTGATATTTATACGTATTATCCCGTTAACCTTTTACTCCATAAGAAATAGCGTCGAATTTTCTAAATTTTAATAATTTTTTTTCAAAATATGAATTAAAAACCGAACAGTCTACTTATATCCTCATTGTAACAAATGAAAACTTTATTTGTAATTTATATGGCTGTAAATTGTATCATTAAATGACATATATTTTTCCTAAATATGGTCAACGGGATAATCAGTAAGCACCGAAAAATATATTTGTTTTACATCAAAGCTACCAGGAATTAAATTCTAATATCAGATAAATACAGTTTACTTTCCATTTGTAATCTCTGCGCACATATCGTGGCTCTGAGATGTTTTCTAACACTTTAGAAATTTATAGAAATTGAGGTGTATTCTGGAATGGAGAGAGAGAATATGCATTCTATGTTCAATAATATTTTTCACTTAGTTCTTATCCTTCTGAATAAAATCGAAAAAAAAATATGTATTATTTCTATAAAAAAGAGAAATATCGTATTTCGTAGAGTCGTAGAGTCGAACTTTCCCAGCACTAATAAAATGACGCTGGGAAAGTTCGACTCAGACTTCCGTCCCTTCAGTGGGTACAAGAGTACCAAGTAATGCTTGGGAGCTAAACACTGGGGGTTTTGCGTTTGGCTGACCACCTAACCGGGACACATACTTCTCACCCCAGGGACCTCAGTCAAGGAAACTGACATGCACACTGTAGACCTTGGCTTTCATGGGCTGTTGTGATTCAAGATTATTTATTTATTTATTATTTTATTTATTTATTTTTAGTTTAGAATTTGCTATCAATACACTCATGCCCATAAATTAAGGATAATTTAGAATCACACAGAAATATTGAACTCTAAAATAAAAATTTCACATGTAGAATTACCACACATATATTGAAGAATAACGAACAAATTATAAGAAACCACCAGATGGCGCCAATAGTACGTCAAAATGACGAGAATGTAAGAGAGGGGTATATAAGGAATGGTTGCAAAAAAGTAAAATTGTTTACAAACACTTTAAAAGCCTTTCAGTGCAATAACCGCATTGTTATGACACAAAAGCATTTGGATGATGTTTTTCGTGGTAGAATTATCGGCCGTATGGAATGTGGACGTACCCAGTTGAAAGTATCCGAGGAACTTGCAATCGCCCAAAGTGTCATCTCCAGGCTTTGGCAACGGTTCCAAGATGATGATAATGTGAGTAGACGTTACAGCACAGGCCACCCTCGAGTTACAACGCCGAATGAGGACCGGTATTTGGTAGTTACTGCCTAAAGAAACTGATGGACCACAGCATCAGACCTGTCTTGTCAGCTCTCTTCAGCTACTCGTACGACAGTTTCAAGACAGACCGTGCACAGACTCTTAGGGCATATTGGTCTATATGCTCGAAGGCCTGTCATATGTGTTCTACTTACCGCAACTCACTGTCACATGCGGTTAGCCAGGAGTAGACAGCATGCACTGTGGACACCGCAACAGTGGTCTTGTGTGATGTTTTCCGACGAGTCCGGGTTTAACGTTCAATCTGATTCTCGCCGGACTTTCATATGGAGAGGGTCAGGTACCCGTTATCGTCAAGCGAAAACCAATGAACGATACCGTTACGATGGTGCAGGATTGCTCGTTTTGAAAGGAATTATTCTGTGTCCTAAAACTAACTTGCATATTTAGAATGTAACCTTGACAGGCCACATCTATTGGAATGTCATACTGGAACAACATGTTCGTTCGTTTCGGGGCGCCTTGGGTGCACTATTTCTGTTTATGTATGACAACGCCCGTCCTCACCGTGCAAACATTGTAGACGAATGCCTTTAATCGGAGAATATCACGCGTATTGACTGGCCAGCATACTCACCGGACTTGAATCCAAGAGAACATGTGTGGGATATGCTTGGCCGATGAATTGCAGCCCGTCAACCCCTTTCTACATGCCTACCGGAACTTCAGAGAGTGTTGCTTGATGAGTGGTTCAAATGGATATCAAATTCATAGACCTATTTAACGTCTTAATTTATAAGCAACTAATTTGGAAATCGTAATCTAACTAAAGTTATGTATACCTGTCATTTCTGTGGTAATTGTTCCAAGATTTCAAGATATAATGTCCTTGAAGTTAATTAGCAAATAACATTTAATAATATGAATTTAGTTGAAGAATATTAGATTGTACAATTCTTTTACTAACTCATTTTTATCACAATTCCTTTTCATATTTTGTAATTCATTTAAAAATACTCTATTTGATTATATAATAAAAATATTTTAATGCAGTATTTGTTTATTTGAAGTTATTACAATAATGAGGATATTACTTTATATAAAACCTTGAAAATATTAATGTTTATGTTATAGATAATTTCAAGCAATTAATTTAGTTCCAAATAATAGATTCGCATCAATTAAACACAATATGGGTTAGGAAGATTGATGGGAATTTATTTTTTACCACTCGTGGTATTAAAAGAGTTATATTTAAGGAAAATTTTTCCTGAAACATAATTTTAACATCAAATATGAATAAAAAATGGCTTTTATGGCGGTAATTAATTGAAAATTTTAAATATGCTTGTTTAATCATACTTGTAAATAACTAATTATGATTTTCTTTAAACTACTATTTGCAAATTTTTAATCCTTTTGATTAAAGAATTAATCATGATTACTCTCTTACGTATGCGCAAATTCATTTGTGGTAGTTAATTTTGAAGACTTTCTCTACATAATAATACTTTATTAAATTTATATATATACCTTAAATTTCTTGCGGTGTATGCTATAGAATAACTTTGCCGATTTTCATTAGAATTGAATCTAAGTTTTTAATATTACACATCCAATTATAAAAACTAAAATTCACTAAATATTATAATAAATACCCTAGAACTATGAAAAATTTAATTTTTTGAATAAACTTAGCTTCAGAAAAAATTTTATATTATCCAAATCATTTTTCTTTAATTTGAAGAGAAAATATGAATGTTCAATTATTGGAAAAAATTGATACAGACGTATATTGAATATGTAAAAACCGAAATTTAATTTTTAATTGAATTTAAAACAACGATTTTTTAAGATTAAACTTTTCCTGCTCTTTGTATTTTTTGTTCATTTAGTGAGTTGTATTACAATGATTAATTAATGAAAAATCCAAAAAAGAAAACATGAACTAAATGAGAAGTACTCACATTTATTCGAACATTTATGCAAATTTATGAAAGAAAAAAATCACTTTGATGTGTTATTTAAAAAAAATTATGAATTAAGTATTTTTTAAAATACTAAAGTTTTATGAGAAATTTTCAAGTTTTATTTTATATATTTTAAAGTTAATAATAAAATTTTAAACGTTTTTGAGAACCATTTTAAGAATATTTAATTTGATACTAAAATAAAATTAACCAAGTTTTAGCAAACAAAACCCTATCATTTTTTATCATCCTATTTGTTCAACTAAGAATATAACGTTGATTTGGGCTATAATATGCGAAGCATGTTAATAAAGAAACGTGTTCACAGAAGTAATAAGTTTTAATGAAGAGTACAAATTAATTTGATTTAGGATACTGTTTATAAAAGACAGTAGAAATCAATGAAGGGGTTTAAATGAAAGTCACCTTTGATATCCTTATACTTTTTTTAGTTGCAGAAAAGCAAAATATTTAAATATATTTGCGAATTTCTCTTACAATGTGTAAGGACAAATACATAAGAATGCCTTATGTGCAAAGGCAAATATATAAAATGGCATAGTGTCCAATGACAAATATAAGGTAAGGAATGTTCTTACTGTTTTCACTTTGTCATTGAATGAAGGTAAAGTAAGTATGCAAATTAGTATATGACGTGGTTGAGACACAGGTTAGTCGAGAGAAGGAATATCAATATATAAGAGCAGGTCCACCGCTCACATTCATCCAGCGTAACTAGTACAGTAGCGAAAAGAAATGGACGTGTCGAAGGAGCTCGTTCGTTGTTGTTTGCCTTACAACTTCAAAATGGGCATATTAGTTGCTGCATTAAATCGCTGAATATGGCAAGCGTTTGAAGCGCTGAATATGGCAAGCTGTAAACGAACGTACGGCAAAGCAATGGTTTCACAAATTCATGTCGGGAGATTTTCCTTCTGTGATGATGCTGGTGTCTAGTGGACTAGTCTTCATGTGGCTCGCTATGAGCAGCTGCCAATGGGCCAAACGATCACGGCGAACCTGTACTCGCAGAAATTGGAACGTGTGCAACAGGCATTGCAACAGAAGGAGCTGGCACTGATTAATCGCAATGGTGTACTGTTTTTAGCTGATAATGTGAGGCAGCATGTCGCTCGGGTTGCCAGGAATACAATACAGCGACTTCATTGGACTTCGTGGAAGATGATTTACCAATGAAGCACTCATGGAACTTTTTGTGTCCAAAACCCCCGAGTTTTACCGCAAGTGAGTACACAATAGGGTTTGCACAATTAGAGACATATTGACAGAAGATCCTGAATACCTGCTGCTTAAGAACTGGTGCCTGAATGGTGCTTACTTAAAGGACTAACAATATGCTACACTTTCTGCAGGTAATCTTCTTTTGGGTACTTAAAAACGCCAGGATTTTTTTATTTACCTTGTATGGAAATGTATGTTAATACCAATGACAAATATAAAAGCGTCATTATCTGAAAAGGCAAATGAATAAAAAATTGTTCAAGATTAAGATTTTATATGAATTGTTATTTTGAAAGATACCTTTTAAAATCTTTTAAATATTTTTATTTTCTTTAAACTAAATAAATATTTTTTAAGTATAAGCAAAATAAAAGCATTTAATACAGGGTTCATCTCATATGAAACAGCTTGCATTATCCTTAATTTATGGACACGAGTGTAGTTTATTACTGTTATTGTGTGTGAAACTCTGTACAAATTATGATTTTTACAGGAAGAACATTTATACAATTGTATCTAAAATTGTTTTTTTTTTTTCAAAAAACTCACTGAAAAAATTATTTTTAAGAAAACATAAGCAGTAGACTTTTAATGTAACCCTAAGGTAAGTTGTACGATACTTTATTGGTAGGAGAGGAGAAAATTCCATTTTAGTACAATAAATATTGTTGTGTTAATAGAATATGTAATTAATATTAACGATTAAATGATGATCTCGAAGATAAATGATAATTAAATGATTTTTCCACCGCAGATATTGTAATGAATTTAATATGAAGAGAGGAACGTAGAGATAGCCAGTTTTGTTAACTTAAAAAAGATCTCCTCTTATTCTTATATTTACAATTCATTATAAATGCTTTATTTCTTTGTATTTATTTTTAGTTACGAAACAAGGCTTTACAAAATAAAATCATTGGTCATTTTCTTAACAACGTGCTTCTTTTTAAATTATAGATCAAGGACAATGACCTACTTAATTTCTGAGATTTATGAGTTACTGATTTGAAAACCGTAGCAATAAATAAGGGTTGAAAGGAAAAAAATCAAATTGCTTATTTTAACGAAATCAGATAATATCAAAGCATTTATTAATACTTTTATCTTCATAGTTTCTTACGTTTTGCATATGAGTCTAAAAAATATTCCATTTGTTGATGCAAATAAATTTTAATTTTATACATGCTGTTATAAATTTCTAATGGGACATTACTGCTAAAATTATTATATGATTATATATATATGTATATATATATATATATATATATATATATATATATATATATATATATATATATATATATATATATATATATATATATATATATATATATATATATATATATATATATATATATATATATATATATATATATATATATATATAACATAGGATAGATATATCTATGTATATTAAAATAATAAATATAAAAATACAAAGACTCATATTGACCATGATAGCGAATTTAAATATAACTTTTAATATAATTTCCATGATATTATGATTATAAAATAAATATGCAGAAATTTTAAAATTCTAACATTTAAAAGATGATCTATCAATACTATCATGATTTCGAATCACATTAAAAAACGCATACATCTCAGATGTATTTATATATTATTTTATGAAGTCATACACCAACCCACACATGCATATAAGCATAATCGAATAAAAATAATTTTGATAAAAAAATTCATAGAAATGTTTATTACAATTTTAAAACTTTTAAATTCATAAAGTTTGTATCTAAATTATCTTACAATATTCTGATCACTATACATGCTGAATTTATTTACATTTAAGATTTATCAAAATTAAATAACATGAATGATTGTGAATATGCTGCTTGAAGACATTTAAGTACTAATAACCTAGCTGGCAAAACGGTAGAAACAATACACATCAATGATGCAGATACATTTTTCTAAAGCTTCTTACATATCGTGATAAACTACTCTTATGTAATCATAATAGAAAATATGAATTAATGTCCGTATGAAGCGACAAGATAAAATTAGACTATCACAGACAGTATCATCAGTAATTATTTTTTTGTTTTTGGTATTTGTCATAAATAATTTCACCACCAAATAACAATAATGAAAGAGACACTCCAATTATCAATATAATAAAAGCCCCAGACAAGTGTTCCAAGGAAAGCTTCATTATTATTTCATCGCCTTTTATCACAGGTTGTGTCACAATTTTAAACTTACTGTTTTGAAATCTGTATTGGTTCATGTTATACTGCTAAAGTCCAGAAGCCACGACTCGGCTTATAAATCTATTTAAAAATCTCGTGCAGCAAAAAGTTTTGCTTGTGTAAATTGATAGTTGGGCAGTAAATACTGCATCCTTTGAAATTAAAACTCTTGGATCTGCCAAGACTTTGAGGTATGTCAATGGTAATATTACTGCGAATTTGTCAATAACAGACTTGGATAAGGCATTATTTGCGGAAAATTGTTGTTTGCTTTTCATCATCTTATCAGCAAGTTTCCTTAAACGCTCATCTTTACTAGTTCTGAAGATATGTAAGTAAACACTTTCTTGAGCAACAGCACAGTCATAATGACCACTCTCAACGGCCTGTACCAGCTTGTCGATGGTATCAATAGCTGGCTCGAAACTGGGAACCAACATGATGGACAGCAGAACAGAAACATATGCAAATGAAATTAATCTTGCTCCAATACTCCAAAACGCTAGAAGGATTCTCTCGCGGAATACAAGGTCTCTGTCTGGTTTCGCAGTTTGTTCTGTCAAATCAGCAAAGAGTTTCGTCAAATAATCTAGATAAGGCACTTTCTTTTTATTAACAAGCATAAAAATGAATGGCAGAGTGAAAAGTATTGTTACGATGGTGTACCAAAGTGAAGGTAGAAAGGGATCAATGAGAACATAGCTTTTGGAAGCAAGAACTGGTTGTCTTGCTGCAAATTTAACTTCTTCAAAAAAGTAAGGCATTGTGTAACCAGCTGCTTCAGTACGATCTTCTCTTAACATGAGTGCGCTCAAGCAAATGTCACATTCATTCCTTTGTAACAATCCCATTGCTCCATCCCAAGATCCGTTTTCGAATCGCTTTCCAAATGAAAGAGGATTTGGTAAAATATACGTGGCTTCGACTTGTAGAGTTTGCAATATCATATTTAAAAAATTATATTCCATACCACTGTAAGGCTGAATTTTTCCGTCATCCAAATATTTTAAATTAATAATATTTGCAAGTGGTACCAGACAAATTCTTAAATTTGAGGGAAAACCATTTGCCATGCTGAATGTCAAATAAAAATTAGTACGAGAATTTATTGAAATATAAATGGCAGCCGATTTGAAATTGGCTTGTTTTACTAGCTAATTTAAAATTTTTTCTTACAGACTATTAAAAATATACTCAATTTAAATTGACGCCAGCACAAGAGGTTCACTTCTTAAAATTAATGTTTTAGTGCTTCATTAAAATTTGATGAAAATCATTCTCCCAAACATTCAGTGATTAAATCAAATATTTATATTGATTTTTTCGTTGAAATTATTATTCGTATTTTGTACATGCAATCATTCAAATAAATAAGTGAAGGTGATGATAACAACTCGTTGTTTACATTCTTGTTTTTCTATATTGTTTTACTAATGGATCTATTTTTTTCATCGGCATTTTTACCTAACTTTATTCCTAAGAATATATATGATAAAATTCATAGGAATTTTTTTACGAAATTCTATATGCTTACGCTTACATTTCATTCATACAAGTCAATTATGAAACATTTCCGTTTCCCAGAACTTGTCACCAATTTTCGGAATTTAGTCCATGTCGTAAATTTTGCTTCAAGTAAAAGTGCTAGTGGTATCACTATGAACATCTTTAATACCTAAATTTTGTTGACTTCTCATTATGTATGGTATATATTAGTAAGGAGTTAGATCACTTATTGAAAGAAAAGAAAATTCCTAAATAAATTGAGAAATGTTAAAAATATGTCTATTTTTATGAATATATCTAAATCTATTCAGTGAAGTAAGTCTATGTACACAATACTCTCTCTATGTCACAAAGAATATGAAAGCAGTATTTAAAAGTGAATAACAGAATAAAATCTCACATTTTATTTTTGTTGAAAAACCCATTAAATTTGTACACTATTCGAAGCTTTCAAAATAAAATTTACTACTATACAGATTTTTTTAAAAAAATTGGTAAATTTGATTTCATTTGGAATTTAAAAATACCCAAGGTATATTCATAAATTTATTTCATCAAAAGCATCTCAAACTTATGAAGAAATAAAAATATCTGACAAATACACCGATTATAATGGGATAAAATTTTATAAAAATTTACTTGTAGTGTTAAGAACAACCAAATGTTTTAAATTAAGATTGATTGTAAGAAAATATTAACTGGATTTGAAAATTCGGCACAGGTGCCGTATAAACGATGCGCCAAATTCTGAGATTAACGTTTTTTTGGCAGATTTTCTTATGTATCTGGCAACCTTGTTTTTGTTACGTCATACATATGGACACCTATAAGAATTGAGCAGAAAATTCTATTTTGGTAACCCTAGTATTTACGTCATCGCGCACGTCACGATACGTCATCTTGGCAACATTTCTTCAACGCCAAAAATTTCAGAATTTGGAATCATGGATTATAGGGCACCTGTGCTGAAAATTCTATGGTAGGAAATTTGATTTATTTTGTTCTCTGAATAATAATTCGAAATACCTGTAAGCTACTGTTTTTGCTCCGGGTTACTCAGAAAATGCTCAATGTCTTGAATGAAATGCTTCGTTAAGCAGTATATGCACAAATAATGTACTTAAAACCAGGATTATCATCTCCCTATACACAGTGTTTGCAGATGGCTCTGCTGTCTTTCGTGTTGTATGCAAGTATGCAAATTGAAATATGATATGTGCAACTATATTCTAATCTATTTGCTAAATTTATCACCACAAAATATTTTACACTTATTTTTGGAAATATATGGTTGTTGACTGAGATTACTCTCGCTTAGATGATAGATTTTACAAATAGCTAGATTTCGTGAAAAGATTGTTTTAGCCAGCATAATTTTAATGAGCAAAAATATTTATTAGAAATTCTAAGTTAATCGATACGTAAAGTTAATCTGTTGATGTAAATGCCTTTACCTTAATAATGATTGTTGCTCTAAGTATTGTATTCAGATATATTTCAGTATACATTTCAGCTAATTTATCTAAAAAGTCTTATATCTAAAAGTTTATCTAGTGCAATATAAAAAACAAACACAACTATTTTCTATTATTATTGAATAAGTTGAATTTTTTATTTTTATTATTAATGTATGCTTTATGATTCTTTTTTCAATTATATTTTACTGCGACCGCAAATGTAAGTACAACCACCCACTTCGTCTTTATTATTAGTCTTTAATACTTATTTATTATTAATATATAGAGTCGGTCTATAATAAAGATGAAATTTTCATTAATATATAGAGTCGGTCTATAATAAAGATGAAATTTTCTTCATTTTCTTCTAAACTTCACATTTTGTTTTTAGAAGAATTTTCAACCTAAAGTGCGTTCATTATTGTTATATACAGGGTGTCTCAAAACGACCGCATAAACTCTGGACAGCTAGATTCTTTGTTGGGAGTACATAAAAACTACTCAAAGAAGTGTTCCTGTACGATCAATAGTTTACGAGAAAAATACGAAAAACAAAGTATCGCATGACTTCCGGTGCAAGAAAAAACACTTTATCGGACATATCAACAACAGTATTTGCATATCTTTCCAGACGATAATGTTTAAAACGTTCGTCTTACATATTGCGCAATGCATGCGCGTGCCATGGCATGACTTTAAGCCGTCGTTAAACTGGTATTTAAAAGGCTGCATCTTGCAGCTACCTGTAGTCTTCGTATGGTGGCAAGGTATTCCATTCGGGACTACTGTGACATGTACTTGATGTAAGGCCGATGTAAAGGAAATGTCTTTGGTTCCAGCATGATGGGGCTCCGGTGCATTTCTGTGCTCCTGAACGTGGTTGGCTGGATATGGAATACCCCGGCAACTGGGTTGGACGTAAGGGTCCGGTTCTATGTCCTCCAGATCTTACACCGTTGGAGTTTTTCATTTGAGGCCATCTCAAGGAACTGGTGTATCGAGACGTAGTGCCAACATCAACGGACTTTGTTGCTCGTCTGCACGCTGCTTATACTTTGGTGGACACCGCGATGCTGCAACTTGTGATGACAGCCATTCCACAGCGTGCTCAAGCCTGCCTCGACATTCAAGGCGGAAACTTTGAGCATCTGCTTTAAATTGTGCATATACTGCAGTTGATATGTTCAATAAAGTGTTTTTTCTTGCATCGGAAGTGACGTTATACTTTGTTTTTCGTATTCTTCTCGTAAACTATAGATCCTACAGGAACGCTTCTTTGGGCAGTTTTTATGTACTTCCAACGAGGAATTTAGCTGTGCAGAGCTTATGCGGTCGTTTTGGGACACACCGTGTATATATATATATATATATATATATATATATATATATATATATATATATATATATATCATGCTTTACGTTTTACCTTATTTTTCTCTTTCATTTAGCTTAACCATTGTGTTGACTACGGTACGGTTCAAGCTAGTCGTAACATGGTTTTCAAAATGAGAAATTTGGAATGTTATTTTAAATTTTAAGAATGTAAGTAAAAACATAATATTTAAGTATTACTTTACCCTACAATTTTTCCTTTAAAAAATCTAAAATACAGAAATTTTCTGGATTGTCAAATATCTGACACACACACACACTTGCCATAAAAGTCTGTAAATCTGTGTACAAACGCAAAGTAAACATTCTACGGAAAAGAAAATACATTATAGTGTCAACATTAATTCTGTTCTTAAATAAAACTTTTCTTTAACAATTCTTTTAATATCAGTAACAATTTCGGAAAAATAACACACATTGCTTCAAAGTAATAATAGTAATAATAATTACATAAACCTCTTCCAATCGCTTAAGCATACGGTGAATTAGCTTGGCGGTTTCTGCTGATGAAATATTATTCCATTTAATCAAAATTACTCTTTTTAGCATATCTTTCAATATTATGTTATGTTATCCAATGTTGCGTTCCAATAAGTCCCATAAATGCTCGATGGAGTTTAAGTCTGGGAATTATGGAGGAATATGCAACTGATATTTGATATCATACAACAGCATGAGTTTTATTTTGTGGGGAGTTAGTTTTGGGTGTGATTGTTTTGTTGAAACCAAAAATCCTACCCAAGGTTTAAATATTGTGACTTTGCTTCAAACTTTCGTTGAATATATTTAGATATCCCATATGATCTAATATGGAGTTTATAAATGTTAATTGATCAACTCCATTTTTTGCCATGCACCACAAAATCATTATGACACCCCCACCGTGTTTACCGGTAAACTCAAAATTTTGTTTCTTAAAAGCCGTTTTCCAACTATCTTTGCAATCGCTTGAAGAAATTTACCTTCATTTCTTAGTCTTAAGATCATTTTCTTTTTGTCCGAAACAATCTTTTTTCCTTTGAATCCATTTTAAGTCTTCTTGTTTGCAAATACTAATGTATCATATCAACAAAACAATGTTTTTTATTCTATTTATTATTAAAGTACGCCAGCCTTGTTAAAATGAAAAAGTAGTAAAAAATAAATGTTGAGAATATTTTATTTCATATGAGCTCATGGTGACTAAAAAAAAAAAATAAGATTCATTTGCAAATATCTTTTGTAATTCGTAACTGCACGCAAACTTTTTCTGACCTGCTTTTTGTGTAATTTTTAATTATTATTATTATTACCTTGAAACACCGTGTATTATCTTTCTGAAATTGTTACAGGTATTTAAGGAATAGTTTAAGAAATACGTTATATAAAAATTGAATTAATGTTGACATTATAATGTATTTTTTTTCTTTCTAGAATGTTTACTGTACATTTATACTCAGAATTTTCTGGCATGCATATATATATATAAATATATATATATATATATATATATATATATATATATATATATATATATATATATATATATATATATATATATATATATATATATATATATATATATGTGTGTGTGTGTGTATATAAATATATAATATGCATATAATCGTTTGCTTTTTAATTCATCCTGATGTTGAATGAAAATATTTTTAATAGGTTATAATTATTAAATTCTATTATAATATTTATTTTTAAGAACATTATTGGTAAATTAAATATTAAGGGATATATACAGAATTTAATTAAGAAAATTAATTGTATTATTAAAAATTTTAATTGTAATTGACGAGAATTCGAATTTTGTTATTTCTAGTGTTAATACCAAAGTTAAACATTATTTTTTGATTAAAATTTAAAAAAATATTTTTTGAATTATCGTTTTATTTTGGTTTTTATTTCGATTGTAAGAACTAAGAACTTGTGTTTTTATATCGAATTAAATTAAATTTTGGTTAGTTTTCTGCGTTCTATATTTGAATGAAGGTAAGCTTGTTTTAATATCTTACAGCTAATCTCCAAAAGAAAAAAATGGTAAGAAATGTCGTTGAATTTTTAAAATTTTAATAATTTTTTTTTCAAAATATGAATTAAAAACCGAACAGTCTACTTATATCCTCATTGTAACAAATGAAAACTTTATTTGTAATTTATATGGCTGTAAATTGTATCAATAAATGACATATATTTTTCCTAAATATGGTCTACGGGATAATCCGTAATTACCGAAAAATGTCTTTGTTTTACGTCAAAGCTACCAGGAATTAAATTCTAATATCAGATTAATATAGTTTGCTTTCCATTTGTACTTTCTGCGCACATATAGTGGTTCTAAGATGTTTTCTAACACTTTAGAAATTTGTAGAAATCGAGATGTATTCTAGAATTGAGACAGAGAATATGCATTCTATGTTCAATAATATTTTTCACATTATGTCCTTATCCTTCTGAGTAAAATCGAAAAGGTTATTATTTTAATAAAAATATGGATTATTTTTTCGATAAAAAAAGAGAAATACGAAGCACTAATAAAATGACGTCCCATAAGTGATTCTATATTGAAGAAATTTTATGTAAATTTATATATTAAATTAATGTCTGCATTATTTTATCTCAGTTTGTACTTTTCTGGCATTTATTAAATCACTTGTCTTCATAATATTTGTGTAATACGCTTGAACCGTGATAATATATATATATATATATATATATATATATATATATATATATATATATATATATATATATATATATATATATATATATATACATATATATATATATATAATAGCTCCCAAAAATATACGTCCAATTACGAACTGCAAAGGAATAGTAATGATAGTAAAAATCAATTTCACTTTAATAACTAATGATATTTTTTTTGTTCTTATCAATACTGCATGAAATATATAATTAAAAATGAATTTTTTTAAATATTAAAAAAAATCGCAGTTCTAAAAATTGTGATTATTAATGTAATAATAATTGAATGATGCAAAAGTTGAACTAATATTTTGTTGGATACGGTTGATCACTTATAGCAACTATTGGATTTTTGGTTATATATTTCATTGGTCATGTTTTATTGTTTTAGTGTCAGTTTCCGTAATATATTTTGACACAGTTTCTGTTTTGTCTTTGCTTTCAAATTCTAGTATCTAGTTCTCTCTAAATATCCATATTTGCTGTTTAATTTAGAAGATCTAAGGATTGAGATTTTATTTTTAAACTTTTCGACAATCATCGGGACACTAGAGATGTAAGTTAAGAGTCACAGATTAAGGTCAGCATCTTAATTCAAAAAAATGAAAATTTCATGTATTTTTTTAAATCAAATTTTTTATATTTTCATATTACTTTTTTTATTACCTAGATAAAATCGATAAATGATCATTTAGAATATAGTTTGTTTGATAATTTATGCTTTGAATTGTGTGATTCACTGTTGTGGATAGTAGCGGATTTTAATTTCACTCTTAAGAAACCAATTTAACTCGATATATTTGAAAATATGGGAAAGCACAATTTCATTTTGATATTGGTAATTACAAGAATCCTTAATACAATGAGTATTTTCTCTCAGAAAATAATTTAAAGTACTAAATTTATAGCATATATTCTAAAACTACATATCTCATATTTACTTAACGTACAATATTTCTCTAAAACTAGATGTATTAAAAATTTAGTAATACATAAAAGTAAAAATTAAGAAAATAATTTTGAAATAACATTTTGGTAAATCATTGAAACATGTTTATAAAGAAAGCTTGTTTGAAATACATTTTTTAATAAAATATACATATAAAATATAGTAATAGCATGTCAGAAAATGCTATTAATCTAAATAAAGTTGTTTGATAAAGAAAACTTATTGAAAGATTATTGAAAAATTTTTCTCTTTGAAATTTTAACAAATATAAAGTATCTTTATAGACATAAAAAATTTTTTTAAAAAGAAGGAAAGATTATTTTAACAATATACTGTTTAATATTCATTAAATCTTGATTACAGTTGTTACATTTAACTTATGTTGTATATGCGTGTATTTCTTTAAAAGAAGTTATGATTTCTCTGTATTGCATACCACAAAAATAATCTTCAAATAAGATTAGTCGTAAAATTTTTATTTGAACTCCCCCCATTAATAAATGACTCTGTATTTATTTTTCTTTGCAATTCTTTAATTAAAATGATATTAACAATATAAAGAGACATATATTTTCTGTCACAAAGTTTTGAAATTCATTTAGTTTTTCAGCTATTCAGTCAATTGTATTTATTATCACACAAAATAGTAAAGATTATAAAGTCTTTCAAAGCATTTTTATTAAATTGAAAAATAAATATAATACAATATATTTTGCAAGCAAAAATAAGAAAGACTTATACATTTTTGAATAAATTGAAAAAAGCATTTTACAATATTTCTCATAGCGTAGTCTTTTACATCATAAAACACTCAGTTTATAATTTTTCTCTCGCAAAGACTAACAAGCAATAAGGTCAGTAATTGACGCAAAGTGACAAAGAACGCAAAGCATTTAGACATTATTCTGCAACACTAATTGGATGCCTTGTTACGCAAACAGAGAATTAAAAATTAAAAAAAATCTTAATATAATCTTTGAAAGTTTTATTTTTAAATATCATATATGTAGAATAGAATCCCAATCTAGAAATTTCAACATAGTTTTTGATTCATTAATATTGACTTAGAGATACATTTTAACACGCTGTCGGATTTAGAATTGTACATGTGAGAATAAGAATTGTTTTCAAAGATCTGTGTAACTCTTTAGATCGTGCAGTGAAATGAAAAGCTTATTAACTATCTTAAAAAGAATAACATTTTGATTAATAAGTAAAATTTGAATAGCGATTGACTGCTTTCCTTTCCTCACAAAAAATTAAATTTCTACTCTTCTACTCTAAATATCATAAGGATTTTCATTAGTACTAAATATTTCCATCAGAGATTTATTTCTTTTGTATTTTACACTTATTATAAATTATTTCGCCCACAAATACTAATATTGAACAGGAAATTCCAATTAATAATACAATGAAAGCACCAGATAAATGCTCCAATGAAAGCTTCTTGATTGGGTCCTCTTCTGCAAAATTACTAGTTTTGATTTTTTTCCCGAAAAACTGATAATGATCACTTTGCAATTGGCGGATTCCCCCAGCGACAACATGGTTTACAATGTTTTCTAATTGTTCCATGCAGCAAAATCCTTTGCGAGCGTATATTACTGTTGGGGCAGAAAAGAGGAAGTCTTTTGAATATAAAACAGGAGGAGTTACTATAGTTTTTAAGTATGACATAGGCATTATAGCCGCAAATTTATTAACTTCAGTTTTCGTTAGAACTTTTAATAAGCTAAATTTCCAGTCATTTTCCTTCATTCTGTTGGCAAGTCTTCTCAGGCGATCATCTTTACTATTTAGTAAGAAATACAGGTAAACACTCTCTTTCGGAACGGCACATTCATAAATACCACGATCAACCGCGTTTGCTAGTTGATCAATGGTATCAATTGCTGGTTCAAAGCTGGGAATCAACATGATGGACAGAAGGACAGACATGTAAGAAAATGATATAAGTCTCGCTCCGATACCCCAAAAAGCTAAGAGGATTCTTTCTCTAAATGTAAGGTCACTGTCAACATCTTCACTGTGGTCAGTCAGATCAGCAAATACGCTGAAAAGTTTTTCAAGATAAGTAAACTTTTTTTTGTTGACTAGCATGAAAAATAATGGCATTATGAAGAGAACCGCTATGATGGAATACCAAACTGAAGGTAGAAACGGTTCGATAAGAACACGTTTTTTCGAAGCGAGAAGTGGTAATCTTGCGGCAAATCGAATTTCTTCGTAATGGTAAGGTGTTGTACAGAGTGCATCAGTAGCACGATCTTCTCTCATGATTAGGCCACTTACGCATATGTCTGATTCGTTCCTTTGTAGCAATCCCATAGCTCCATCCCAAGTTCCATTCTCGTACCTCGTTCCAAAACTTGCTGGATTTGGTATAACGTAGGTAACATTGACCTTCATAGCTTGTACAAGTGTCTTGACGAATTCATAATCAAAGCCACTGTAAGGCTCGAGAGTTCCATCTTCCAAATGTTTAACATTAACCATATCTCCCATAGGTACAACACATAACTTTAGATTTTGTGGAAATTTTAATCTTGGCATGTTGAATGGTTAGGAAAAATTACAAATCAAAAGAGCTTAAAAAGTTTGTAAGTGCTGGTTTCTTTACAAATGTGTTTTAACATAAGACATTTCATTCCACATTTACGAATAAGGTGTTATAGAATAATAAAGGCATATTAAATTGCTTTTTTTTTTTATTCTAGCATAATGCATTTTTACGAAAACTTTTTTTTACTCGCGAGAAACAAAAAAAATCAATATATCAGTTTGTCTAGAAAATGAGAAATCAAATAATTTATTATTAATCTTTTTCATCAAATTAAAATTTGTTTTCCAACATGAAATTTAAATTTTGCTATTTGTTTAGAGTAAATCTAAATGATTTTATGGAAGCTAATAAAATAAATATAATTGTTTGCTTTTAATTTTTAATAGCTTTTTGTTCTGATATCAAAATTTAAATGAAGAATATGTCTTAATTTATTCTTGTTATTTTAAAAATGCTGTTAATATTGCACGAAAGGTTTTATATTGAATTATTTACTTATATTTTATACACATCCATACAGAAATGTACGCTAAAATTAAGAATTAATAACAATTGTATCAAATTTTTAATAAGGTACTAATTCTACTTAAAATTAGATGATAAATCCATAAAAAAACCCATAAAAATATCCGTTTTTAAGAAAAGAACAATCCATTAAATATCAAAGTTATTCAAAATTCATATTCAAAATGTACTCAAAAGAGCCTGGGAAATTTCATTAATTCATGTACTTATATTTCCTTAAAAGATTTCTTATGTCATTGTTTGACAGCACTGTTTAACATTTTTATTGTTTGAAGTTTTCTGTTATTATTCACATACTTTACTTTCGAATTTGGCAGAAATGCTTACTTTTATGTAAAGTTTTTGGATAATGTAAAATTTTTAGTGTAATAGCTATTTTATTTGGATATTTTTTCAAAATAAATTAGGTTAAAAATGTTTTTCACTGTTTAACATTTTCTTAAGTATCATAGAAAGAATATTGTGTAACCAAAATAACCCACTCTTGTGAATTTTTTATCTTTGTTTTTTTATGATTTTTTTATCATTTTCAAGCCTGCTTCACATTTGCAGAAAATAAGAATAAGTCATGTTATTTCTGCAATTTTTCGTAAGTTGTTGTTCAAAGTTTTTCCTATGTGCTAGTCTTTCAAATGAAAAGTAAAATGCTAAATAGTCTTTCAGGCACATAAAAGTTCACACAAAAAGTCTTTCAGAAATTTTATATGTAGCAAATGAATGAAAAAATGTAGCAGTTTAAGTTTGTGGTTGCAGGTTTAGAAAGCTGTTATGGTTTATGTTTGCCTTTATATTTTACAGAAACTTAAGACTTAATAGCAAAATGTTTCAAATTTTACATAATTGATGAGATTTTCTTCCTTAAAATGCATATTTCTACCTCATACTTTTCTTCTTCAAATTTTCTTCTGTTTATATGCGAGCTTTTAATATAATAGGTGAATTCGACTTCATTTCTTATTTTCATTGTTCTTTTTATCATTTTTCCGAGGATCTTTTTTAATGAAAGAGAACAGCTCCTATTATTGAAAAGGACTTAAAAATTTCAAAAAGCATTTTAATAATAAAACGTACCCAGAGAATAAACACGGATTGGCTTATATTAAAAAAAATATGATCATTGAATGGAATAATTTTTGGCAAGTGCAATTTTCAGACATTTTCATAAAAAATTCGATTTCTGGCATTTACAAATTATTGCTTCATAAGTGACTAATTAATTTATTCAATAGCTTCTATCAATGGAACTCTTATCACAATCGGAATGTATCAATCGAATATGTACCAGACATATCTGCTTGTATTAATCAAATCATGGTTGATGGTCATTTCATGAACTGAACTATTGAAGTTATTTTTTGAATTTATATTTCTGTTTTTCTCTGTTCCAGAAGAAAGAATGGAAGACTTGCTTTATCATCCATACAAATAAAAACTTACCAGTGGCGGACGATAAAACACGGCGTCAAATATACTTGACAAGTCAATCACAGATTAACAATTTTTAAATTATATATTTTTTTAAAAAAACCATTAAACAGTTTTCGTTTTATAGCACTGAAACTTTTCTGCATTTTGGAATCGAAAAGTTCGCTTAAGAATATTTTTTCAAAAAACAATGCATTAAATTCTTCTTCTAACTGTTCAAAATAGCTTCTAAAACACACAGAAAGTATTAACATTATGGTGGGTTTTTTTTTGTATGTGTATGTTTTCATCTTCTACTTTCTAGTTCATTTTCAATGCTTCTTATGATTTTTTCATTACTTACATGCTCGAAACATAAATAAGACTAATCAATTCATTCAATAATATTAGTGTTATCTACGTTTCCTCTGTTACCTACTCCAAATTCGCTTTATCATGCCCAGAAACATTTTTTTAAGTTGTATCCAAGCTTTGTTTACACATAGCATAATCTTAACCAAGGACATCAATTATATTAATTTCCGAACTAACTTCAAAGTACTATTATGTCATATTTCCAATAGAATGTCGTGTAAAACCAATTCTTTTTGTCAAGGATAAAATTGTGATATGGAGAAAGAAACACTTTCAATAATATTTCCGTTTTCCAGTTTCAAATGAGTGGGTTTGGGCGTTACCAATTAGCAACACAGCTTTCTGGGATACATATACGAATACTCCTGCTATTTCACAGCTGGTGGACAAAGCAATTTTTTTGCAAAAAATCTTTTTAAAATACTTTCTGGTACATAAAGCCTCTGTTTAGTAGAAGTAACCTGCTTACAGTTTTTTAACTTGTTCTTTTAAGAGCGCTTAATATATATATATTCCTGTCACAACTGGCCTTAGTTTATAGGATTCTGGAGTATTAGTTCAAGCCAATATCAACCCGTTTCTTTCTACATTTATGTCCTGGTGCTTGATTTTTCGCTTCCAAATGCAAAAATTCGTGTTGATAAAAATTTCCAAAGAATTGAGCTATCGTAACACGTGATTCAACTTTATCAACGTATTGATACGAAATTATTTCTGATTGAAGAGATTATTAACTATCATTGAAATGTTCTAAAGCTTATTTTAGTAACTTATGTTCTTGAAAAAAGGAACAATATCTGGTGTTTAGGAGCCCTATTTTTAGCCATCTTGATGATGCATTTATATTCTTATTTATATAAAAAACATAAAAATGGAATTTAGATTTTGAGAATAATCGGATGTTTATTAGTTTTATTCTTTTTGGATTCCACCTTTTTTATTCTTGCAAAATATATATCATATATTTCATTTAATCCTGTTTAGATAGCTTTTCTACAGAAAAGGAAAACTAAATAATAATCCTGACTCGTACTTGATACAATAAAAAATTTCAGTTTACTCCTTTATTTTATACGTCTTTAAATTTTAAATATGTAAAGAAATATTTTTCTGTTTGAAAAAAATGTGCTGAATAAATATGTTCATATTTATTCAAAGAAAAATTTAAACAATTATTTGAGAATTATTCCTAAATTTTAAAATAAATAATCAATGAAAATGATTAAGAACAATTTGAAGTTTTCCTTTTTGGTGTTGTATTAATTGGTTGTTGGATATTTTGATTTTATAAGCTGGAAAATAGAAAACTTTAGTTGAATTAATCCATTTTAATGTTGGTTACTTTTTAGCAACAAAAAGTATTTATAAGAAGAAGCTTTGATATAAATGTATTCAAAATATAAGAGAAAAAAGTAGTTTAATAGAGTGAAGTTAAAAGGAAAAAGAGATCAAATTTGGTAATGTATTCGCTTATATTTATTTTTATTTAGATATATCGAAATTTTAAAAAAATTAAAAATCAATTTTAAGGAATCAATAAAAGCATAGTTGTTGCCAAATTCATTCATTTCATCATGAGAAAATTTTAATTTATTATAATTGCCTTCCAATGTTTACTTAGGATTTTATTGAGATTTTTAAAATTATCCATGATAGCAATAAAAAATACTTTTTGAATTCAGTTAGAAAAATTAATCCCTACAAGAAATAAAAAAGCTCTCATATTATATTTCAAAAGTCAAATAAATAATTACTACAATTATAGATTTATATTTCGAATCGCAGTCTTTAATCTGTGAATATTTCCATTTCATTATTGGTAAAACAATCTGTTTCACAGCTGTCAGCAATAATAAGATTAATTCATTCTGAAAGGAAATTTGAAACCATAACCAATTAATTTAATCAGAAAACAATGAATTGATTTTTCTATTTCATTTTTATTGAAAATTTCCTTGTAATCAAAATTATTTTGTTTATCAACTAAACTCTTGTGAAAATCATTATATAGCCAACAGGGATTATACGAAATACGTCTTTTAAAAACGGTTGGAATAATTATCACCAAAAGCAGAGAAGAGCTTGTTACATTAAATTAAAGTAATTGTATTAAGGTAAAAGTGTTAGAAATTTTAAATTAAGTGTCAAAACAGAAGATTATACTTGAAATTATACAGTTTTTTGATAAAATCTTCATATGATTTTCTGAGAATTATTTCAATCTTCTTTCTTTTAATGACAAAATATAGATAGTTAGAATCGGCTAGAAACAACCTGAATTTTTAATATCGACGTTTTGAGTTTTGAGAAACCTTCCAGTAATGATTAGAAATAATTATCTTCCAAGAGAATTTGAAATACTCCTGTTTTGCAAAAAATAAATAAATAAATAAATAAATAAAAAATAAAATAAAAAAATAAATAAATACAGAATTAAAATATACATTATAGCAGATGTATCTTTCAGAGTAGATATGCAATTCTTGTTTAATAATTAACAAATTCATGATTAAATTCACTTTTTAATTTCATACATATATAATTAAATCTTTTTAAAACTTAACATAATAAGTAGAGTTATCACAATTTCGCACTCGTTTTTATGTTTGCTAGGTATTGAATTCAATACCTGACTACACAATCATGTTGAAAGGCAAATCTGGAAAAATGTACTCTGATTTTATGAGCATAGGTGCTACAATGATGTCATACAGTGTCTAAATTATGAAGCATTTCTGGTCAATGTTACTATAAATTAATAATGACATTGAGATACCTAAGTTAATATCTCAAGGCATATTCTACCAAGGAAAAATCTGAGGACTGGTGATCTGAAGATGAAAGGACTATTGTTTTGAATTCAAGAATGCCTAAGTTTTTAAACATTCTTGAACTCACAATTTTGTCAGCAATTACGTGAGAAAGTTTCACATAAAAGTTTCACAAAAAACAGACATGCGCACTGTAGACCTTGGCCCCCATGGGCTGTGATGACTCAAGATTATTTATTTATTTATTTTTTAGTTTAGAATTTGCTATCAATCCGCTTACATGTTTTTATCTTCTGGGTGCTATTTTAATCAAAAATTTAAATATAACTCAATTAATAAGTCAAAATGCATTTGCTCAAAATTACATTTTTTGACTGAAAACATTTTTTTTATTTTTAATTTATTTTCTGCAGAAATAAATGAATGAGACTATAGAAAATGTTTTCTGTGATATCGCATATGTATCTTCTTGATACTCTATATGAAAATTAAATTTTTACGTAATGTAAAATTTTAATATGTCACTATACTGCTAGATAAAAATATGAAAAAACTGATGAATTTTTTAAAATCAATTTGAAAGGAATTTGAAGCGATAGCTTTATATTATCTTTTGATTAATGGCTGCCTTCTCATTTACTGGATAAAGATATCGAATATACTTGCATTACAAATATACTATACACACAAAACTATCTTATAACTAAGTGGTTATTTATAACGTGTCACCAGATCTTCGAAATGTCTTCTGAAAGTGTTTTTTTTTAAAGAATTAGCATTTGCTAAAAAATTATATTATTTTGCAAGTTGCAAGGCAGCACAGAAGATTATTTTTAACATTTTTATTCAGAAATGTTTTAAAGAAAATTTCTAAATGAGAATGTCTAAGAAATTTTTAAATTAGTACAAATAAGATTTTTATCACGAAGAATGTAAAAATAGTAGAAACTAATAATTTAAGTTTTTATAAAAAATTATTTAAAAAAATATATACAGACAAGATAGAAGCTTTTTTAATTAAACATAAAACTAACATTGTAGTAAAAACCGTCTCTTTAATAACTGGAAAAAAGCAATTTTGATTCTAACACAATAAAACATTGTAATTCTACTAGAGATAATGTACAGTGCCAAACTGTGGCTTTTATCTCTCTATTAGTATGGTGTAAATGTTTGGGGATAAGGCCTTAGGTCTTGGTTAATACTTGATATTTTTCAGGCTTGATTGATCTCGTAGGCCTGTCAGATGTGTTCTACTTACCGCAACTCACTGTCATCTGCGGTTAGCCTGGAGTAGACAGCATGCATTGTGGACACTGCAACAGTGGTCTTGTGTGATGTTTTCCGACAAGTCCAGGTTTAACTTTCAGTCTGATTCTCGCCGGGCTTTAATACGGAGAGGGTCAGGAACCCGTTACCATCATTGAACGACACCATTACGGTGGTGCAGGATTGCTCGTTTGGGAAGGAATTATTTTGGGTTCCAGAACTAACCTGCATGTTCAGAATGTAACCATGACAGGCCATATCTTTCAGAATGTCATTCTGGAACAACATATATGTTTGTTTTGGTGCGCCATGAGTGCACTATTTCTTTTTTTACATAATTAAATTAATTATACAAAGGTTAAATTTCTTACAATTTATATTTTCGTGCGTTATTGGAATTATAATAATGAATTTTAATTGAAAAAAATTGTAGTAATTTCTGGTTTTGTTATCAGTTTCACTCCAGAAATAATGTTCATTCTATCAATTACATTTTCAATTCATTTTTCAGTATAACAATCATTCACAAATATTAAAGAGTAATTATTTAATATTTGTTACGGGGGAGAAATAGGGTCTAGCAAAATATAATCTTTCTTCAATTTTTAAAACGCTCAAGATCTTTTTCATAAAAATTAATTCAAATTTCAATTAATTTTCTCAATTTTCAATTTCAAATTTCAATTTCACTCAAATTTCAATTTCAACAAAAAATTAATTCAATAGGTAAAATTTCAAATTCATAGTCCTATTTAACGTCTTAATTCATAAGCTGCTAATTTGGAAATCGTAATATAAATAAAGTTATGTATACCTATCATTTCTGAGGTAATTGTTCCAAGATTTCAAGGTATTATATCCTTGAAGTTAATTAGAAAATAACATTTACAAATATGATTTAGTTGAAGAATATTAGATAGTACAATTCATTTACTAACTCATTTTTTTCACAATTCCTTTTCTTATTTTGTAAGTCATCTAAAAATAATCTATTTGATGATATAAAGAAAACATACTAATGCAGTATTTGTATATTTGAGTTATCACAATAATGAGGATATTACTTTATATAAAACATTGAAAATATTAATGTTTATGTTATAGATAATTTCAAGCAATAAATTTAGTTCCTAATAATAGAATCACACCAAGTAAATACAAGATGGGTTAGAAAGATGGATGGGCATTTATTTTTTACAACTCGTAGTATTAAAAGAGTGACAATGAATTGCCAAAAAGATGCCAACAAATTTTCTCTTTAGACTTCTGATACAGAATTTGATTAAAGAGCATTTACTGCAATGAAAACTCCTCTCTTTAGCTATACAAAATTATATATTTGATAATATAATTTGCAGTAAAGTAGCTAGATCTTGATAATAATTTTGGTACTTTGCTGCCATGAAAATGAGAAGCGATAATCTTGTCGCTGTCAGTAGCAATAAATATGGCTCTCTCTTTTGATAACCGGAACCATTAAAATCACTAATACAGAAATTTCTTATAAATAGAAAAATTAACTAAATATTTGGTTAGTGCTCAATTGCTTAATTCTATGGATTCTAAAAATATGCATCATGCAGTGTGTATATTATTTCACACTATTATTATAACCAAATTTAATGGAATATACATCCTTTATATATATATATATATATATATATATATGTATATATATATATATATATATATATATATATATATATATATATATATATATATATATATATATATATATATATATATATATATATATATATATATATATATATATATATATATATATATATACAACCACCTGTGTACCATGGAAGGCATGTGATTCAACGAGAATGATGAATAATATGCCTTGGAAAAGTGAAGCATCTTTTCTGTGCTTTTGTGAGTGTCTCATAGAAAAATATGCTTCTAAACGACTTCTACAGAAGGCAGATTTTGATGGCTCGAGAAATAGAAATCAGTATCTCCACGACTGCTCTGTTCACCAACAGCTCACGTGATATCATCGGGAGTATCTATGCCCAAGTGAAAGAATTTCTCATAATTTATTTTCTCTTGAGAATATTGTTTGTTACAAAAGTTATGTCTCATATTTACCCAGCTATTGGATTATAGAAATGTAATAAATTATGCTCATTATGTATGCAATTAATACTAATTTAATAACTAACTTAACCTTAAATTAATTGATATTAGTTCCAAATAATACTTTTATTTAATCCTAAGTGTAATAATTTCTTATCCTCTAATTATACTTATATATAAGTGATTATATTTACCGTAATATTTATTATTTCGGTAAATATGACGCTTGTTCATATCATTTTAAATTAACAAATGCAAAATTTTATAATTTTTGATCCATAAATTATATATAACGAAAATTTTCTCAGTTAATTTAAAAAAGATGGAATGACTTGCTTTTCAAAAATTTGTTAGATTTATGGAAAATTTTTTGAAACATAATTTTAACATCAAATATGAATAAAAAAGGGCTTTTATGGCGGTAATTAATTGAAAATTTTAAACATGCTTGTTTAATCATACTTGTAAATAACTAATTATGATTTTCTTTAAACTACTATTTGCAAATTTTTAATCCTTTTGATTAAAGAATTAATCATAATTACTCTCTTACGTATGCGTAAATTCATTTGTGGTAGATAATTTTGAAGACTTTCTCTATATAATAATACTTTATTAAATTTATATATATTCCTTAAATTTCTTGCGGTGATTGCTATAGAATAACTTTACCAATTTTCATTAGAATTGAATCTAAGTTTTTAATATTACACATCCAATTATAAAAACTAAAGTTCACTAAATATTATAATAAATACCTTAGAACTATGAAAAATTTAATTTTTTGATTAAACTTAGCTTCAGAAAAAATTTTATATTATCCAAAACATTTTTCTTTAATTTGAAGAGAAAATATGGATGTTCAATTAATGACTGAGAAAATATTGGAAAAAATTGATACAGACGTATATTCTGTATGTAAAAACCGAAATTTAATCTTTAATTTAATTTAAAACAACGTTTTTCTAAGGTTAAACTTTTCCTGCTCTTTGTATTTTGTGTTCATTTAGTGAGTTGTATTATAATGAGTTAATTTAATGAAAAATCAAAGAAAGAAAACATGAACTAAATGAGAAGTACTCACATTTATTCGAACATTTATGCGAATTTATGAAAGAAAAAATCATTTTGATGTGTTATTTAAAAAAATTACCAATTAAGTATTTTTTAAAATACTAAAGTTTTAGAGAAATTTCCAAGTTTTATTTTATATATTTTAAAGGTTATAATAAAATTTTAAACTTTTTTGAGAACCATTTTAAGAATGTTTAATTTGATACTAAAATAAAATTAACCAACACATCAAGTTTTAGCAAACAAAACCCTATCATTTTTTATCATCCTATTTGTCCAATTAAGAATATAACATTGATTTGGGCTATAATATGCGAAGCATGTTAATAAAGAAAACATGTTCACAGAAGTAATAAGTTTTTATGAAGAGTACAAATTAATTTGATTTAGGATACTGTTTATAAAAGACAGTAGAAATCAATGAAGGGGTTTAAATGAAAGTCATCTTTGATATCCTTGTAATTTTTTAGTTGCAGAAAAGGAAAACATTTTACTATATTTGCGAATTTCTCTTACAATGTGCTAGGACAAATACATAAGAATGCCTTATGTTAAAATGCAAATTACTGTTAAAAGTATATATATAACCATATATATAGATATATGGTATATATATATATATATATATATATATATATATATATATATATATATATATATATATATATATATATATATATATATATATATATATATATATATTATATATATATATATATTGGGTGGTGACATCAGAAAGTACTATTTCTAGATGTAATATAAGTTGTGTGTCGGAATACAATAAAATCTAGATTATCCTGTTCGCGAGTTATTCACGATGTACAGAGTCCAAAAACATTTCAATGGTAATAAAATAATGCTTTAAAATTTGTAGGAAACTAAAAATTTTGACATTGTCTGGAAAAGTAAACTGTAAGCAAGTTTATAATTATACTCGATAATTTTGTAATTTATCGAGAAATAATTGTATGCTTGTCATGAAGTGTTTAAATTGCTTAAATGCATATGCCATGTTGATTTGTTCCTCTTTTTCCACAATTTTGTGGATTTATAGTGAGTTTATCTAATTTTTAAGTTTTGGTAATAATCTTGAATCCTCCTTTTATAAAGACACAATATAAACAGAAGGTTAGTTCATTACTTATACTTTTCGCCAATAAACAAAGATAAATTTTTGACTTTGTTGCTGCGAATAAATGAATTAAAAATAAAATTTCTGCATACAGAAAAACATCTAATTATTTTGGTATTTTTTAGCCTCGTACCCATAAACAACAACTTAATTGAATGGATACCTTATCAAATAATATTTTATATCTAAAATTATAAATTTGCTTAAGAATATATTATTTTCAATTAGTAACATGTTTGAATACGTATTTTGCCTCCTAATATCAAGAAAAGGTATTTTATTCCTTTCTGTGTAGCTTCCACAAAATCCTCGTCTTTGACAAAATATTAATAAGCCATTTTTAATATTTTTTCCTTTTTTAGTATTACCATTTTTAATATAAATAAATCCTAAGCAGTTTTATTTCTTCTAGTATGCCCAAAACAGCAACCACAAATGGGAATGATAAGTAGTCAAAAGCTCTGAATGCAAGATATACCTTATTTCTAATTAAATGAAAATGCTTTTGTCTTCATATAGTTTCTCAAAAATATTCTGACATTATATTTTATTCATGTACATTTGAAATATGTTTCTTTAAGTATTTTTTATATGTGGCTGAAAATAACCTAAGCTTAGGAGGCGTAAAAAGTTCCATATTTTCAGCATAATAAATTCATTTGAAAAAAGCAAGAAACATTAAAAATGAAAATATATACAAGAGAAAATAAAATCTTGGTTCTAAACAAAAACCAGAAATAATTCTTTTTTTCCTGATGTTTTATTAGGACAGGTGACAAAAAATTAAACTCCTTTAAATGCATACAAGTGTTATATTAATAAAGGGAACATGACAGTGAAATTAAATAGAACTAATATAATTTCCATGATATTATTATAAAATAAATATACAGAAATTTTAAAATTCTAACATTTAAAGGATGATCTATCAATAGTATCAGATTAATTATGATTTTGAATTACAGAAGCGCATACATCTCAGATATATTTACATAATTATGAATTCACATACACCAACCCACACGTACATATAAGCATATTCAAATCAAAATATTTTCGATAAAAGAAATTCATTGAAATGTTTATTACAATTTTACAAATTTAAAACTTTTAAATTTAAAGTTTGTATCTAAATTATCTTACAATATTCTGATCACTAAACATGCTGAATTAATTTACATTTAAGTTTTATCAATTAAATAACATGAATACGTGTGAATATGCTGCTTGAAGACATTTAAGCACTAATATCCTAGCTTGCAAAACGGTAGAAACAATACACATCAATGATGCAGATACATTTTTCTAAAGCTTCTTTCATATCATGAAAAACTACTCTTATGTAATCATAATAGAAAATGAACTAATGTCCGCATAAAGTGACTAGATAAAATTAGACTTTCACAGACAGTATCATCAGTAATTATTTTTTTGTTTTTGGTATTTGTCATAAATAATTTCACCTCCAAATAACAATAATGAAAGAGACACTCCAATTATCAATATAATAAAAGCCCCAGACAAGTGTTCCAAGGAAAGCTTCATTATTATTTCATCTCCTTTTATCACAGGTTGTGTCAAAACTTTAAACTTTCTGTTTTGAAATCTGTATTGGTTCATGTTATACAGATAAAGTCCAGAAGCCACGACTCGGCTTATAAATCTATTTAAAAATCTCGTGCAACAAAAAGCTTTGCTTGTGTAAATTGATAGTTGCGCCGAAAATACTGCGTCTTTTGAAATTAAAACTCTTGGATCTGCCAAGACTTTGAGGTATGTCAATGGTAATATTACTGCGAATTTGTCAGTAACAGATTTGGATAAGGCATTATTTGCGGAAAATTGTTGTTTGCTTTTCATCATCTTATCAGCAAGCCTCCTTAAACGCTCATCTTTACTAGTTTTGAAGATATGTAAGTAAACACTTTCTTGAGCAACAGCACAGTCATAATGACCACTCTCAACGGCATATACCAGCTTGTCGATGGTATCAATAGCTGGCTCGAAACTGGGAACCAACATGATGGACAACAGAACAGAAACATATGCAAATGAAATTAATCTTGCTCCAATACACCAAAACGCTAGAAGGATTCTCTCGCGGAACACAAGGTCTCTGTCTGGTTTCGCAGTTTGTTTTGTCAAATCAGCAAAGAGTTTTGTCAAATAATCTAGATAAGGCACTTTCTTTTTATTGACAAGCATAAAAATTAATGGCAAGGTAAAAAGTATTGTTACGATGGTGTACCAAAGTGAAGGTAGAAAGGGGTCAATTAGAACATTTCTTTTGGAAGCAAGAACTGGTTGTCTTGCTGCAAATTTAACTTCTTCAAAAAAGTAAGGCATTGTGTAACCAGCTACTTCAGTACGATCTTCTCTTAACATGAGAAAGCTCAAGCAAATGTCACATTCATTCCTTTGTAACGATCCCATTGCTCCATCCCAAGATCCGTTTTCGAATCGCTTTCCAAATGAAAGAGGATTTGGTAAAATATACGTGGCTTCGACTTGTAGAGTTTGCAATATCATATTTAAAAAATTATATTCCATACCACTGTAAGGCTGAATTTTTCCGTCATCCAAATATTTTAAATTAATAATATCTGCAAGTGGTACCAGACAAATTCTTAAATTTGATGGAAAACTTTGTTTAACCATACTGAATACTTCATAAAAAAGCAGTTTGGAAATATATTGAAAAGCAAACTTTAACTGATTTGTAATTGAGTAAGTGTAGAACACTTTTCCATATAGTCTGTTTGAAATATATTGAGTTCAAATGATGCCAAAAAATAAGTGTGTTTTTACAAAAGTAATGCCTTGATTCGTCGTCACAAAAGTTGACCGATATCCTATTCCAAACTACAAGGTTTTGAATCGAACAATATGATACGAATCTTTTATCTCCAATCAGTATTCGCATGTTAGGCACGCAAACATCATATAAAATTAATTTTTCAGTAAAATATATCCTAATTACTAATTTTTTGAAGTTTTTTTTTTGCTTTTCTTCGTATTATTTTAATAATATATTTATTTTTCTTCTCATTCTTATTTTAATACTTTTATTTCAGTTTTTTGCAAGTCTTAAAATACAATATTTTATGCAAAAATGTTTGCATTTTTATACGTATATACTTTTTATGTAATTCCATATAATTTTTGTGCGTTAAATTCTATTATATCTAGACTAACTGGAAATTAAAATAATTAAAAAATACTTAGCTAAATTAAAATATCCTTTCTATGTAGATTAAAAAGATGTAGAAGTAATTTATCGGATGAATGTCGGTCATGATATTATAAACTGCTTTGAATCTTGACAATTGTGTCCATATTTTTACATAATTGCCCTTTATATTTAGTTAGAGTTAAGAGTAGCTGGTGTCAGAATGTGGACAAAAAATTGTGAATCCCAAAATATTATCTCATCATATTTCTTGATGTAAAACATATTAATGAAATACTTTTATTCTGGAAATTAATTTTTCTTGAGGTGATAGGAAAATTAAATTATTACGTATTTCTAGCTTGGTATTTATGAGTAAGTAAAAATGAATACCAAAAAATTCTACTTATATATATACGGTACTATTACTGAAATAACAAATAAATGATAAAATATTATAAGATGTTATTGCAATGCATTGTAAAGAATAAAATTAAACAATAAAACATACTTTTGTCACTGGACATACAAAAAGTAAATTTAAATCAAGTTTGTCCTATATTACATTAGTATTAACTGAACAATGGTTTTGTGAGAAAATTATTAGAACTACAAAAGAGAATTTTTTAAATTAATGTTTTTTTATTCATCTGTGAAAGATTAATACTAAGCATTTGCAAAGAAAATCATTTATAAAGATTATTTGCGTAAAAATACAGAAAATGTAGAACTATTCCAAGATCTAAGATTTCGGAATTATTTTACAAACAACATGAAACTTGAAAGTTTAAAATTGACTCCATGTTAGTTTGTAAATTAACACCAGCAATGCAATTGGAATTTAGTGAACATTAAATAAAATCTGCAAGACTTATAATTACTACTTTATTCTTACATTGAGTTAATTTTTAAGTAGTTATCGCAAATAACAAGAACACCATTGCAATAAAAATTATAAGAAATACATAAATACGGGATCGTATCTAATTATAAATACTGTATCAAAAGAGATTGATATATGCCAAATATACACTGCTGGCCACCGTAAATGCAACACCCTGAAGGAAACATGCAAATAACATGAAATTTACAACATGCATTAGCGTAGGTAAGATATACAAATGATTAGAATTTTAGCGCAGACGCACATGACGCGTGCCAGTGGCATCACTTTACAGCGCTATTTAAGGCTTGGAGATTTCGACGATTTCAAGTTCGGCAATTGTGTTTTCCTTGTGTTTTTTTTTTTTTTTTTCATTATCATCATTCATGGTGCGCCAGCCCAGGATTGGCCAAGGCCTTCTGAACAAGTTTCTTCCAGCCACTTCTACTGGCAGCCAAACTCCTCCAATTTTTTGTTCCAAGGACCCTGTAGTCTTATTCGACTGCATCCACCCATCTCAGGTTTGGTCTTCCTCTTCTTACGCTGATGGGTTTTGCAAAAAAAATTTCCCTTAGTGTTTTATTGCCCTTCATTCTAATAACATGTCCAACCCAATTGAGACGGCTTACTTTAATGTGATGTACAAATTCTGGCTCCTTGTACATTCGATAGATTTCTGTATTGTATCTTCTGCGCCAGACACCGTTTTCCTTCGTACCTCCAAAGATACTTCTTAAAATTCTGCGTTCAAATAGGCCCAACAGCCTCTCCTCCCTTACAGTCAAAGTCCAAGTTTCCGATGCATAGGTCAAAATGGGACGGATAAGCGTTCTATAGATCTTTAACTTAATTATACGTGATAAAAATTTAGTTTTTAATAAATGTCTTAGGCCAAAAAAGGCTTTGTTAGCTCCAGTTAAACGTCTACTTACTTTTTTTCATAATGAAAAAAGATTAATTATGCTTTGTAGGAAACAGCGATAATTTTTTGATCAAATTTCCGAGTTCAACAGAGGAAGGATAGTGCCAAGATTGTGGACTATCTTTCAGGGAAATCGTTAGTCGCGTTGGACAAATCGTAACAACTGTAATGAGGATATGTGATCGTTGGATATAAGAGGGTACGAAGGACCGACGTGTTCGATCGCATCCACCTCAGTGCACCACTTCATGCGATGACAGGAAATTGTGCACAAGGCAGTGATGGATAGCTCAGCCACATCACGAACCATAACACAGCATATTCAGTCTGTAACGTATCACCCAGTGTCTGCGTATTACCATTCGACATCGCTTATAGCAGAGTGGTTTATCCCCAAGATGTCCATTACTTTGTCTACCCTTGACGCAGAATTACAGATGTCTCCGCTACCAATTGCGCGATGAAAGAAGGATGTGGACGGCAGAATGGAATGAAGTTGTTAGTAATGACGAGTCATGCTTCTATCTCCAACACGACGATGGTCGCATTTGAGTCTGGAGACACCGTGGAAAGAGGATGCTGAACAGCTGCGTTATGCACCGTCACACTGGACCTGCACCGGATATTATGGTATGGGGTGGTATTGGATGTCACTCTCCCACTCCTCTAGTACGCATTACCATTACTTTATGCAGCCATCACTACGTCTCTGTGGTGTTTGATCCAGTTGTCCTTCCTTATCTTCAGGGCTTGCCCACTGCCATATTTTAATAGGATAATGCATGAGCACACGTGGCACGTATTGTCCAAGGGTTCTTCATTAATCACATAATTAAATTGTTTCCCTGTACGGCCTACTCTCCGGATCTTTCACCGATAGAAAACTTGTAGTCCATGGTTCCCCAACGATTGACCCAGATTACATTCCAACATCAGATCATTTTTTGGACACGTGTGGAAGCTGCTTGGTCTACTATACCCCAAGAATACACCCAAACTCTATTTGTATCAATGTCGAGGCGCTTGGCAGTGGTGATCTCCAACAATGGCGGCTCATTTGGCTATTGATTTTGGTAGAAACCACACTTCACAGACGTCTATAAATTTAATCATTTGATACTTGGTCCACAAGCCACAAAATAAAATTTGTTGTGATATCTCTTGATTTTCTTGGTGTTGCAATTTGGGTGGCTAGCAGTATAAATACAATATCAAGAGATATAGATGAATGCTATATACGATTTCAGCAGACATAGATAAATACTGGAAATGTGATGCATTTATATTCATTATATAAGAAAAAGAAATATGATTTTTAGTTTAATTTCAAAATAGATATTTTGTTTAGAATTTGATTTGTCTTATTGTATTACGCATTGGTTTAGAGAATAGTACAATTTACTACATTCAAAAATAATACATTTTAATTGCTGAAGAAAGAACCATGAACTAATGAGAAGTACTCGCCGTTTTTAAAGTATTTGTGCATAATTGTGAAAGAAAAGTCAATCTGAAATTATTATTTTCAAAAGAAAGCATTGAGTATTTTTTCGAATAGTTAAACTCTAAGAATGAATTTAAGTTTTACTTCACATTTTATAGTTAATATTACATTTTTAAATTGTTTATAGACCCACCTTACAAAACTTTGTTTTTCTTCTGAATCAAAAGAGGTTTACGAAATAAAATACCATCATCATTTATATTGAATTAATGAAATAAAAATTATTTTTGTTAATCACGAAAGTATTTTAATAGACATGTTGCAGATACATCAAATTTTTCATTAATTGTACAATTTAATTTCATTTAGGATAGTGTTTTAAATAAGAATAGTAAAAATATGTTGAAACCTTGAATAAAAATAATCTTTAATATCTACGTTATCTTCTAAACTCTGAAAAAGAAATATTTTTTGAAATTTCAAATTTCCTTGCATAACGTGTAAGGACAAATACATATATGTGTATTATATACAAAGGCAAATACATAAATGATCTTTATGTGCAATGGCTAATGCATAAATGGGCATTAATTTCAATGATAATCAAAAATATGCATAATATCATTATTCAAATAAGTTAAAATGTTGTTATTTATTTACATTTTATAAGGATTGGTATTTAAAAAGATATACTTTAATAGAGAAAAAACAAAAATATTTTATTTGATACAGGACTGATCTAATGAAATCACTTTCTTCACACCACTTGTTTTAAAGAAAATATTATATTTTATCATTTTATTATTGAACATTAATTAATAATTTGTATGAATATATTATAAATTCATCGATAATTAACAATTATTTCTTAAAAAAGAATTATATAATCATGATTACAGTCATTTATATATAGTCAGTTCATTTATTTATAGTCACTACAGAATATTATATAGTCAAGATACAATGAAATGCATTCTAGAAATATTCTCAAATTATTAATTAAAATACATTTTACTGCACTTCATGTTGTTATCAGTTCATTTTAAATAGCATATTACAAATTGATAAATTTTTATAACTAAACTCTATTAAAATTAACAGATTGTATTGTGACAAAATAAAAAAAATATACATTTACTATTATACTTTATATTTTTCATTAAAATTTTATTAAATAACATTTCTCATGGTACGGAGATCACCATATCATGATTATTAATTCTTTCAAATGAAGTCAAATATTTATGCTGTTAACTTCTTCACACAAAGGATATGGTAAAGAGAGCAAAATAGTTTAATGTAATATAGCAAACAATTGTAAAAGCAGAGTTTCGTTAAAAAAAACACTATTTGAAAATTGAAATCTAATGTAACTTTGAACTTCTTTTTTTCAAGAATCAAATTTAAACAGTAGAACTTTTATATCATAAATTCAGGACAGATGTAACTAAAAATTGAATATGAATTCAGTAGCCCTGAACGACAGACTTAAAAATATATACGCGCTGATAACAATTTTTTAAAAATATTTTTATAAGACTCTGATTCATGTAATTAAATAAAAACCCGAAACTAAATTGTGCTATTCCCTGATAATATCTTATGATACTTTTATAATCATTACAGAGATCGATTAATTGGGTTTCTTTATAAGATAAAGCAAATTTCTTACTCTCATTCACAAAATTTTTCAGAGACTTTTGAAAATCAAGTATATCATTCTATTATGTTCTCTCTAATATGAACTAAAAATTAATCTGTAGTTTCTGAAATGCAGTAGGAGGGAAAACTTATTCTTCCGCTCCTTACATTTATTATAAATTATTTCACCTCCAAGGACCAGCATTGAAAGGGAAATCCCAATAATTAATACAAAGAAAGCACCTGATAAATGTTCCAATGAAAGCTTCTTGATTGTTTCCTCTTCTACAAAATCTGTATTTTTGAATTTTCTCTCAAAAAATTGATAATGATCATTTTGTAATCTGCGAATTCCTGAAGCAACGATGTGGTTCACAATGCTTTCTAATTTCTCCATGCAACAAAACCCTTTGCGAGCATATATCGATATTGGGCCAGTGAATAGAGGTTCTTTTGAAATCAAAGCTCCTGGATCAACTAAAATTTTTAGGTACGTTAAAGGCATAATTACAGCAAATTTCTTAATTGCATTTTTTGGTAGTGCATTCAGGCTAAATTCCCAATTGTTTTCCCTCATCTTCTCAGCAAGTAATTTCAGGCGTTTTTCTTTACTACTTAGTAAGAAAAACAGGTAAACACTCTCTTTCGGAACAGCACATTCATAAATACCATGCTCAACCGCGTATGTTAGTTCATCAATGGTATCAATTCCTGGTTCATAAGTGGGAATCAACATGATAGACAGAAGGACAGACACGTAAGAAAAAGAAAGAAGTCTAGCTCCGATACTCCAAAAAGCTAGTAGAATCCTCTCTCTAAATGAAAGGTCGTTGCCAACATCATCATTGTGGTCAGTTAGATCAGCAAATACGCTGAAAAGTTTTTCAAGATAAGTGAACTTTTTCCTGTAGACTAGCATGAAGAATAATGGCATTATGAAGAGAACCGCTATGATGGAATACCAAACTGAAGGTAGAAACGGTTCGATAAGAACACGTTTTTTTGAAGCGAGAAGTGGTAATCTTGCGGCAAATCGAACTTCTTCATAATGGTAGGGTGTTGTACAGAGTGCATCAGTGGCTCGATCTTCTCTCATCATAAGGCCGCTTACGCAAATGTCTGCTTCATTCCTCTGCAGCAGTCCCAGAGCCCCATCCCATGTTCCGTTCTCGTATCTGGTTCCAAAGTTTACCGGATTTGGTATGACGTATGTAACATTGACTTTCAGTGCCTCTACGAGCATCTTGATGAACTGAAAATCGAAACCATTATACAATTCAATGGATCCATCCTCCAAATATTTAATGTTGACCATATTCCCTATAGGAACGATACATAATCTCAGACTTGATGGAAGTTTATATCTCGACATGTTGAATAACCTGGAAAAAATTAACGATTCAACAAATTTGTATTATTTTTATTATAAATGATTATTAAGTTAAAATTTTATGTTAACATAAGAGATTTCGTAACATATTTACAAATAAAAAACTTGTGAATTACAAAAACTAAAATGCTTTTGAATAAAAGGCTCTTAGTATAAAATGTTTTTATGAAAACTGCAAAAAATCAATAACACACTCTAAAGCAATTATATCAAATGACACGCTATTATTAGTTTTCCCAAATTAACATGTATTCCCAACTCGCACGAAATTTGCCTCGGGTACTTTTATCTACAGCAGAACTAAATGAATGAATCTAAACTGAAATCGTAAATATATATGTATATATAGCTTCTTAGTATAGCATAATTTTTAATTCCATAATTTGTTTACCCGTTTCAAATTTAAATAATGCATATATCTTAATTAACTTCTTATAATTACAAAATAATTTTGATATTTTCATAAAATATTTTATTTCATAAAATATCATATATGTTTTATTTATAAGTATTATTAAACTTTAAAAATGTGTGTTCCTCGATCTGTATTTTGTATAAGAATTTTGTTTAATATATATATATATATATATATATATATATATATATATATATATATATATATATATATATATATATATATATATATCGAATTTTGCAGAAATTCTTGCTTTTATTTAAAAAAGAGTTTTAGTACGGTTACTGTTTTTCTGGTAAACATTTTATGTCATCATACTTTCTGTTAATATACTACTTGTGTGAGATAAGTGTGCTAAAATGAAATCACGTTTAAAAAAATGATTTTTATATCACTCTTTTCAAGACAAGAATAGTACTTCAACAAGCATAATCGAATTGCGTTAAGCATTCATAACTTATTTTTTAAAAAAGTTTAAACCAATCAAATGTATACAATTATATTCTATGTTGTGTTACATGTTATGTTGTGTAACACAAATTATTATAACCTTCTCAGAATAATGCAGCAAAACACAAATCCTAACATCTACATTAAAAAAAAACAGCCTGAATATTGTGTCAACTTACGACTCGATTTACTCTTTATTTCATTAGAATGACAAAATTCGTCCTTCTTTCTTAATTTTCTTAATCTTAATTTTTTATGAATCTTAATTTTTTCTAGTTTAAATGAAAGCTTTAAGTATCATTCATTATCACTGAGATCATTTGATGACTTGCTACTATGAGCAGGGATTTCTCGATGTAAGATCACATTTTTATGTGGTATTTTTTTTTTGGATGTAAATTTTGTTTTTCAAAATTGAACACACTATTTAAAGGGAAATTTCAAATGATATTATGGATTTGTGTTCCATCCTCAGTTTCTAAGTAACCTAATCTTAATAACTTTTATTTTGAATTTCTTAATACTTTCTTCCTTAATTTCTTAAAAAGATACTTTCTCCATTAAGTATTATGAATTTCTTAATATTTTCATCACATCAGAAAACAGAACATGGTTAGCTGATTTTTCCCTACTTGTAAATTGACACTGGGTAAAATAATAATATTTATAATTAAAGTTTAAAAGTTTGCCGACTTTCATATTTATATTACAGTCATTAAAAGTGCACATTTATAGTTTTATGTAAGATACTTGACGCGGAAAAAGTGCCCATAATTATCATGTTTATCCCATGTTGATAGGAAGATTTTCCCAACGTTCATCTTGCAAATTAATAAAAAAATGTGTGCAAGCCTTTTTATTTGGAATCTAACAAACATTAATTCCAGGATCATCAACATATGCTGATTTATTGATGGTACTGCTGGTTAGCACATAGACGTGAGTCAACAAGATGAGATGCAGTAGAAACAAGTCAAAATATAAAATAAGTCTTGGTTTGATATTCTGAAACGCCAGAAGTATTTTTCTCTAAACAGAAGGTCCCCGTCAACATCTTCACTTCTGGTCAGTCAGTCAGATCAAATAATATAATTTTTTTATTGATTGGCATGAAAAATAACAACATAAAGAGAACTGCTATGTTTGTATGTATCTTGTTTGAACTGTATGTATCTTGTTTTCGAATCGCTTTCCAAATGAAAGAGGATTTGGTAAAATATACGTGGCTTCGACTTGTAGAGTTTGTAATATCATACTTAAAAAATTATATTCCATACCATTGTAAGGCTGAATTTTTCCGTCATCCAAATATTTTAAGTTAATAATATCTGCAAGTGGTACCAGACAAATTCTTAAATTTGATGGAAAACTTTGTTTAACCATACTGAATACTTCATGAAAAAGCAGTTTGGAAATATATTGAAAAGCAAACTTTAACTGATTTGTAATTGAGTAAGTGTAGAAAACTTTTCCATATAGTCTGTTTAAAATATATTGAGTTCAAATGATGCCAAAAAATAAGTGTGTTTTTACAAAAGTAATGCCTTAATTCGTCGTTAAAAAGTTGACAGAAATCATATTCCAAACTGCAAGGTTTTGAATCGAAAAATATGATACGAATCTTTTATCTCAAATCTGTATTCGCATTTTGGGCACGCAAACATCATATAAAATTATTTTTTCAGTAAAATCAATTATAATTACTAATTTTTTAAAAGTTTTTTTGCTTTTTTTCGTATTGTTTTAATAATGTATTTATTTTTCTTCTCATTCATATTTTAATACTTTTATTCCAGTTTTTTGCAAGTCTTAAAATATAATATTTTATGCAAAAATGCTTGCATTTTTATACATATTTACTTTTTATGTAATTCCATATAATTTTTGTACGTTAAATTCTATTATTCTAGACTAACTGGAAATTAAAATTATTAAAAAAAATTCTCAGCTAAATTAAAATTTCCTTTCTATGTAGATTAAAAAGATGTAAAAGTAATTTATCGGATGAATGTCAGTCATGATATTAAAAACTGCTTTGAATCTTGACAATTGTGTCCACATTTTTACGTAATTACCCCTTATATTTAGTTAGAGTTAAGAGTAGCTGGTATCAGAATTTGGACAAAAAATTGTGAATCCCAAAATATTACCTCATCATATTTCTTGATCTAAAACATATTACTGAAATACTTTTATTCTTGAAATTAATTTTTCTTGAGATGATAAGAAAATTAAATTATTAAGTAATTCTAGCTTGGTATTTATGAATAAGTAAAAATGAATACCAAAAAATTCTACTTATATACATGTATACTGTACTAGTACTCAACTAAAATATAAATGATAAAATATTATAAGATGTTATATTGCAATGCATTGTAAAGAATAAAATTAAACAATAACTCGTACTTTTTTTTACTGGATATATAAAAAGTAAATTTAAATGAAATTTGTCCTTTATTACATTAGTATTAACTGAACAATGGTTATGTGAGAAAATTATTGGAACTACAAAAGAGAATTTTTAAATTAATGTGTTTTTTGATTGATGTATGAAAGATTAATGCTAAGCATTTGCAAAGAAAATCATTTATAAAGATTATTTGCTGTAAAAATACAGATGATGTAGAACTATTCCAAGATCTAAGACTTTGGAATTATATTACAGACAACATGAAACTTGAAAGTTTAAAATTGACTCCATGTCAGTTTTTAAATTAACAGCAGTAATGCAATTGGAATTTAATGAACATTAAATAAAATCTGCATGACTTATAATTACTACTTTATTCTTACATTGAGTTAATTTTTAAGTAGTTATCGCAAATAACAAGAAAACCATTGCAATAAAAATTATAAGAAATACATAAATACGGGATCGTATCTAATTCTAAATACTGTATCAAAAGAGATTGATATATGCCAAATATACACTGCTGGCCACCGTAAATGCAACACCCTGAAGGAAACATGCAAATAACATGAAATTTACAACATGCATTAGCGTAGGTAAGATATACAAATGATTAGAATTTTAGCGCAGACGCACATGACGCGTGCCAGTGGCATCACTTTAAAGCCCTATTTAAGGCTTGGAGATTTCGACGATTTCAAGTTCGGCAATTGTGTTTTCCTTCTGTTTTTTTTCTTTCATAATAAAAAAAGATAAATTATGCTTTGTAGGAAACAGTGATTATTTTTTGACCAAGTATCCGAGTTCAACAGAGGAAGGATAGTAGCCTACCGAGATTGTGGACTATCTTTCAGGGAAATCGGTAGTCGTGTTGGACAAAACTTAACAACTGTAATGCGGATATGTGATCGTTGGATGTAGGAGGGTACGACAGGCCGACGTGTTTGATCGCATCCACCTCAGTGCACCATTTCATGCGATGACAGGAAATTGTGCACAAGGCAGTGATGGATAGCTCAGCCACATCACGAACCATAGCGCAGAACATTAAGTCTGTAACGTATCACCCAGTGTCTGCGTATTACCATTCGACATCGCTTATAGCAGAGTGGTTTATCCCCAAGATGTCCATTACTTTGTCTACCCTTGACGCAGAATTACAGATGTCTCCGCTACCAATTGCGCGATGAAAGAAGGATGTGGACGGCAGAATGGAATGAAGTTGTCTTTACTGACGAGTCACGCTTCTATCTCCAACACCACGATGGTCGCATTTGAGTCTGGAGACACCGTGGAATGAGGATGCTGAACAGCTGCGTTATGCACCGTCACACTGGACCTGCACTGGAAATTATGGTATAGGGTGGTATTGGATATCACTGTCGCACTGCTCTAGTACGCATTACCGTTACTTTATGCAGCCAGCATTACGTCTCCGTGGTGTTGGAGCCAGTTGTCCTTCCTTACCTTCAGTGCTTGCCTACAGCCATATTTCAATAGGATAATGCACGACCACACGTGGCTCGTATTGTCCAAGGGTTCTTCATTAATTGCATAGTTAAATTGTTTCCCTGTCCGGCCCGCTCTCCGGATCTTTCACCGATAGAAAGCATGTGGTCCATGGTTGCCCAACGATTGACCCAGATTACATCCCCAGCTGCCACACCAGATCATTTTTTGGCAACGTGTGAAAGCTGCATGGTCTTTTATACCCCAAGAATACACCCATACCCTCTTTGAATCAATGGCGAGGTGCTTGGCAGTGGTGATCTCTAGCAATGGCGGGTTCTTTGGCTACTGATTTTGGTAGAAACCACACTTCACAGAAGTCTATAAATTTAATCATTTGATACTTGGTCCACAAGCCATCTACAAAATAAAATTTGTTGTGATATCTCTTGATTTTCTTGGTGTTGCAATTTGGGTGGCTAGCAGTATAAATACAATATCAAGAGATATAGATGAATGCTATATACGATTTCAGCAGACATAGATAAATACTGGAAATGTGTTATACATATATATATATATATATATATATATATATATATATATATATATATATATATATATATATATATATATATATATATATATATATATATATATATATTCATTATATACGAAAAAGAAATAGGACTTTTAGTTTAAAATTTCAAAATAAATAGTTTTGTTTAGAATTTGATTTGTCTTATTGTTATTACGCATTGGTTTAGAGAATAGTACAATTTACTACATTCAAAAATAATACATTTTAATTGCTAGAGAAAGAACCATGAACTAATGAGAAGTACTCGCCGTTTTTAAAGTATTTGTGCATAATTGTGAATGAAAAGTCAATCTGAAATTATTATTTTCAAAAGAAAGTATTAAGTATTTTTTCGAATAGTTAAGCTCTAAGAATGGTTTTCAAGTTTTACTTCACATTTTATAGTTAATATTACATTTTTAAATTGTGTTCATAGAACCACCTTAAAAACTTTGTTTTTCTTCTGAATCCAAAGAGGTTTACGAAATAAAATACCATCATCATTTATATTGAATTAATGACATAAAAATTATTTTTGTTAATCACCAAAGTATTTTAATAGACATGTTTCAGATACATCAAATTTTTCATTAATTGTACAATTTAATTTCATTTAGGATAGTGTTTTAAATAAGAATAGTAAAAATATGTTGAATCCTTGAATAAAAATAATCTTTAATATCTACGTTATCTTCTAAACTCTGAAAAAGAAATCTTTTTTGCAATTGGAAATTTCCTTGCATAATGTGTAAGGACAAATACATATATGTGTATTATATACAAAGGCAAATACATAAATGAGCTTTATGTGCAATGACAAATACATAAATGGGCATTAATTTCAATGATAAGCAAAAATATGCATAATCTCCTAATTCAAATCAGTAAAATATTGTTATTTATTTACATTTTATAAGGATTGGTATTTAAAAAGATATACTTTAATAGAGAAAAAACAAAAATATTTTATTTGATACAGGAATGATCTAATGAAACCACTTTCTTCACACCACTTGTTTCAAAGAAAGATATTATATTTTATCATTTTACTATTGAACATTAATTAATAATTTGTATGAATATATTATAAATTCATCTTAGATATTTAACAATTATTTCTTAAAAAGAATTATATAGTCATGATTACAGTCATTTATATATAGTAAGTTTATTTATTTATAGTCACTACTGAATATTATATGGTCAAGATACAATAAAATGCATTCTAGAAATGTTCTCAAATTAATAATTAAAATCCATTTTACTGCACTTTATGTTGCTAACAGTTCATTTTAAATAGCATGATATTACAAATTGATAAATTTTTATAACGAAACACTATTAAAATTAATAGATTGTATAGTGACAAAAAAACATATTTACTATTTTACTTTATATTTTTCATTAAAATTTTATTAAATAACATTTCTCATGGTACGGAGATCACCATATCATAATTATTAATTCTTTCAAACGAAGTCAAATATTTAAACTGTTAACTTCTTCACACAAAGGGTATGGTAAAGAGAGCAAAATAATTAGATGTGATATAGAAAACAATTATAAAAGCAGAACTTCATTACATGAACATTATTTGAAAATTGAAATCTAATGTAACTTTGAACTTCTTATTTTTCAAGAATCAAATTTAAACAGTAGATTTTTTGTATCATAAATTCAGGACAGATCTAACTAAAAATTGAATATGAATTCAATAGCTGTGAACGACAGGCTTACAATTATATACGTGTTGATAACAATTGTTGAAAAATATTTTTATAAGACTCTGATTCTGTAATTAAATAAAAATCCGAACCTAAATTGTGCTATTGCCTGATAATATATTATGATACTTTTAAAATCATTACGGAGATCGATTAATTGGACTTCCTTAAAAAAGAAAGCAAATTTCTTACTCTCATTCACAAAATTTTTCGGAGACAAATCAAGTATATTATTCTATTATCTTGTCTCTAATATGAATTAAAAATTAAACTTTAGTTTCTGAAATGCAGTATCAGGGAAAACTTACTACTTCCGTTCTTTATATTTATTATAAATTATTTCACCTCCAAGGACCAGCATTGAAAGGGAAATCCCAATAATTAATACAAAGAAAGCACCTGATAAATGTTCCAATGAAAGCTTCTTGATTGTTTCCTCTTCTACAAAATCTGAATTTTTGAATTTTCTCTGAAAAAATTGATAACGATCATTTTGTAATCTGCGAATTCCTGAAGCAACGATGTGGTTCACAATGCTTTCTAACTTCTCCATGCAACAAAACCCTTTGCGAGCATATATCGATAATGGGCCAGTAAATAGAGGTTCTTTTGAAATCAAAGCTCCTGGATCAACTAAAATTTTTAGGTACGTTAAAGGCATAATTACAGCAAATTTATTGATTGCGTTTTTTGGTAATGTATTCAGGGTAAATTCCCAATTGTTTTCTTTCATCTTATCAGCAAGTAATTTCAGACGTTTTTCTTTACTACCTAGTAAGAAAAGAAGGTAAGCACTCTCTTTCGGAACGGCACATTCATAAATACCATGCTCAACCGCGTATGTTAGTTCATCAATGGTATCAATTCCTGGTTCATAAGTGGGAATCAACATAATAGATAGAAGGACAGACACGTAAGAAAAAGAAAGAAGTCTAGCTCCGATACTCCAAAAAGCTTGTAGAATCTTCTCTCTAAATGAAAGGTCGTTGCCAACATCATCATTGTGGTCAGTTAGATCAGCAAATACGCTGAAAAGTTTTTCAAGATAAGTGAACTTTTTCCTGTAGACTAGCATGAAGAATAATGGCATTAGTAAGAGAACCGCTATGATGGAATACCAAATTGAAGGTAGAAACGGTTCGATAAGAACACGTTTTTTTGAAGCGAGAAGTGGTGATCTTGCGGCAAATCGAACTTCTTCGTAATGGTAAGGTGTTGTACAGAGTGCATCAGTAGCACGATCTTCTCTCATTATAAGGCCGCTTACGCAAATGTCTGCTTCATTCCTCTGCAGCAGTCCCAGAGCCCCATCCCATGTTCCATTCTCGTATTTGGTTCCAAAGTTTACCGGATTTGGTATGACGTATGTAACATTGACTTTCAGTGCCTCTAAGAGCATCTTGATGAACTGAAAATCGAAACCATCATACAATTCAATGGATCCATTCTCCAAATATTTAATGTTGACTATATTTCCTAAAGGAACGATACATAATCTCAGGCTTGATGGAAGCTTATATCTCGACATGTTGAATAACCTGGAAAACATTTACGATTCAACAAAATTACATTATTTTTATTATAAATGATTATTAAGTTACAATTTTATGTTAAGATAAGAGATTTCGTAACACACTTACTAGTAAAAAACTTGTGAATTACAAAAACTAAAATGCTTTTGAACAAAAGGTTCTTAGTATAGAATGTTTTTATGAAAACAGCAAAAAATCAATAACACACTCTGAAGCAATTATATGAAATGACACGCTATTATTATTTTTCCCAAATTAACATGTATTCCCAACTCGCACGAAATTTGCATCGTGCACTTTTATCTACAACAGAACTGAATGAATGAATCAATACTGAAATCGTAAATATATATGTATGTATAGTTTCTTAGTATAGCATAGTTTTTAATTCCATGATTTGTTTACTCGTTTCAAATTTAAATAATGCATATCCCTTAATTAACTTTTTATAATTACAAAATAATTTTGATATTTTCATAAAATATTTTATTTCATAAAATATCATATATAATTTAATTATAAATATTATTAAGTTTTAAAATTTGTGTTCCCTGATCTATATTTTGTTTAAGAATTTCGTTTTAATATTAAAATTTTTATTTTTAAAAAGCTATGCAAATCTGAAAATCACAATAATGCTTCCTTGAAAATAAATTATTAAACTTTAAATGAAAGCCTTAAATATCATTCATTATCTCTGAGATCATTTGATGACTTGCTACTATGAGCAGGGATTTCTCGATGTAAGGTCACATTTTTATGTGGTATTTTTTTTTTGGATGTAAATTTTGTTTTTCAAAATAATACTATTTAAAGGAAAATTTCAAATGATATAAGGGAATCACTATGGATTTGTTTTCCATCCTCAGTTTCTAAGTAACCTCTAATCTTGATAACTTTTATTTTGAATTTCTTAATACTTTCTTCCTGAATTTCTTAAAAAGATATTTTCTCCATTAAGTATTATGAATTTCTTAATATTTTCATCACATCAGAAAACAGAACATGGTTAGCTGATTTTTCCCTACTTGTAAATTGACATTGGGTAAAATAATAATATTTATAATTAAAGTTTAAAAGTTTGCCGACTTTCATATTTATAACACAGTCATTAAAAGTGCACTTTTATAGTTTTATGTAAGATATTTGACGCGGTAAAAGTGCCCATAATTATCTTGTTTATCCCATGTTGATAGGAAGATTTTCCCAACGTTCATCTTGCAAATTAATAAAAAAATGTGTGCAAGCCTTTTTATTTGGAATCTAACAAACATTAATTCCAGGATCATCAACATATGCTGATTTATTGATGGTACTGCTGGCTAGCACATAGACGTGAGCCAACAAAATGAGATGCAGGAAAAACAAGTCAAAATATAAAATAAGTCTTGGATAACAAATATTTCTGAAACGCCAGAAGTATTTTTCTCTAAACAGAAGGTCCCCGTCAACATCTTCACTTCTGGTCAGTCAGTCAGATCAAGTAATATAATTTTTTTATTGATTGGCATGAAACATTTTAACATAAAGAGAACTGCTAAGATGAAATACCAGACCGAGTGAAGAAACGGTTTGATGAGAACACTTTTCTAAACAAGAAATGTTAGTTTTACAAAACTCCAAATATCTTTAAAATGAGGAAACAATGTCATTTCCATTTAGATCAGGATTTTCTTTTATCATCAAACTATTTATGCAAATTTTGGATTCATTTCTTATGACCCACCCCACTATCCATTCCATGTTTCATTATCATACCTCGATCTAAAAGTAATCGGATTCCAAATAATATATGCAGACATTTTAATAAATTCATAGTGCAAGTATCGTAACGAAACATACCAATGTAAGATTTGATAAATTCATTGAAATACTTAATATCAATCCTATTTGTACATGGTTTGAAACACAAATTTAGATTCGCTTAAAGTTGATGATTTGCCTATTTTGAGACATTAGAAATGTATTTAATAAAGTATCTTATATAAAACGCTTATAATTTTGAAAATCATTTTAATGCAAATGATTTCGTTACACGTATAAAAGTTAGTGGAATAAGTATTTACATTTTTCACCTGCTTTTAGTAACACATGATTTTTAGAAAATAAAGCTCTGAAGAATAAAAAAAAGTTCAAATATTGAATAGATTGAAATAGATAAGATACTATTAATGAAACAGTTTTTAAATTTATCTCTAAACAATGTGACCTTTTTTACGTTAACAATTGTTTTTCTCATTGATTAGAATAACAAAATAGTATGATTACCTGAGAGAAACGTCAATTTTATTGCTTTTAGTTGAAATTAAAATGTAATTAATGCATACTTATTAGTTTATTTCAGTTTCTTGTGTTTTCTTTTAAAATTTTTAATTAAATACAATTTTTTATATTCACAAATAGGCAGTGTTAAAAACTTCCTTTGAAATTAATTTTTCTAACAAATTTGTAATTCTTGAATTCCTTTTTTTTGAGTTTTAATAACTTAATTTATAAATTAAATAATTAAAATTTAAATCGATTTTTATTTCAATTATAAGATAAACTATATTAAACACAATAAGAAAAAATATTATATATAAAAAATATTGTTATATAAAAAATATTTTTATCAAAAATGTATGTTCAAGACGTTTTTAATTTTCTGTGAAATAAAACAACATTTTTGAAAAAGTTTTAAAAGATTCTTCACAAAATGTTTTGAAAGGTTTATATGATCCAGTTGGTTACTCTATCATCAGAATTATTGATTGTGTTTGGAAATTTTGTTTACAAATCTTTAAAATAGTCATATGATTAAGCGCTAAAGACTTTCCAGAATTTTTAGTTAGGAAAGCTTACTTGATTTTGAGAATATAAGTTTTTAAGGAATCAATCAAGATTTGTTTTTCATTAGATTTTATGTGTTCATTTAAATGAAAATGTGTAGTTTAAATGAAATTAGGTTTCGTAAGAAAAAAATGTTTCCCATTAAAGTTAATGGTATTGCAAGATAAATTCAAGAACCACAAGCATTAAAAAATTATTTAAAACCTGTTCATTATAAGCTTCTAGAAAATGATTATTTAAACTCATGCCAATTATTCTACAATGAGGAAAATAATAATGTGGAACTTTTACTTTACCCTAGAATTTTAATTCTTTAACAGGAAAGGAGCTGATGAAAATATTAACTAAATAACTTATTCAAGAACTTATTTAACTTATTCAAGAAATTTAAATAATCTAGATACATAAATAATTACGACCATACAGTGATAAATCTTGCAGTAACAATAGTTTTCATTTGGTCCCTGTCAAAACAGCCAGAAAAAATTACATTTCTTTTTAAAATACTAAGAACACAAAGATATGTGTTTTATTAACTAGGAAGCTCATTTTAACATTGATATAGTTTGAAAAACATGATATAGTACTGAAATAGTTAGAACCCCTGCAATTAGAGTAGTAAATTAACCGTTTTAAAGATTTAAGTTTTAAGCATTTAAAGTTTAATTAATTTATTTCATTGGTTTCAATTTTATATTTAACATTTTTATTCTAATAGATTAAACTTCGGTACAATGATGTGTGGTGATGTATTGACAATGTCACGTTTTGTATATAAAGACTATATATCAACCGTGATTAAAATATAAAACTAATTCTGAATTACAAAATGTACTCTTCTTCGCCCCACCCCTAGTAAAAATGGTCTAACTCACCAACTGTTGAACTATAGGTCAGTATCTCACTTCAATTGTTAATCTGTAATCGTTTACAAGATTGTTAATCTTCGAATAACTACACAGATTAACTGACTAAATATTAATCTGTGTCAAATAGGCTTAAATCAATCAATATATTTTGCCATGACTAACTCTCTTAAACATAAAAATGCAAATGGCATTTAGTTTAGTTAAAGAATAAATATTTTTTTACCTTTAACTTGAGCTTCTTAGCTCCATCCTAATAAGTATTTTTAAATACTGTTCGCAAACCTCCGACGTACAGAAAGAATGAAAAAGAGACAAGTTATTCTTTTATAACCTCAATTTTTATTCTAAAAAATAGGAAAAATATACGAAATTAAATTAAAATAAATAAAAAATTTATCAAAAACAGTCAAGCTTTATAGATAATATTCATAAACAATGCATGTCTTAAAAAAAGTTTAAAAAAATTCTTATCCTTTTTGGTGCGACAGAAATATTATCTTCATTTGTGGTTGAAATGTTGAGCATAATAAGCGTAACTTCAGTTTGCTATTTTGTTTTATAAGATTTACATGAATTTAAATTCATATATATTAGCTGTTTGTTCCTATATATTAGCTGTTTGTATAAGAAAATTATTTATTTAAGAATATTGCTTGTTCTATTAAAATTTCAAATATAGTTACCAAACATTTAATGAGTATTTTGGATGCCTACATAACATTTTAAATAAATAATTCATTAAATGTAATAAATTTTTCCTGTAAATTGGAAAAGTATGTGATGGAAATGTAATCATGAATAGAAATGATATGATAAAAAAAATGTATGATGCAAATGTCAACTGAGACTAATTAAAGTAAGCAGTTTAAAATTTAAATTAGTCGCAATGCGTCGCCATGCATTTTTAACTATTTATTTCATTCTAAATATTGCAGAGGAAGTGAGGGTTTCCTGTTCAACAGCTTCAATCATCCCATTCAAAGACTGTCAGCGGCAGGAGGAAACAGCTTTCCCATCTCCACACACAGCGGGTGATGTACGAGTTTGAAAGCTCGCTTTGAATATAGAAATTAGCAAAAGTGCTTGTGTGCGAAATCCATAAATCCCCATTTAATACCAGATAATTTGACATGCAGGAAAACTCTTGGGTTATTCTTACTTCCACAGGAGGAAACTGAATTTGTTTTGGCAGACTTAGATCTAAATATTTTTGAGCTTAGCTATTTCATAATTAGTAAACAATAAATACATATTATGTGACGGTGATCTGTACTGATAAGTTTTCTACTTTTGTTATGAAACCAAAGTGTTTTTTTTTTCTTCCTTATTATATACATGGCAGAAATGCACCGATACTTTTTGACTCCAGAGATATCTCATGACTTTTTTAAATATATGTGGCGCCTTTGCTGAGAGAAGCAAAGGAATGTGTGGTTAAGAGCAAATTAACTTCAAATTTTCCCACTGTTTAATATGTTTCAAACCAATATAGTTGTTAAGTAGAATAAAAGTTTTCGACATTAATATGTTTAAAATTAGTTATTTTGCTAAAAGCAGCGTTTTATCATTGCAAGATAATAAAATATTCTTTTTTGAATTTTGTAACACACTTTTCTAATGTTATTCCCGAAAAATTATTAGATTATTGGTCTTATATAATTACCTCATTATTATTATTATTACCTCAACTGTTTCAGGAAAATTTCTGTCTTCATTTAATTGATCTCATTTTCAAACGTTTTTAGATTATATTTATTCATGAATATGTATTTAAGCATTGTGTATTAATTATCAGATAAAACCAATGATCTGTTTTGTATTTTATTAATATTTTGAATACTAAAATTTCAAATTAATAATTCTATATTTTTAAGAATAACATTTTAATCTCCTCCCCAAGAAAAAGCTTTCTATACTTCTTCCTTTAACTATTCTTTCACTATATAAATAAGCTTCTATTTATCATGGTACAAACTGGAAACGCGTATTACAGATATCGGGGGAATAAAGAAAGATATGCGATATATTCTTTTTAGCATATTACAAATAATTAATATTTTTTATCTTTCTCAAATTATTGAGAATATAAGAAGCACCTTTCTTAAGTCAATTACAGTTATTCAATAAATATTTGCTCTTTTAAATATGTGTATTATCAAAATAAATATAAGTCACAAATTCAATCAATTACATATTTTAGTCATTTTTGTACCGTTTTACATTTACAGTAGGGTCATACTGAAAATTTTTTTAAACTTCCACTGATTAGAAGTAGTAGGGAAAAAATTAACGATTTTGTTTAAAACTATCAAATATTTTATTCTATCAGGTTGTTGTAAGCAGTTCATGTTAAAATAAATCTTAGACAAAAGAAAAAATTAAGTTTACACGAAAACCTTATCATGCTGTGAATTTAAAATGGGAGGAAATCAAGAAAAGAAATCTTTCAACGTCTATAATTAGCATTTGGTTCTGAAGGTCCATCTCGTGTTACTGTATTCAATTGGCTTACAAAATATCGCAAATGTTGAAGTTTTCTGTAACATGAAGAACACACGGGAAAGCCATTGTACCCAAATAATCTGTCACATAGAAAATATTTATAATCATCGAGGGAGTAATAGTTTTGCCAATTAAATGATGTGGTAGCAGCTTAACATTGTATCCACCACCATACATAAAATTGTTCACGAAAAATTGCATAAGAAAAATAGTTTACCATTGGATTCGTTAAAATATAACTGAGCATGAAAAAGAGGAGCCTATCAAATCACTGAAGGAGCACTTAAATTACTTAGACATGGTGTCTACAGCATTATTTCTAAAACGTAAATTATGAGAAAATGCGCATATCATTTTTTCCAGTTCGTCAAGGAAGTAAGTCTGATCTTTGAAGATGACTTCAAGCCTGCAATTGTTTAAATATAACATATCATGAAAAAAGGAATGATGTAGTTTTCTTCAGAAGCACAGGTTAATGAATGAAGTATTTTGCATATTCCACAATGACAACTACCTCATTCAGCAAAATTGACGATTAAGATACTTGAACAAAAACACATCATAGTCCTTATTCCTCCTTATCTATTACAATTTGATGCGTAAATGAGAACTATCGCGACAAAATATTCCCTCCTTATTTCAATGATCTAAGATCTAATCATAGCTAGATCAGGGGAATTAAGGGGGTGAGAACACCCTTCCATTATCTTACTCTAATCTAGCTTCGTACTGCTTTTGATCTAATAAAGAGCTTACACGGACATCACTTTCATTCTAAAGAGGAGACTGATGAAGAAATAAAAGCATTTTTTGCATTGATTACAAGAAATGATGGCTTAGGAAAATTCGACTTCAGAAATGCATTGAGACGAGAGGAGATTGGTTTGAACACTTGTAAATCTTCTTTGTCGGACTGGTGTTTTTCTTTTCAACACTTTATAGATTCAATTCCCTATTCGGACAAAGACGTTTGTTTTGATCAGAGGATTCCACTTTAAAGTGTAGATCTCGCATGAACTAGCCCTCGACAACAAAAAGTGACCATAGAAAAAATTAAAATTTGTACAATAACAAACATGTATTTTTATATTGCACTGTTATATATAACAAAACTAAATCATTAAATATAGACTGATGTAATAATTGTTTTTAATTTATTAATATTTTTGTTTAAACTATAAAAATATTTATTTTTTTTAAATGATGTATATCGTTTAACTTATTATTTTTATTTGAAAAGTACACACACTTCATATTTTATAAATAGTCTTATATAGTTTGTATTTTTTAACTTTAAATTTTGTAGCTAACGAAATTACATATTTACAGAAAAATGTGATGTAAAATTTTCTGTGGGAAGAACTTTTATTTTCTCTTTTGTGATATATTTTTAATTAACAGTTATAACTAATGAAAATATGTTACTTAAAAACAACTTAAGTGTCCCTTTAGAGGGAAAAATATATTAAAATAGCTTTGTTCGAAGTTTTTATTCAATTTTATAAAACATAAAAATAATTTTTAAGTTATTAATAATGAAAATTATTGATGTATTTTTAAAATTTTAACGATTACTTTTTTTAATTTTTCTAAATTTTTTTCATTTAATCTTAGTTAAATTTCCCAATTCAATCTATTATCATTACATTACATAATATTTTTATCAGTCACAAACGATATGCAAATGCGTACTATATTCACGTGGTAACTGTTAATAAGTTTGGTTGAAGCAATGTATATATATATATATATATATATATATATATATATATATATATTGAAAGAGAAGAATGAACACTTAAATTATTCATTTATATTTATCATTTTCATTATTACATATTCTGGTTCTTGTCTCAATAATTATTTTCAAAAGCATTATTACGATTTCTCCATTGAGAATTAAAAAAAAGGGAAATTTTTCGTAAAATTAAGAGGAAAAATGAAAGTTATAAATTTTGAATGCTCTTATTCTAATGTAGTTAACGAATGAGTTATGAGAAATTGGTAAATGAAATTATTAATAAGCAAATATTTTATTTAGTTCTAATTTGTGCTGTAATACAGTTTTAAAACTTAATGGCTTATATTTTTTTATGAAGAATGTGGTAGTAATAATTACAAATAAAATATAAAAGCAATTTATCCAGATATTCAATATCTTTTGATGAATTGTTTAATCGTAATTAAGAATTACTAATGCATTTTATTTATTTAATGGAAAAACTGTCAGTATCAAGAAATTGTGTTTATTTGAAGAATTCCTCCCCAAATTTCTTTGTGAATAGAAATGAATTAATATTTATTCAAAAACATTGTCCCAAAAATGATAGTGTATTACATAAATAACTTGTGATTTAGTGAGTCAAAATATGTATAAAAATATATCTATTCATTTCAAAAATTATATTAAGACTTAGATTTATATTTCTTATTTTATTATTTAAAATATTGAATTTTGAAATATATCGTGAATTTTTTAAAATTTATTTAAGAAGAAAAACGGAAAACTAGCTTTTTAATTTTAAAGACAGTTATATGTTATTAGAATATTGATGATTATATTTGGGTGCTATTAAAGAAAATATTAATTAAATTTCATAAATAACTGTTATTATTTGAATGCAAAAGGGGCTAACTGATTAATGATTCTTAGTAGAAAAATGTACCATTACTATCTAAAAACCCATGTATGTTAGCTTTATTTTAGTTTCATAGCAATATCGATTTACGGAATTTAATAAAATTAATTTGGAAATTTTTTACAATTATTGCAGACTTTTCTTCCATGAAGAATTTAACTGATAAAAAGGCGTTTCTATAGAGAAAATCAGTAAAATTAATTTTATTATTCTTCCAATAATTCGCATATTATTGCTATTTCGCAACAACAAGAGCTGATTCTTAAATTTGATTATATTCTAAGTATTCTGAACAATTCGAGAATCTTTAAAAGGGTGAATTTTGATAACAATGTTACCAATTCCTTCTCGGAGCTTGAATTAAAATCATCGCCGATAACATTTTTAGGCTAATCACATTCGCAATCACGCCATTTTTTGCAGGGTTTCCCCTGACCCTTAAAAAAAGGTGGTGGTTGGGGTGATTTAAAGGACCTGACACCAGAGCAACTTCGTGTGATGGCTGGAACAAAAGAATGACTTGAGAAAAGTTCTCACCAATTTCCTCTTACTTAACTTGTTCTTCTTTTGCACTAGAATTTGTTTTGTGAGCATGGAAAGTGGCTTTGTTGACGTAAATTGGTCGTTTACGTGGCATTTCGGTCAAATATTCAATCGGAACTGTGTGGGTCGACTTCTTGTTTTATAACATTGTTGCACGATGACATCTTCCGAGGTAACACCAGGCAATGGTATGTCAATCAGGGCTGCATTTAGTATTGTGATGTCTGACGTAATTTACACGCAAGGAACTTGTTCTTTCTTTGAATCTGATATTCTCGTGTGTTGTCACTTTCTTATCATCCTTTTTTTTTTCTTTTAGTTTGCTTTCAAAAAAACTTGTAACGATAGTGATATTTGGTGTTCGACATAAGATGTCAATGATAGTGGCTTTTAACATTACCTAAATAATTTAATTGGAAGCCTTTTCTCTATTTTTTAAAGAATTTAAAAATTTATTTTTTCTTAGATTTGGAGAAAATTGTGTAGGATAAACCAATTTTCCAACTTTCAAATTTTCGGATTTTTGCTCTAAGGTGACAATCAATTGTAATAAGCACGAAAAATAAACGGTATTATACGTTATTAAACAAATAATCAAATTTTATAAATTCTTTAATATTTAAACTATAATTGCTTGGGTCTATTTATTGCAACATTCTATCGTCCTTTTTCCCCAAAATAATATTTTGATGTTTAATATATATTTCCCCGTCCCATATAGTACATCTCTTCGAGGTATTTTAAGTAAGACAAAAAGAATTTACACCTTAATTATAACAATATCTTGATTTCTAAATTAAATAAAGTTTTTAATTTAAATGTCGCAAATAATGAATGATTACAAATAAACACTGGTCTGTTATTGCAACACTTGCATCATTTATCTTTTTCAAACTTTTTGACTCAAAACATTTTTACTAATCGATAATCGTATTTTTTTAAAATTAAATTTAAAATTTTATTAATTATTAAAATTTGAATTTAACTGAATGTAAAAGATATAATGATTAAAAATTGAACTAATTTTTAGCATGTTAAAACGTTACAATTAGCTGGATTTTATCTACAAAAGTATTCAATTGCAAAATTTTGTAAATTCTTAAACATAAAGAAACTTCTAACACGAAAAATCTTCAAGTGAAAGTATGAATCACCCAATTAAAAAAATTGTCCAAAAGTCACCTTTGATAACAGAAAAAATAATTTTGAATTTTCGTTTTTCCAAAAAAAGTAAGTTAATTTAAACTCTGATAAATTTACGAATAAATTATTTAAAAATGATTTTACAGAAAATGAAGAACTATTTTGATGCAGTTGATTGATTTGACAGCATTTAAGAAACAAAGAAAGTTTTTTTATTGTTGCATTAATTAATGATGTAATCATTTTGATAATTAAAAATGAAATCTATTTTCAGAATCATTTATACAGGCAAGCATTGATCAGATGATGCTCGACTCAAAATAATAGATTTTTTTAATTCAAAGTTCTAGTAATATTTCAGTCTTTTTCAATGACACCTGTAATTGTTTGATTAGTTGAAGTTAAACAATTGCAATGGCTTCCGGCTGTTTATTTTTTCCTAACGATATCTCTTGTTATAATAAACAAATATTGTAAAATATAATTTCTTATTATAAAATAATTTCCTCGCAAAAAGAATTTTATGAAACTAAAACTATTAATATGAACTTTGATGCATACAGTTCTTGATGCATGAGTTATCAAAAAGTAAGTTACTGAGATTCAATAAATAATGTGGAATTCTTTGGCTGTTTTGTTTCTTATCAAAATATAAGCTGAAACATCGTATTATGTGGAACAAAAATGAGCTATATAATGTTTTATGATAATTAAAAAAAGCTATTGAGAAACAATTTTGCTGGTCATATTTTATATAAGTTTCTTACCATTTTATACTGTGCGCCTATCAAAAATGCTAAACCGAGAAGAAATATTCCCAAGTTTGAGAAAGTTGGCCATTTTTATTGCAATATAATGTGCAAACGATAGCATTTCAACGCAACCACAAGACATGGCTGACTGCAGAGCCACCTACAAACTAATAAGATGAAGGAAAAATCGCCATTTACCAAAACTTGAATTATTTATTTTCTCTTGCAAATTGTAATGCAACTGTTGTACTTTTTATATGTCTTGCTAGCAAAACGAATATTTTACAAAACATTAAGCACTAATAAAAATGAATGATTATTCGAAAATGTTTTTCTCCTCAAGTAATCATGGATTATTCTTCCCACAGCAGACGTATCTGAACAACAACCATGGAATCACTTTTTGCGGAAGATAGATTAATGGATCTTTTGTTTCCACCTGCATGTGTTAATAGAGGAATAATATGAGCTATATACTAAAACGCTCTATGACATTGAAACCATAGGAAAACAAATACAACATGCATATAAGTAATCAGTAGCCCATAGAATGTCCGCTATTGCCTTTGAATCCAAACCCTTACAATGAACTGTATGAATAGTCATTTGTATGGATTGATATCGTGTTTTCGAGACAGTATCTTCTGAATACAACATAACAATGATAAGAGTATTCTGTGAAGAGAGAGTGTGTGTTGAACTGTTATTTTGAGCTTAATTATTCTGCTCTCCTGCACACAGCATAATGGTTTGTGGTATTTTAAAATTCTACATCCCTAATATTTATTACTGATACACGCTGAGGCACCAGTACTATATTTCAGTGATCATACAGATTTTGAAGTTTTATTCACTGACAAATTTCTAAAAGGACGAATTTCCTTATATTTTTCAAGATATATTCATGGTTTCTTTTTAGAATCGTCAAACTATAGAACAATTTTGTTCTGCTTGTTTCTCAGATCTTTTGGCAAAGGAACTATTATAATCACTGATTGGACAACGTCTGCAATTTAGCTGCCAGTGGTCATCAGTGCCTGCATGTGGAAAGTGCATGGGCTTTCATTCCCTTGGGCATCGAAGATACTCAAAACTTACTGAATGTCTGAATGTTGCGGATGTATACACGATTATATTGCCAGGTGTGGAGAATTCACTAATTGCTATATATATATATATATATATATATATATATATATATATATATATATATATATATATATATATATATATATATATATATACAAAATTTATTGAAATAACATTTATATTATGTGTAATCTCTGATATAAAATTACCGTTGATATTTTCGTCCTTTTTGGTATTGCAGTTTTGGCAACCATATATATTTCTAATAGAATAAAATTAGAAATTAATTCTAAAATTTTATTTTAGCTAATCATCATGGCTGCATAGATTGTCTCGGCAAATTGAACTACTCAATGAAAACATGTTGTTGTTGGAATGGAAATTCAATTAGTTTGTCAATAAAATATTAAATTTAACATTCACAGCTTGAAAAAAAATACGAATTTGAGTAGAATTGAAATACTACAGATCTTGATAAATTTAAGTAATCTTCCAAAAATATATGATTGATATTGCTTTCATATTCTACGAATTTGGAAAACATTTATTATAATAATTGCTTATAAAAGTCATTTTCATATTTTCAGGCTAATACAGTTTTGATAGTAATGAAAAATTTAAAAAAATTTAATGTTTACTATAGTAAATTTTAAAAAATTAATACAAGAAGGTTTTTATTTAAAAGGTTTATTTTTATATGTAAATAGGTTTCGAATTTTATAAGTTAAACTAATTTTAATAGAATAAGAATTTATTAGAATAATAACTGATATTGAAAAATATTTCTTTTTAGTTTAAATTTATTTAAAACGTTGACATGAATATTTTCATTTCTCAGAATTTAAGAAATTATTATTGCGCATATCTTTTATGTATCTTTTTCTTGCTACATAGTATTTTATAACTTTTAAAAGGAAGTAGAAGAGATGAGAAGGGAAAAAATTCTATTAAAAGGGAAAAAATATTTAAAAAGGATATATCTCACACAGAGAAACAAAAACTCTGGTATTTGTAAATTGTTACCTTTTAGTTATAAAAGGATAATTCATTAGTATAAAAGGAAAAGAGCTCATGAACACATTTTTAGAGAGTACTGCAAATAAAAAACAAGCCATAATTAATTGAAAATATTCTTATATCTGTACTGGAATAACACATGGTGCTCTTTAATGCTAACAGAAAATTGAAATCTTACCCAATCAAAACTTATGATTTCAAATTTTTAAGGTGTAAAACCAAGCACACTTAATTATTTTACCATGGTATAGTTAAATGTCTGACCCCAATATAAAAATCCGAGTTAAAAATAAATTTCAAACTTATCGTAATAGACACATAATTTCTCACTTATTTTATGAACTTCCACAAAGAAAATCAATAGCTATAATATTAAAATATTAAGAAAAAATTTGTAAAGATTGCTGTTATTAGATCGCTCGCTATATAAAATAATTATGTAGCCCAATAAATTTTTAAACAAATTTAATAGATCTGTAACCAATAATTAAAAAGTATTTTTTTACTAAAATCTATCTAATGTATTTAAAAGAAATTGAAACAGATATTAATTAAGGATATTTTTATTTGAAATTCATTGAACAGGTGTATTGTAGTTGTATTGAAAAAATAAAAAGTATTAGTGAATTATGATTTTTAATGATTTATTCCTTAACAATTTTTATTTTTGACTTATTCTAAAGGTATAAATTTACTGTATTCATTTCACTGCATTTAGCTTTTTTTCAGGCGGTTAAGTAATTCTTAGCAAATCAAAATGTGATAAGTTGATAGCTTGCAGTATTACTTCACGATTCCTTAAAATTTCATTATATTATACAATGTTATAATTATGTTAAAAAGGAAACGATCCATTCAAATTTAATTAAAAACTCGTTCAATAAATCTTTTAATTATTATCTCATCAAAAGTTGCAGGTTTAGCTTCACCATGTAATCCTTTTTGTTACTACATGCACAATGAAACAGAAACTAATAATTCGGATGTAGGATCTTGAAGAGCGCCCAGAGCGGTGATCTGTCCATCATGAGCGCCATTGATGGACATGTGAATGGGGCAGATATTCTTTCAAACCTCAACTATATTTGACACCCTACTGTTGAATCAAGAAATGGGATTTGGGAAACTGTTTCCATTTCGTGTGATTTCTCCCATCTGCTTATTTGGTGGAAGCAGATGTGAATAGAACCAGATACTATGAAGTAAGGCCTTTCACCGAACAATGTGATTGTGATTATGGTTATTACTGTCATGAATATCTTATCAAAAAAGACAAAATTTTGCTAATTAACTTTAATTACACGCGAGGAAATATGTCTGCTGTATTCAAGCTTTGAACTGATTTACATTATATAATAATTATTTCCGAACACTGAAAGAACATCTCATTATTGGTATTCGAAAGCATTCTTATAAGGAATTGAAACTGTTAATCCAGAAAGGAAGTTTCATTTGTTCATATTTAGAAAAATATGATAAAGAAAATAAACATGAGCATCTGTTGTATCAAAATGAAGTCATGCCATTTAAAAAAAGATACAAGCAAAAGTACTTTTGCACTGTTAAGGATATTTAATACATATTTTATAATATTTATGTAAATACACCACATCTGGAGTGCTTTCAATCGAAAAATTATTACTTTTTGAACTATATTTTTGTATCTTTAACTGGTATTTGAAAATAGGTATTTATTTTAAATTATTAAAGATGCCGTATAAATATGTGTTGAAAATCGAGCAAATGAAGTTAATTTAAATTTTTACAATTATGTCCATCAATATCATTAAAAACATTAATAAAGCTCTAACATGTTGCATAACTAGGTAATCTGTCTTCAGAACAACTTTATTGAAAAGAAAAAGAAACAATCTTTTACAGTTAAAATATATAATTTTATGTGCATCATACATAACATTGCATTGTTTCGTCTTTTCTTTTCCCTTTTCAATTAGTATAAATTAATAACTGGCAGAATGACCTTACATGAATTTACATTCAAATAGACTTTCTAACACCAAATATTTATTTCTTGCGGTGTTACAGTCAAAACTCATTTTGCAGCATTTTGTTACATTAAAATACAATTTATTATCTGCACCCCATTTATCAAACTCTGGCTCCGACTTTCACAAAACCTGTAAGTGACTCTGTTTGATTAGGTGCAGATGGGTCACTTCACGAACGTCAAAGGGTAAGGCAGGTCAAAATGGAAAGGAAAACTGCCTCTCCGTCTTCTCAAGCCTTCTCAAGGAATTGAAGCGAAATATAACCCTTAATTGTTTCATTCAATTCACGTCTAATTGCATCGTGATCATTTCTTTTTGGTACACTCTCAATTTCTTTCTATAAAAGGCTATATTTTATTCTTCCTTTTTTGGTAGTCATTTTTATAAGTTAGATGTATTTCTAGGGAATTTTCTTAAAAATTTATATTTTTTAGAAAAGCTTTGCATTTTGAGGAATACTTATTTATTTATATGAGAATTTACAAGACTGACAAAGCTATAGTTATTTTAAAAATTATTCATAAAATTATATATAATATTAGTATATAATTATATCGGATAAACGTATAGCCATCATGGATCATTATAAAAAAGCCGAAAATACGTTGTTTAGATTGATTTATTTAAATTTTCAGCATAATAAAAAACAGAATATCTTTTGAATTTCCTCTTAAATTGTTAGTTATCATAAAATAAAGCAGGCTGTTTCTGATTTATCCTTTATGATATTTTGTCGATAGCATTTATGTACTATCCTATTCCTATTTCAAATATTAAACACCATAATAGTAATAATTCCACAAAATTGTTTCTTCCTGTTTAAGGTAGATTTCACTTTAAGAATTTGAAATTTTATATTTAATATTTTGTTTTGATTTTCAAGGAATTATCAAAAGAAATTGTTTTATTGTTTGAATTTTTTAAGAATAATTTCTCAGCAAAATTGCTTAGAAATTAAGATGAGAAAACATTTAAATGCAAAGTTCAAACTCTTTCGCACGCCATGAGCCAACTGTCTGAATTCCACCCACATAATCTTATCAACGCATGAGGGAGTTGATAAAATTCATCCAAGATTAAAAGATAATTAGAGGGCGTATTTCAGACTTATTCTGGATGCTATTATTTTTACTTATTTTTCTACGTGATACATGAATACAATTCATTTCAGAATGAAATATCCTCCCAAAATATATTCGTGTATATTTCGAGAATGTTTGCATAATTAATTTTAGTTCTTTTGATTTTTGTTAAGTTTTGCATGGTATTGTCAGTTCACACTTGAAAGAAAGCATATTTCAAACAATTTTTAAAAAACTAAGGTGTAATTCAAATTTTGATTTTATATAATTGCTCAGGAGTTTAAAAAAATAACTACGTCTTTTAACATACAATATTTGAAACCTCAAAATTTCTCAGTGTATTGTAAATTCTTATAAAACTATTGTAAAGAATATTATTTAGTATTTTTAATTATTATTTTAATCATAAAATTATATGTATTACACAACATTTAAATTATTTTAATAAATATTAATAACTGATAAAAACTGTTCAAAGTCTGTGTTTGTGTGGATGAAAACGCAAAATTTCCTCCCCCCAAAAAAAAAATTAATTGCTAAATACATTTTTATTTCAGAATTGTTCAAAATCATTGAAAGTTTTTCAGATTTTTAGTCTTAAGCAATTATCTAATACGCTTTTTGAAATTCTGTTAACAGTTTAAATGTTAAAAATTACACAACTTTCGTTCATTTATTAGCATAGCAGATCGCTTAGTGAAATTTTTCACGACGTATGTAATATAGAAATACTTTTTTTCATTGTGGCATCTATATTTTTCACTAAAATGTTTATATTAAAAACGGTTTAAAACAATTTTGCCATGTGAAAGAAACGAGGACTTGTATTAATTATAGAAATAACAAACACAATAAACAGGCATAAAATAAACAAATATCTTCCCCTAAACCTTTCATAAAGTTTTCTTGTTACTTTTTGATTGTTCCGGTTGTCTTTTACATCATGATGTAAAACACAAAACCAAACGAAGAATTTTTTGCGTTGCATTTGCAGAACAACTAGTTAATGCGGTTCAGGAATTTTCAGATCTTGTTTTAACAATGCAGTCCACGAAGCAAGTAAAAGTGATCCAGAAACTTCTTGACAAGAAATGAATGGCACTGAAGTAGAATAAGCATTTCGAACTAATTTTCTCAATAGAGGGCTCTATTGTTAAATAGCGTCATTCTTTTAATGGCAAAGACTCGCATCATCATAAAGAGCACTTTGAGAAGACGATTCGAATGATATAGACGCAATTAAAAAACAAAGAACACGAACGCCCAAACGATTATTTTACGAGACCTCCCAACTTGCCGAACAGCATGTGTATCCCGTCAAGGCTATCGTTTGCATTTCAGAATCTCCAATCTGTATTTTTCATTTACTGCATTTATATGCAAAAGCTCTTAACCTGAATTAAGAAAGAGCGCTTATAAGATATAGATTTCTCTTCTTTTAGATCGTTAAGAGGGCTGCATGCAATAAACTCGCCATAAAAAAGTCATTACCATAATTCATAGGCATTTTTAAAAACACAGTAGAGAATTATTAAATCTTGTTTAATTCCTTGGAGCAAAAATAATAATAAAGTTATCTCTTTCTTTTATCCGTCGGTATTTTTCCATCCTATAATAAAATTTCATAATTTATCTTTTCATTTTACATCAGAACACTGAATTGAAAAATTTTTTACACATATTCATTGCATGTTCACACATTCCTGTTGTAAAATATAACTGAGACATGATAAGATTGTTGATACATATGATTGTTGAAATTACAGATTGGTTAAAACTGCTTGGAATTGCCTTAACCATGCCATGAAACATGCTATGAAAGTCTGTTTCTTATGACATCTATTTTTAAGTCTAAAGTAGAAAATTTTTAAAGTAATCGTTAAAGGAAATCCAATTTTAAGGAGAAACTGACATCTGGAAGAATTACTTTTCTTGTTATAAATGAAACTAAAAAAACTACTTTAAGTAAACAGAAAACGTTCATTTATTTAACAGACTTCTGTTTAAAAATGAAAATAATTATTTAACTCTTCTGGAAAATAGTTATATAATAGCATTCTTAACTTAAAAGATGCATATATTCAGCAAAATAGTTTCTTACAAAATTTTTGATTTTTATATTATTTCTTTTAAAAACATATGCGATTAATTATACAAAGAAATCACACGTGCAATAAATTTTCATTCATTCTTTATTTTCATTACTTGATATTATAAATTATTATTTGAAAGTGAATTTATAAAAAAAATTATAATAATATAAGATATGCCTTTACTAAAACTATTATGCTCATCTTTCTGTCCAGGGAAAATTAAAAACTATACATGCATACAAAATGAAACTGCATTTCCTTGAGTAAAAATAAGTAAAATTTCAGTATTTGTGCTCAGACTATATTTGTGGCACACTGTCCTTTTCATAAAAATTTAGTTACAGTAAAATTTTAGAAAAAGAAACACGGTAATATTTTCCTTTTGTTTGAAAGGAAAGATTCAACTAAATGAAAAATATAATTAAATTAGGAAGTAAAAAGGAATTTTTGCTTACAGGTAAGATTAAACTAGTGGCTAAATGAGTCGAGAGAAATGGAGAAAAGTAATGTCTTCAAAGAAAAACGTACTTTAAACTTTTTTTATGGAATGAAAAAATTTAATTAACTTGAAAGGAACATGTAATTAAAAATTAACTATTAAGCTATTTTTAAGGCATATTTATGATAGTGTAATGATAATATGAGGATGCATGGCAGGAAAGAGAAAAATACTGAACTTGGTTGAATATTTTAACATAATTAACTCATTTCTATATATTTAAGGTACAGAACTGATTGAAATACGAACTATATTAATTTCTACAATGAGTAAAAGTGACATACTCGCATAGTAATGCTTAGGATGAATCAAGAAAATATCGTATATATCTCATAGCTATAATCGAAAAACGCGATCTCCAGTATTTAAATTAATCAAAAATTACAAAAACAAAATTCTAAAAAAAAGTTTATTTCTCATTTGCAAAATTTATTCAGATTTAACGAATTTTTGATTTCAGATTCAACAAGAAAAATAAAAATTTTCCCTGCTTCATATATTTTTTATAATTACTAAACAGACTTCGATCAAAATTTTATAGGTTGTATGTAATATAAAAATTTTTAAAATTGAATCACGGAAAAAAAATTCAAAAATTTGTACTTTATCGTATTTAATATCCATAAAAAAGAGCTCTTTTTCAGAGTAAATAAACTGTATTTAATAAAATTACTGAATTTTAATAAAGGAAAGTCTTATGCATTTGACTGAAAAATTTATTAAATTCTATGAAAACAGGAAACAACAAAAAAGTAAATAAGTGTCCTTTCACTGTTGAACGTTTTTCTTTTTAATGCCTGGTCTTTATGAATATTTAACACTTTGACGTTATTAAGGGGTGGAATTGATGGTAATTTATGCATTGATCAAGCCAGTGAATGTGCCATAGAAGCCAGAAAAGTGGGCTTGCCCTCTAAATTTAGAAGCAGTGACCAAGCAGAACTCCCCATTCAAGTTATTTTGACTAAGTATCATTCAAGTTCTAATGATTTTTGTAGTCATGCATTTATATCGCATTTGAACGAGTTCCAGTGGCTCGGTAGCTTCACGCCGCTTCCCATGAAAGTTAGTAAAGTGAAGCATCATTTGCCTAGGACAGTGATTGATAGGATGACCACGTACCCTCCCTCACTGGGTTGCTGGAACTTCGTGTATTGCGGACGTGTACAAGTGTGACGTTCAAAGTCTTTCTGCTGGAGTGGCGTGGATGTGGAAGGGAGCGTGGAAGCTGAGGTTTGACCTCGTCACCTGACCGTGGCCCAAAATTATGAGGCATTTGGTGATAGGTGGGTATTCCAAACCCGTTAACCTAAAACAGTCTTGAACTCACCTACACCACTGTATATATATATATATATATATATATATATATATATATATATATATATATATATATATATATATATATATATATATATATATATATATATATATATATATATATATATATATATATACACACTACTGTCCATTAAAATTACTACACCAAGAAGGAATGTAAATAACAGAATGATATTTATTGGACACATACATTATAGTGGAAAGAACAAGTGATTAGATTTACAGGATATTAGGAGGTATAGATCTTGAGAAATCAGTACCCAGAGCAGCCACCTCTGGCTGCAATAACAGCATTTATCCGCCTAGGCATGGAGTCAAACAGAGATTGTATGACAAGTACGAGGATCTCAGTCCATGCAGCTTCAACACTATGCCACAGTTCATCGACAGTAGTGGATGGTGAGTGATGGAGTGCCAATCGCTCGGCAACCATTGACCACACGTTCTCAATTGGTGACAGATCGGGAGAACGTGTTGGACAGGGTAACAGTCGAACCTGTTCTGTATCAAGGAAGTTCAGAACAGTACGGGCAACATGCGGTTGTGCATTATCCTTTTGAAACAAAGCATTAGGGAGGCCTCGAAGATAGGGCAGAGCTACGGGCCTTAACACATCGGAAATGTAACGGTTGCTGTTCAAAGTACCAGTAATGCGAACAAGAGGTGATCGAGACGTATATCCAATGGCACCCCATACCATCACTCCAGCAGATGGGCCAGTATGCCGATGTCCAATGCAAGCTGGCAATGCGCTTTCTCCACGATGCCTCCAAACATGGATGCGACCATCATGGTCCTGTATACAGAACCGAGATTCTTCTGTAAAGATGACGTGATGCCATTCCCGCGTCCAGGTTCATCACTGATCACACCATTGAAGGCGCTCCTGTCTGTGACGCAGCGTCAATGGTAGCCGAAGCCATGGTCGCCGTGCAGACAATCCATGCTGCTTGCAAATGTCGTTGAACTGTTCGAGCAGAAACTTGTTGCCTTGCAAATGACTCCGTTTCTGGACTCAGGGTTCGTGACGTGGCTGTACGATCCCTTGTGACCATGCGGATAAGATGTCTGTCTTCTCTGCTGTTAGTGATGGGGGTCGCTGAGATCCTGCATGACGTACTGTATGATTGACCTGAATCCATCAATTCCATATTCTGCTAACAGTCATGGGATCTCGACTGACGTGAGCAACAATATTGCGGTACGATAAACCGCAATCCCGATAGGCTATAATCCTTCCTCGATCAAAGTCAGACACGTGCTGATAGGCATTTCTTCTTCTTACACGAGGCATTACAACAACTTTCTTTGCCGAAAACAACGTTGAAACGGAAATTGAGTACGAGAAAACTGCTGTCAAATATCTGATTTTATACACATTGTAGATGTCGCTGCTGTCGCCTGCTTTGTATGAATGCGCTTAAAATCTAATCATTTGCATATCACAGCAAGTTCTAGCTGTCATGCAAACTTCACGTATGTGGTGTGCGGCTTTTCTGGTGTAGCAATTTTAATGGCCAGTAGTTTATATAGCATTTAAACTGCTCACACTATTAATAATGGCTTGGAATATATTCTAAAAAGTATCTGATGATCTTAATAGAAATTAGCTCTTGTCATTTTCCGCAACAAACCTTTCCGGAACTCTTGTACCACACCAACAAAGCCAAACAAGCAAGGTTTTCGATAATTTTCAACCACAAAAATCTTACAAGAAAACAAATCACCTAAAAAAAACAAAAACAAATTAACATTTGGATACATTAAAAAAATTCAAAGTAAATATATAAATTCACGCTGTACTAGAGAGTTTCGTCCTAAATTATGATTTTAAAAGATAGATTATCCCCAAACGAACCCACAATTTCATGTTAGAAATTAAGCCAAAAATTTCAATAAGAATCATATTCAAAAAACTAAATAAAACTTAAAAAATAGTTATAATACGAACACCTTTTATACTGTGAAGTAAATGGGTAATCATTAATTGTTAGAAAATTTAATAATTTAATTGCCTATTACATGGTGTAAAATGTACCAGTTTATAAAATGTGATTTGTAAGTCTGCTTAACAATCTGAAATAAACAATTAATTAAATCATAATCGAAGTTTCTATTTTAGAATAGATTTGGTAAATTGTTATGATTTCTATACCTGTATCTTTGGCTAACTGTTACACCTTTTATAAGAGTATAAAATGTAACAAGTTATTTACCCTCTACACAGTATGAATTTTAACAAAATATAAAATAAAAGTCATTAATTTGCTTCATGGTGTAATAAATAACAGTTAACTATATCGAAATAAAAATTAGCAGTTCTTCAACGTGAATAAAATCACATGTAAATTTAACGCCTTTACACATATAACAATAGCGAAATTTTTATGATTTAGTTACTAACTGAGCAGTTCAAAAAAAAAAGTTTAATTTTTTCACACTAATATACTAACCTATCACGAATCATAATCTCACATCTCATCATTCTCATTCAAGGTTAACTTAAAGCTGTTTATATAAACTTCAGATTCATAAGAAGAGATATTCTCAAAATTTCCTCCCTTAGAAAAAGAAAATAAAAAACGATAAAACTGAAGGCCGATTTGAATCGATTACAGAACCAAGAAAAAGGGTGAAATTTATGATTTACATTTCAAAAATTGGAATAATTGTATTCATCTCATGTTTATAGTTAGTCACAAAGTATAAGCAATAGACTTTGAATATATAAATTATATATATAAATTTTGATATTATTAATATATAAATTTTGAGTCCTTATATGACCTTTTAACATAACTAATCCCGAAAAAGTCTTCGATATAAAACTGGGGAAGAAGTAGGACTTTCTGCCGATAATCGATCCCCGTTTCCAAAGAAAGCAGCACACCCTTCTGGAGTCATCGTCCTAGTTAATAAATGTTCTCTACTTCTCATTGTTACCCTTCCTCAAGCACACCAGATGGAGACACACGACAAAAAAATATTTATTTGATAATTTGTCAGTTGTTTGGTTAAAATGCAATGATTTTGTTTTAACAAATTTGTCCAAATTTCAAGTTTATTTTTTGAAATGAAGAAAGAGTATTTATACAATTTTATTCATTGAAATTAACATAACATGAAATTTGTTTCTTTAAATTTAATTCTTAAATACTTTTTGAATGAGACTATTTAGTGGTGTATATCCTTTTAAAATATTTAGATGCAAAGTCTGTCATTAAATCCTTCAAGGGATTACTTTTTTTTCAGTGCGAGAAAGGAAATATTTTTAACAGATGGTGCTATCCACATAAAGTAAATTAAACTTTATGGATAGCGCCATCTGACGTTTCAATAAAAGCAAATCTGTCTTTATTTCCAAAGTCCTTTTGCGTGAATTTGCCGCTTCCATATGTTCTTCCCAAACCTCAATAATGATTCGGTAAGCTCTGCCGAATTATGAATATACGAGTTAATTCAACTGGGATCTACCCCAGAATATTCCTGCCAAATTTGAGATTCTGTTAAACTGAAAACACTAACCATTCAGCTCCATCCCATTCTGAATATGCTAGATAAATGGCTCATTCTCTGGCTTATCATTCAACAGTTCATAAATTTATTCTTATTTCAGTCGTGGATGTTTGTTGTGACGTGGAATTCATTCTAAACAATGGTTCACAAGTGAATCAGCCCTCATATACAAAAAAATTATAACAGAGTGACTAACAAAGTAAACTAAATTAAACTCCGTGGCACGACAGCCCATGTGGGTCAAGGCCTACAGTGTCCATCTCTGTTTTTTTACCGCGAGGCCCTGAAGCGCGAGGCATATGTCCCGATTAGGTCTTCAGCCTAACGCGAAACCCCCAGTGTTTAGTTTCCAAGCATGCTTGGTACTCAGTTTATCGACCAACTGAAGGGATGAAAGGCTGAGACTAACAAACCATCTTAACTATTACGATTTGAAAATATTTATAAGCTGCCAATGTAACCGACTTACGTAACCGATGCCATATATGTAAACATAGCATTTCAAAATAAAAAGCTATTCTAATTTTAATATTAAATAAGATAAAAAGAATTTTGCTCAGAATTTAAATTGAGATTCTGATATAAAGAATGTATCAATTTTGATAGGAACATTATTTAACATTATTTACAAATATTTTAAATTAAAACCACATAATTTGCTTTATTAATATTAAATGAATTGAAATTCACATTGCAAAATATTTCATCAACAAACTTAATACATATCTTGGAATTTATAAGTTAAGATCGAGTATGTAATTGTAAATAGAATGAGTATGCAATAAACTGTATTGCGAGAAAAATTGCTGAAATAAATATTTTAAATTATTTTATGAATTTCATTTTATTGCATGATATATAAAAATTATTTAAAATAAGAGAACATTTGAAAGATCTTCACAATAAATTTGTAGAATAATTCAAAAAAATTGTTCAGAAGAAATATTTAAGAGTTATTCAAGGAAGAGAGAGGATGACAAGCGAGTCTTTCGCTGATATAAGAAATTCCATGTAGCAACTAGAAAAATTTAATTTTTAATAGCCTAAAATTTGAAGAAGCAAAAATATTTACAATTTAAAGCAAGGTATATAATTTTAAGTCAAGAAATCACATGTTTAGTGAAGCTAAAATCATAAGTGGAGTTTCAAAGGCACAAAATTGACTTCTTACAAATAAAGAGATGAAGAATTTATTTCGATTTTTTTTCGATAAAGAAAATTAAAATTTGTATTAAATTACTGAATCAACTATTTTTCGTTTACCGATAACAGAACTGAAAATTTTAAAATTTGATTGCAACATATCTATAAAATAGAAAGCATCTTTTAACATACAGAACTAGAATTTGATTAGAATTTATCTGTTAGTATCTTGAATCAAAATTAGAATTTAAAAGTATATATTTTGAATACATTTTACAATAATACTGCATAAAACGGCAGAAGAAAATTAAAGTCATAAAAAAATTATATCTAATAAAATATATTTTGAAACATAAAAGTCAAAAATAAATAAATTTAAAATTAATTTTTAACCGTTCATAATTAAAGAAGGAAATTCTAAATTTCCAGAAACGAGTTTTAAAATATTATTCTTTTCGTTCCTCATCCAGTTAAAATATATAGCAAAAATTTATGAACTTTTGTGTTTTGAATTTTTTTAATAAAAATCAAAATTTTAAAATATTTTTATGAGATTTTTTATTTTTTTCTAGTTTGCTAGAATTAATTAACAATTGAAAAAAAATTATTACAGTGGCTGTAATTATTATATAATTATAATAAATCCAATATATTTACTAGTTTCTTAATTTTGTTTTTATATTTATAATTATTCTTTTTCTGCGAAGCTTTTTCTTAAAGCTTATTAATTACTAATATCCAATAATAATACCAATACCAACCTACAGAAAGTTACAAAAATGCGACATCTGTTTGACATTCAGTTACTAAACAATTATTTCTAAGAATAAAAATCAATCAATTCATTTATTTATTTCAATTAATTTAATAACTTATTTATTCAAATTTATAGCAAACATTTCTCTTTTTTTCTAAGTGGAAATTTTGATAATTGATCTATTTCAAATTCCTAATTAAAATTTTCTACATAACTAATATTTAGTTTTCTTTTCTAAGAATATCATTATGTAATTATAAAAAATAATATACTGTTCTTTCACTATTTGATATTGTATATTATTTACAAAAAGATAATTAATTATATTATTCTAAAAACTGTGTTTTCTTGTGTGGGTATTTCTCTAAAAAACACATTTTCTCCATTTTCCCTTTTTCGGATTTAAAGAAACACAGCGAACAATAGTAATTTCTTAATCGATGGTCGTGAAAATGACAGTTCAAACAATATTCCTTTCAAAAGAGCCATTTCATCCTAATTGGCGATTTTTTTTTTTTTACTGGTAGATTCAGGAGATTGTGTTTCTTATGAATTTAATGAAAATGCTTATACGCACACCTTTAATGCGGATCATGTGAATAGTTTATGTTTGCGAAAGATTGAAAATCAAGATAGACCCATCCCGAAACAAAAGCCTTTTGAGGCTATAAATCAGACTCAATCTCCGATGAGTGGGTTTTTCCAACACCTACAGATGTCCTTCTTTGAGTATAATTTTCTGGAATTACTTTCCCTCTCTTTCAATTCTTCAGTCTCATTATTCTGATCTTTCTCCCTCTTTTTTTGGCTTGGAAATCATGATGGAGAATTAATATGTTTGAAGTAAGCAATAAAAGGTGTTATTTTTCTGAAAATACCATGAGGTGCTGAAAATTTATTATAGAAAATAATTGGGTAGTGCTCAATATAATTTTATGAATTTATATTAAATAACCTAGTGTTATATATTAAATATCCCAATTTGGTAGCACTATAAAAAAGCAATCTTTTTGTCAAGAGCATCAAATTAATAGTAATATTTTATCATACACAAAGTTATTTATTTTAAATCAGTTATCAGTTATTAGTTACTCATGTAAATAAAATTTATTGATGCTATATAATAGCTATTGCATATAGCTTGTAATCAAACGCGTAGTTGAAAAAAAATTCTTCTAAGGTAGCAAAGTAAAAAAAAATCATATAGGCATTCTTATTAATTTCATATTCATTCAAAACAAAATTATCTCCTTCTCCCAATAAATGAATCAAATTAAAAATAATTACTGTTTACAGTAAAATATGTTCTCTTAAAATTGTCCATTTATGTAAATAACTGAATTTATTTAAATTTTGGGGATCTTACAGAAAATGAAATACAGTTGATAAATTCTGGATTATATAGTTAGTTGTACAGCGCATTTTGAGTACCAATAATAAAAATATAAAATTATGAAATTAATTACAATAATTAATTTCATAATTTTTTTGGTTATAATTTTTATAGGGACAAAAAATAAACGATGAAAATTTCATTAGCATTTAAAATAAGTTTATTCTTAAATAATCTTGTTGGGATAGTTGGGTAATATATTGGGTAATGTAATATGAACACCGCACAACAAATTTTATTGTTAACATCAATATCAATAAAATAAGTTTACAAAATGATAACAAAAGTAAGCAAATTTTCTATATTTGAATGAGTAAAACATTTAAATATAAAGAATAGTTTTAACAGTGTGGATATTATTTTTTTTAAATAAATAAATCTAATTTTCTATACAATGAAAGAAATATATCTATTTATCGTGATATATTTAAATTCTATGTAATACGAATATTTCTTAATTTAATGAGTAAATTATTCAAAAATTACATATGTGTATAATAATTTTTTTCATTTATTATTATGACACTCCATCATCCATTTCAATGAATATGAAGGGACTCTTTAACTCTATTATGAATTATGAACAGTAAATTTTTTAATTAAAATATTCAGATTAATTCTTGTGTTATCTTATGCTCATTCTCTTCTGTTTGAAAAAAAAATCATTTCTTTATGATATAACGGAAATTTACTAAGAAGCGTTTTGAAATATGTCGCTATATGTTTTCGTATATGTTGTCATTTTTTTATTAAATCTCTTATATCATGATTTTTATTCATGGAATTAGACAAGAAAAAAATGTATGTTTAGAAGGAGAAAAATAATTAAAACCAATAAGGCAATGCTAAAAATTTTCACTCATTGTAATGAAAACAATAGGTCATTTTTAGAAAATGTATATGAAGAACTGCAAAGTTTTACATTAACAAATTAAAAACTTAATGAATAACAAAAAATGTTTAAAATATTTTCATATAATTTAGGCGTTTTTATTTTTAAAAAAATTAGGTTTCTAGTACATTGTCTTGCTGAAATAAACAAATGATTTTTTTAAATTTTAATTATACTACCTAATTGTAGACTCCAATTCTGTAGGAACTAAGTGAAAAAAATATTCAATATATTCACTTTTAAAAATTCGCTGATTATTTCATGAAATATTTTTGATTGAAAAACATTTTTTGGTGATTTTTAAATAATAGAAAAGTATATATTCTAAATTTTACATGATTTTCACAGTAAGTACATATTTTGATGTTCATTATTACCGGAACATGCTTTTAAAAGTAATAAAACAATTTAGAAGTAACGTTATTTTTAATTTGTGATACACGCAAAAATAGAAGTCGAAAATTTGAATCAATTTGAGTTTAATAAGTTTGAACTTTGAATTAATTCTAGTTTAATAAAAACACGGATTCAGCTTTAATCTCTTTGTTTATTGCATGCCATTTAGAATTTTCAAATGCTGAATACTAATATTTCATTTTATTATTTATAGAAATTATATTCAATTGAAAATTAACTCAGTAGCAACTGGACTGCAGTTATTTGATGGGAAATATTTCTTATGTGGGGGAGATAGAGATTTAGATGTCTAAACCATTTGCAAACCATCCTGTTCAAATGAACCAGGTTATACTTTCGCATAATTTATCGTGTCTACTTAGCTTACATTATGAGAGGAGAAGGGCAGCTCAGTTGTTGACTTCGTCATTTGATCATCGGGAAATATTATGTGATTACTAAAGTTAATGGGTTCGATCGGCTGAAATGAGTATTCAGAAACATGCTGTAAAACAAACATTTGTGTAAGAACTAAAAAATATTTCTTTCTAAATGAAAGTACTGTAATTGATAGATCTCAGATGCCATCCAGAAAATATAAATCGTTTTATTTAAAAAAATAAAAAATACAATATTGATTAAAAATGCTCAAATTTGTTATTTTTACATTCTTTAGTTTTCTATGCAATTACTTCCAGCATTTGTAATATTTGATCTCGAGTTTAGAATTCTCCTATTATGCTGTTTTACAGTCAGTTCACAAATCATGTAATACCTGTACTTCTTGTGAAAAGACCCTGGGATTGAGGGAAATTGGCTCAGTTGCCGTATAATCCTTTTGGTGTATTTTCAAATGTTTTGGTGATTAAAAAATGTCATCAAGCTGACGAAATTGTTACGTATAAATTAGTTATTGCCAAATAGAATATTGTTGAATATCCTTATATTCTTTATCTTTCTAATGTAATCAGAAATCTAGGTTACCATAAAAACAATAACGCCGCCAAAAATATTCATCAAACTCAAAAATACTCCTAAAGGATTATACGACAGTTGTATGCCAGGAAATCTTTATAGAAAACAATTTCTGAATTATAAATCTTGAAAAACACGAAGAGTTGAAGAAAAATCAATAACAATTCCTCTTAATGAAGTGATGGTGGACGAGTATTGCATAGGAATTCTGGGTAAAATTTTATTTCAACCCAGTGCTTGGCGACAACAGAAAAAATGGTGGTAAACTTGTTAATGTAAAATAAACACAAAACATGCTCAGTTCAAAAGAAAAAATATAACTAATGCACAATTCGAAATTAATCTATTTCTGTCAGTTAAACAAAACATCTATAGCATTAATGTAAAAATTATTAAAAACTAAAAGATGACCATTTTTATTAAAATTTTAGTCTCCGAATTATTACAATTGGCGATAAATCAGGTCTTTTCTTTTCGGATGTATACCTATTGGGGATCTGTGGGTCCAAATAAGATCCAACCGGAATTCTGAAACTCATGATAATATATGACAAACCTTAAATGTAAAAGATCAATATGTGGAAGTATAAGAGTATCTCTTGTTAGTAATAGAATTTTTTTTCCAATGAATATTGCCTTTTTTTAATTTTTTTATAACTAAACAGTCTTCACTTTCTGGATGACCCTCGTATTATGTACATTTTTCGATTTTAGTCCACTTAATTATAACTGCAAAGTATGAAACAGAATACGTGTATATATAAAATATTAACTCTTTCGTTAAATACTAAAAAATGTTGAACAAACGTATAGTTGAGTCATCAAATTTGTTATTCTACTCAACCTAAACCTGATTGAAAACCATAACGAATCACTGCATTTCCTTGAGAATTTTATATCAATTTTTCACCAAAGGCGTAACCAATTTTCAATTCACTGATGCGATAAAGAAAGAAAGCAATTGACGAACAATAATCAAAAAGACTGGATTTTCGCAATGTGGCAAATTATTCTGGTTTTTCTATCTCCCCAAATCAAGCATCTTTCATTGGAATCAGTCAGTAAAAGCAATCATGTCGTCTTGACAGCCATTAAGCAAGGTAGCGCGGGAATAATGACACAATCGTTCTAATTCCCCTTCGTCTGCGTTCTCCACCAATCTTTACGAGCATGCCCTTGCTGATGAAAAGGTCAAATCTCAGCCTTCGGGAACAGATGGATAAATATTTATTTACAAGAGCAGAGGCTGGGCATTCATTACCTAGAGATGCCTCCCTATTCCAGATTAAAGTAGGACTCTTTCTGATATGTGTTTTAACACTTTTGCTTTTTTGATGGAAGCTCTTTGGATAATGAGTTCCATTTTTATTTTAATAAGTTCGTCTTCTTTTTTTTTTACCTTGGGGACATCGTTTGATAAAATTTTATGTATGCACTGTGATTATTTATTCTTTCTGATTTCGACATCCTGAAGTTTTTCGTGAAATGAGGATTGTAATTCATTTTGTTTGATATCGTATATTCCTAATAAGAAACTTGTTTCATGTGGGAGGATTTTTTTTGAATATTAAAATTGAATTCTTCAGTTTAAACTTTTGAAATTAAAGAACTATTAAAAAAAGAATTAAATGTTTCATATTATGTTGGGCTATAGTAAATACATTTCTTGGGGCCTGTTTCTGCCTATATGAACTAGTTCCCGTTTCTCAACGCCACATCAGTAGTGAGACATTGAATCTCAAAAAACTAGCATACATAAGCCTTTCAGCACGTTGGTCTTCGGACTGGGTTGGGTATGGTATCAAACCCACAATCTCACAGGCAAGTGAAAAATGCTTTCCTCTATCAGGTTGTTCTATTCAATGCTTTATATTTAAATTTTACTTCGTCTTAATTTCTATTTCTGCCCTTCTGCATTCATTACAAGCCATAGCAAACCATTTAGTATCGAGCTCACCGTGACCTAGCAGTAGGATAGCGTTCTTCAGAGCATAAAGTCCCGAGTTCGATTCAAGTAAAGTTGAACAACAAGGGAATGATGTAGGGGTAGTGTTTGAGAGTTTTCCGAGTTTCCTCTCTTGCGGCATGTGAATTTGGCCTTACTATCTATCTCGTCGTCTCGGAAAACAATTTATGGGGTGGAATTGAAGGACTTTATAATGTTAATAGACTGTTATACTGTCAACTACATGATATCGAAACCAATTGATAATTTTGAGCCCAATCCAATCAAGTGACAATATTGGGACTTAAACTGGCACCCTTTCTAAATTTCCAATCCCCCAACGGAGGTACGTTTTCCAGTAAGAAGGAATGATGTGCAAAACCCCTCTTACCATGATGGTTATCAGCTGAGACGTCCCTTTTCCGGTAGATGGCGTACCCATCATTTTCCAGACATGAGAACGATGGCCTTTCTTACCAGGTAATTGTGACTACCGTTTTACAGTTGAAATAAATCCTGTTTGCTTTCTTGTATTCGTTCTCGGCTGCTTGATTTCATCAGTTTACAATCTACTGAATAATAATTATGAAACACAACCAATTGACGGGATCGACACTTGGGATGCTATTTTTCCTTTTTTTATTTTATATACAAATGAAACAACGACATTTTAACATGAGCAGAATTTTTCATTTCTGTGGACTTCACGGAAAACGAATATATCGAATCCAATATTTTCATTTTCTTTTTTTTCTTTAAAAAAGAAGTATGTAACAAAAGATATTAGCACATATACCAGGATTCCAAATTCTGACCTTTGTTGGCGATGAAGAAATATTGCCAAGATGACGTATTGTGGCGATGACGTAAATACTAGGGTTGCCAAAATAGAATTTTCCGCTTAATTTTTATAGGTTTTCATATCTATGACGTAATAAAAACCAGGTTGCCATTTACATAAGAAAATCCGCCAAAGCATCACCAAATTCAGAATTTGGCATTCTGGATTATACGGCATCGGTGCCAAGATATCATGTCTATGTGTTCTATTTACTTATTTAGTAACCATTAGAAATCTGGCTAACGTTTAACAGTTTATTGCATTACGTTTCCTACTGCTTATTTCTGCTTACCAAAGTTTAATAAACAGAATCAACCACTTCGTAATTTAAAACTACGGTTAAATGATGAGATCTATACCTGAGCTGGCTCTCTCTTCTCCACGCCACAATACAGGAAGGAAATAGGATTTATCTGAAATTTTAATCTGCCTAAGCGCTCTCCGCACGACATTCTGAGTTGATATGGTATAGAATATGGTATGATACGCTATCTCGCAGTCACGAGAACGACGCTTAGGCAACAAAAGACGAGCTTCACACAATTTTTTTACATACACATAAATGAAGCATACGTGCAGCCATCGATATATAATAATATTAAAACATTTCCTTTAAATTTAATGAATCCATATGTGCACACGTCTGTGTGTGTGAATTATAATCTGTATTAATATGTCTGTACGGAATCCTTTCTTTTATAATAAAATATTGTATTCATTATATCAATTTATTTTCATCTTAAAAAAAATAAATAAAAATTTATCATTTACGAGCTTCTTCTCTTCTCTTCTTTTTTTTTTTTTTTTAATATCACTTTTTAAAGCATCCACGAAATGAAATAATTATTCAGTTTCTTTTGTGTTCGAAATATTTTTAGTGAAAAGCTAGGAAATTCCGATTTTTTTCAAGATTTTATCAAAAGCCGAACGATAAATGAGGCTATCAGACATGCGATTAAAACCTGCAAGTCGTGACTCGACCAAAAAATAGAATATATTCAAAATAGATTTTTAACTTGGTGAAGTTGTAGATATGGCTTCAAGCGGAACCGGAACTTAGATCACCTTCCCTCTCTTTGAAGGAAGGAAGTGTTGAAAGTTAAATTAATCAAACGATTTTTTTAGCGAATGAATTGCAATGTTTTAAATGTCGGGGTGATTTAACCTTTCTCCTTACTTATTGTTTTTATTAATCCAGAATATAATCGCACATTTTTATTTTATTAATAAATATAAAGAATTGGAACGGAACATGATATGCGGGTTTTAGATGAATTTTTAATTTTTTACAATTGAGACTTGCTATTATAGCTTTATCATCACATCTGTAGCATATGGATTAGATAATACAATAGATAAAATGCAAAATGTTGTTGATATAATCAGTTTTTAAATTGAAACATTTTTTCCTTCATTTTAAGCTTTAAGCAAATAAAAAAATTAGATAAAAAATTTGTTCCCTACAAATTCTAATATCGCTACCAAGATATTTTGTGGTAATAAATATAATCTATATAAATTTGAGATTACTCAGGTTTCAGTCAGGAAAATAAAAATATATATTTAAGTCATTAAAATGAATGGAAACTAAACCAGTACTTATGGTTACCTTAGACAGTTTTAAGAATTTTTTTATAACAAAACTCAGTATGTTATAGTGTAAATTAATGTAAATTTTATCAAAATGATTCGATTGTTTTTAGTGAAATATTTTTTCAAGCATAGTTAATTTCAGATTCCTGAAATAGACTTTCCTTTTATTTTATTTTTAAGTAATATATGATTGATATTATCTTGCTATAGAAAACTTTTAAAGGACGTAAATAATTATGGAAACAAAAACAAAGAGTTTAATTTTAATATACAGGATTGCAGTAGTATCTAATACAAATGTGCGGGTTCAGAATTATATAAATTTTTATTAAAAATAAATTATAACTACTTTATTCTTTTAGTCAAAATGAAATTTGTACACATGAATTTTATTTAATTAAGTGTAGATCCTTAAATACTAACATTTGGTCCGGAAAATGTTAGCAATTTTATTTCAAACACTATAGTGCTTAGGAGTTACAAAAATATGAATCATTCAATTTCATAAATGAAAATATATTTTATGAAATATAATTTTATAGGTAGTAAAATTAAGATCTTTTTTTATGTTGGGGGAAAAAGTCTCGAAATTATGTATGTAAATAGGTTAAAGTAAAAATTAAATAAAAATCGAATTAATTAAAAAAATAATAAAAATATTTTTTATAAATTTTAAATATAATGAGGGAAAAAAGTAATAAGAGAATTACACAAAATAGAAAAATATTTTAAGAAATTAAAAAACATTTCCTATAAGAACAAAATGAAACATTATGAAAAGAAAGGAAAATAATTAGAGTAATAATGGAATAAATAAAAATAGAAATTTAAAAAGGAGAGTTTCAATAAAAAATAAATATTAAATGGAAAAAACAGATAATTAAAACTTTTCCCTCTCTCTCTAATCAGATATATATATATATATATATATATATATATATATATATATATATATATATATATATATATATATATATATATATAAGTGCCACTTTATTTAAATTTCAAAACACTGATTTCACTATTCACAATTCTGTGCAAAAATAATTAAATTTTTAAAATTGCACAAAAGTTCTCAAAACAAATACTCATATAAATTTCTTTAGAACTAAGCATCTTAAATGAAGTAAGATTATTTTTGTTGGCACAAATTTCTCTTTAAAATACGTTTTTTGTTAACGGTATTATATAGCATGTCTTTCCTTAACCAGAAATTTTTCTCTTGAGCAAGCATTTTATTCATGCAAACTTTACTTTGGAGCAGATAATCTCTAAGATATCAGTTTTTAAATTCGTTGACTTTAAGTCTCACGTTTTTAAAATTTTTATTGATTTTAAAAGAATTGGAAAAAGAATGTGCGAAAAAATTTGTGCATTGAATTGCTGATGATGTAACCATAAACAAAAATATTGCTTTTCAGAGACAAAATATATTTGTTTGTTTCTTTCATTGGAAATTTCATCAATCTGTTTCTTCCGACTTTTGTTGAAAAACAGTCAAAAATCCCTCCTCATGATTTTAATTACTGTCACGTGATGACGTTAACATCTAAAATATCTTCGCTTTTTCGACGTTCTTCTACCACATTAAGAAAAAGCCTACAAATCATACGAAAGTTCAACAGGGATAGACCCTCTCAACACAATTGTCTTCGGTAGGATTTGATAACAAACCTACTTCAAAAGCGGTTACTATAATTTTTATACGAGAATACCACAGTCACTCTCGGAGAAAAATTTGTAACACTAAAAAAATAATAATAAAGAAAGAAAGAACCGATCCCCTCAAATTAAATAAGCGTTGCTTTCATTCATTTGTCAAATTAATAGCTGAATGTCTTGTTTTATGGTTTTACTTTAATAGTTTGCTGGTTCGATTCTATCTCGGGACGTGAATGTTTGTAATCGTTCAGAATCCATTATAAGCCTCATGTCTCTGCTGAATTCATCTGTATGTTCGCAATAAATTATCCTAGGATATTAAACAAAAAATTATGTTAACATTAAGCATAATAACTTAAAATTAATTTAAATTACTTTAATAATTCAAAACTAATTTAAATGTTTTATTTAAAAAATAAATTTGGGAAAATTGGATATTTAAAGTAAGATTAAAAATGATATTCAGAACTACTATTTATGCTTAGTCGTATTTTAAAAATGATATTCAGAACTACTATTTGTGCTTAGTCGTATTTTAAATTTTTAATCTAATAAAAAGGAAAAGATTAAAAAAACGAAGACACAGTTAATTACATAGAAGAATCTTTTTTTCTAAGCGAATATATTAGCTGTTCGTTAATTAAAGGGTGTTTATTTATTTTTAGCTTCCCCATCCCATTTATAACTTCCGCTAACTTTTTTTCACTTCATTAAAAATACTATTATCAAATAGCTTATTTAAAAAAGTTTTCTTTTAAAGTTTCTCATTTGCATAATTTTATGTTTTATTCTTAAAGATCTTACACAAAGCGTGTCTTAAGAAGTAAGAAAGAACCAAATAAAGAAAGGAAATATCACTTTAAACTCAGAAGCCTTATTCTTTTTTCTGTAATTGATGTGCAATCTCATCTTTCCTTCCGCGTCTCGTTCACGTTTCTCTAAGCACTTGTGACAGTTTTGATTCGTCTGCTCAAAATGGAAAACAAAGTTGTTTTTTTTTCTTAAACTTTTATTCGTTTTGGCAGTATTGTGATGGATGTCTGAATGGGGGTGATGTGAAAATGATGGATTATTTACATCTGATTTTACAGTGGCGACCGTGAAATTTGCTTAGACACGTTCTGTTGAATACCAAGCATCCATCGCTAAGAAATTATCCATCTCTTCAAGCGATTCAGTAAATTTTCGCTGTCTAATTTGTTTATTCCCATGAAAACAATCGTATGGATTTGTTTTTTATAAAAGAAAAAATATTTCGTGACGCGTGTGTAAAATTTTAATGGATAAAATGATTAATAAATACTTTATAAAGAGGGTTAAAAAGCACAGTTTGATGGGTAATGACTTCCAATGCTCACTAGCTTTTGAAAAAAATTGCTATCTTTAACCTTTATCCTTTATTTAGCTTCGTTAAAAACGTTTTAACCATGAAATAGTCTTGCATATAGCTCGTTTAAAACAAATCAGAGAAGGCGTGGAACGCTTGAAAATTTTCTTAAATTATAAAGATATTAAATATTGGAATCAAACTTCATTTCATTCGCGTTTTAGTACATTTCTGATCGAAAGCAGATTGGGGAAAGCGACAAAGTGTTCACTTTAATGAGCAAAAACATTATATTTTCAAATTTCAACAAAAAATGTAAATATTGTTATTTTATTAAACATTTTACATTTTGGTAATGTAGACAGAAGGGAGAATTCAATATCTCCTGTGTTATCGCTGGTAGTAAAGAAATGACATATTGATAACGATATGTTATAACCTTTTTTTATAGCAATCTTTGTTTAATTTATCATCTAACAAACCGTTCCCTACATTATAATGAAGGAGAAACTATAGTAGGACTCAAGTTATCCGAATCAAATGGGATCAGAACTCAATCAAAAATTCGGTTAATTTGTTTTTTTTAAAGGGTGTATTTTAATTAATTATTGTAAATTGAAAACGTGAGAAAAACCATTATGAGTTTTAAAGAAAAAGAAGCAATTTTAAAATCAATTAAATGAAAATGCAACATTTTTACTTGCTAATGTACTTACAAGCGTTGTACATGAAATACAACCTAATGCTCGAAGCAAGTAAAAAATCGGATCACCCATATTTACTAAAGCAATTGGCTCTAGAGACAATTGACAAGATTTCTATCGGAGCAGCCAGGGTTTATACTGATGGAAGCAAATTGGAGACCAATATAAATGGCAGCGGAGTAATACATACTCCGCTGCCAGTATTGAACTCCCCAACCATTCCATCAAGCTTGAAAAAAGAACTGCTGACCACACGTCTGTCTTCAGAACGGAATTCATCGCCATCATGAGTGGACTTTCTTTGTTAGTTAACAATACACAAAATGATTTCTCGGAGATATGGATCCTTACAGACAGTCGATCCTCGATCCAGCACCTTTTCAGTTGGCAATCCATCGGTGACATTACTAGTAGAATTATTCTACTCTTGTTGAAAAGCCTTTCAGTTCAACATCCAATGCACCTCCAGTGGGTCCCCTCGTATTTTGGTCTGCCTGGGAATGAAGTAGCCGACGACTTTGCAAAGGCTGCCGCCAGTAATCCTTTGAACCCGGAAGATCGCATGGCACTAACACCATCAGAGATCTCTTCCATTACTAAACAACTTATTTCTAAAACCTGGGCTGACCCTCCTGCTCATCCTTTGTACTTCCAAAGACATCCTGGAGCCGCCACAACATTTAAGGGCTCCAGAGTACATCAGACGACACTGCCTCGACTTTCTACTGGCCACTTGAAGTGTATGATTTTTGAGGACAGTGAAAGAAAATACCCAACATGCCCCAAGTGCGACAATGCTCCGTTTTGCCCGCAACACATCTTGAAGTGCTTGAGGTTTTCTCGTGAGGAGGCTGTGAAAAGTCCACATCTGCTTTTGGGCTTTTTGGCTGTCTTTGATCTCATGGAACTGGTCTAGTTCCACTAGACCAGATGGGGATTAGTCCCACCACCACAATATGTATTTAGGTTGCTGTAAATGAAAGTCATTGCTTGCTGAACATCTCGGTTAGAAAGAGCTGTTTCACTGGCTTCAAAAGTTTCCGGGCAGCCAAGAAGCGCATCCGCTCGACAATGAGAATTTGCATGCGGTCACACTCGGGCTGAAGCTGTTATCCACTTCAAAGCAGTTTCAAAGCTTGCTAATGCCTTACTAGTTGGTAGTCATTTGTCTGTTTCAATTTGTACATTAAGGTCATCTACTTCTTCGACACTTTCAGATCATCATTTGCAATTTATAAGCCAGTGTCTGACTCATAAGCTATATCTTCAAGCATTGATTTCTGAGCACTCAGGAATTCTTGAAGAACAGCGTCATTCCCATCTTCTCCCTTCACTTACCTTCCCTTTTCCTGAGCTTTTCTCTTTTTCCCTCTTTTCTTCAGTTAAATTTGTTTTTCTGAAATTCTGAAGGTGATTCGGATAATTGGAGATCTACTGAACTAACAAAATTGGATGATTGTTTGACAGTCATTTATTAGTAATTCTAGGAACTTATTATATGAAATAATCAAATTTAATCTTATAGCATTCAAACTGCATTACATTATAAGAACTCAATGGATCCTAAATAAAAATTTTTTGCTCACATTAAGGAATTTTAATGAGTGTAATGTTGTATCCTTTACAAGATCTATCCTAACGTGATCTACAAATCTCAAAGCATTTAAAAATAAGAACTTTATATAACAATTATATTGACATAATCAAAATATGATTTAATTCTCCTAAATATAGCTTATTGTTCCAATTCAGAAACACAGTAAAGTGGAATCTAATTTAACATTATTAAAAATCATTTATATATATATATATACATATATATATATATATATATATATATATATATATATATATATATATATATAATATAATATAATATATATATATATATATATATATATATATATATAATCTCAAGAGTAAAACTTAACTTTATATTGGTGGTGAATTACTTGCTTGTTCATGTTTAAATTAAATAAATAGTTTAAATTAATATACAGAGAATTGTGTTTGCTTATTGAAGACAATCTAGTTTATTCTATGGAATATCTTTCATTTTATTCTTTCTCCCATTTGAACAAAAGTTTAATTTTAGTTTAGTGAATTTCTTCTCCTGAAATTGTTTGCGAAATATTTGTTACTATTCAACATAAATTTTTTCAAACTGTACTCATTTTTTATTCAACATAAATTTTTTCAAACTGTACTGATTATTTAAGGGAATCTTAAACTCATTTTTAAGATTCCCTTAAATAATCAGATTTCATAGAAAAACATGATAAATTTCATGCTAGTTTAATTTATTTTTTTTAAATTAGAAACATGAATGAAGTTTCAAATTTCATTAATTTCTTATTCATATTGTCATAACACGAAAGAAAAAAAGAATGAATATGGCCTTGTCTTTGTCTTGTTAAAAAAATCTATTATATTAATAATAAGTATGAGTCTATTAAATATGAAGCAATATATATATATATATATATATATATATATATATATATATATATATATATATATATATATATAACAAAAATTTTGATATACAAATGCTTGATTCGACCTATTCTCACTTATTCATCTGAAAGAAGGACATTGACTGAGAAGGACAAAGAAACCATCTCCATTTTCGAAAGAAAAACCTTAAGAAGCGTATTTGGTGGAATAAAATGTGAGAATATATGGAGAAGAACTAATTCTGAGCTCTATAAACTATATAAGGAACTAGATATTGTTAAATTTATCTCAATACAGAGATTAAAATGGGCAGGACATTTGAGCCGGATGAACGACAATCGGGTGACAAAAAAATTTTCTTGGCTCGCCCTATTGGCACCAGAAGAAGAGGACGACCGAAACTCTGATGGTGTGACTGCCTTGAAAACGACCTAAAAACATTAAAAGTGACAAACTGGATGACCTTGTCCAAAAATAGGGGGTCCTGGTATGCACTTCTGAGGAAGGCAAAGGCTCACCCTGGGCTGTCAGGCCAATGAAGAAGAAGAATATATATATATATATATATATATATATATATATATATATATATATATATATATATATATATATATATATATATATATATATATGTATATATGTATGTATGTGTGTGTATTATATGTAATGATAGATGTACGTATTTTTGGTAGATTTCGTAATTAAAATTCATTTCGACATATAATAATAGAGATTATGCTTGTCAAAGCTTATGAAGAAATGAAATGATATTTAGATATTTCAGTTAAGGAGTTTATCAAGAGAAAGAAAGAAAATAAGAATGTGATGTCAGTTATTCTTCATCCACCTATTTTTTATTATTGTAATTTAAGAGCAAATCTCGTAAACATTAAAGTTACAGTTAAAACAGACAAAATTCAAACTCTGATACAGAAATCTGTGTATATTTCTCCTAATGCCCATCATATGCCGATCTGGCAACCGAGCGCTGGTCTTCGGTTCAACAGTTCATAGAATCGAATCCCATCTTGCGTTTGAATGTTGTTAATGTTTCTAAATCCTTAAAAAATTGTAGATCTAGGTATAACAACCGACGTATGCACAAAATGAGCCTTAAGAAACAAACATATTAAACAAGCGAGAACTAATACAGTGTTAAATTAGCGCATCCTTTTTATTTTCTCATCATAAAATCAGGTTTTTAGTTTTGCCTTTAACAAATATATTATATATACTTTATTACAAAAATTTAATTCTAGTTCTTATTTAATGAGCTTTATTTTTCTGAAGTGATCTAGTTATATGCGTTAATTTTTTCGTATTTCAAAATATTTGGTAGATTGAAAAAATTCATTTAAAGCAAAAATATAAAATTGTACTTAAAGTACAATTAAAGTTAAAATTTGCAATACAGAACATTCAAAGGCCTTTAATATTTATTTTTCAACTGTTTTGCTAGCATCACATTTTAAAGTTCTGTTTGTTTAAAAATTTATGATGAAATCATTTTTTAAAATTGCGTTCCATTTTGTCTGATGAACAAATTTATTTGTAAATAAAAAAATAAAGAAAATTAAAGTTGTTAAAAAAATGTTTTTTTTTTCATTCAAATCTAAGAATACGTTCCTATGTAACATCGAATTATGTTTAGTTGAAATTAAAATATCGGCATGAATAATTTTGTAAATGATAATTTTTTTATATCCTTTATAATGTATATAGTGCTTTTAAGCAAGGTAGGTAAACATTATAATTAAAGAAATGGAGAAGAAATAAAGATTGTAAAACTAAATACTTATGTATTACATAAATATTGACATGTCAAATATAGAATTTGAATTAACACATTTTTAGAACGATTTCGATTAAGAATTTTAAAAAAGTAAAAGTTTTGAAATAAAAATTTTTGGCAACAGCTTATTATTTGAACTGAGAAATATCATCTGCTACTTTTAAATTTATTGTTCTTTCAAAATGTAGCATGTAAACAAGCTGTGGATTGAGGGATATTTCTTTGCAATTTGCGAAGAGAAATATACTTATTCCAGGATTCAAAAACGTTGTGAAATGCATGGTATTAAAATTTCTAAGTGCAAAATAAGCAACATTATTAATCGGACAGGTAAAAACCGTCACTCATCATTTCTACATGGAAAGAAGACTCCAAATGAATATCCGAAAAAAGTACGTACTGTTTCAAATGTTCCTAAAGTGTAACTATAGAAAATCCATCAACACAGAAATCAATTGCAAGTCTTTAGATACATCTGTATCAACAATAAATAAAATAATAAATCAAGATTTACAATTTAAAAAATCTAAAAAACATAATGTTCACCAACTTTTGCCGAGACATGTGGCTCAACGCAAAACATTTTGTAGAATCCTGTATGAAAACCATTTAGCGGGAGATAAATGGAAATATATTGTGACCCTTGATGAAGCATGGGTTTACCTAAATGACTGCAACAAAAAAAAGCTCTATTTACTATAGGAAACGATGAGAAAAAAATGTACAAACCTGGTTCCGTCAATGTAAAGAAAGTTTCAGTAAGGGATTTATGATAGTCGCAGGTTTCTCCTACAATGGGAAATTAAAAATAAAACGAGTAGAAAAAATGTTAAAATCAACTCATCATACTATCAGGAGAAGATTTTACGTCCAATATTTACAGAAGAAATTCCACTTCTTTTTCCCAAAGGCTTTCAAAGAGTGAAACATCAACAAGACAAAGCAACAAGTCATACTTCGAAAACTACTACTGCATTCCTTGAAAAAATGTAGACTAATACAGGTATTGCATATATACCTTTTCAACGTATTCCTGTAAAGTCCCCTGACATTTCACCTATGGACTATTGTGCTATTGGTCTGTAAAAAGAGCTCTTTCTAAATGCAAACCCACCACGATGGATGGACTCTGGAAAGTAGTGGAAGAGGAATGGAAAGCAATACTCCTGGAAATTTTACGAAAAGCTCTTATATGATGGAAATCACGATGCAGACTTATAGTCCAGAATAAAAGCTATCAGATCAAACATTTAAGAAAATAGTCTTTACATTTTAAACACTAATTAAGCAGCCCCAAAATCGTTCTAAAAATGTGTTAATACCCTCTGTAAATACAATATTCATAATTATACTTAATTGCATCAATATAAAAACAATGTTTTTGAAATATTTTTAAAGCCTAATATAAAGAAAATTAAAATCTTAAGAATATTTTATACCCCTAACTATATAAATTTTACAGAATGTATAATTAATCCAATTTAAAATATGGGATAAAGTTTAAATAAATTGACTTCCTTAAACTAAAAAACGTGATTTTTAAGAAATTGAAATTAAAAACTCTAATTATGCTTCACTACCGTGAATATAATTACTTAATTAGCATTAAATGCTTATTAACCTTTCGCCTTAACTATTCACAAATATGACTGACCTAGACTCGGAAGTTTCAATTATTTAACAAACACAAAATCCTACACTTTCAGTTTCTGCTCTTGGCAACAGGTTGTCTTATTTACTCTTTCGAATAACTTTTGTATCCACAGTTCACGGAAGCAAAGCTTGATCTGATGTTTGTCACATGACCTGTTGATGATATTCAGCGCGAAAATTACCGTGACTAGTCACAAAGACTGGTTTAAATTGAATCAGTTCAAGAAATCTTTCTTTTGAAGTGGAAAAATTATCTCTTGTCGTGCGACCCGAAATCAATATGTGATTGATGGGAGCCATCATCAATTATTTATCAACCAAATTACTGTTTACTATAGAAATTGATTTTGCCAGAAGGAAGGACAGCTCTGGAATGCGAACAAGGATTCGAATTCTATGAAAGCTTAAATAAAAAGTCATCATTCGTGTTAAAAAATGTGCAGGAATTAAAATTTTTAGTGAATGGTCACTCTACATTTCAGAAATAATCAAATAGATATATTTCGCTTATTTCTGTGTGTGAAATATATTAGGTTAGGGAAAAAGTTCGTAGCGTTTTTACCAGAGACTTTTATTTAAACAAAAAATAATTATTATATCAATAATTTAATCAATTATATATTCGCCGTTGCTGTTTACAACCTCTTCTCACCATCTCGATCAATTTGTTGATGCCATTCCGTCAAAAATCACCTGGTTTGGTATCAAAGCAGTTGTTGGGCCAGTTTTTGTTATCGAAGGTAACGCCCTTCATATGGTTTGACAAGGAGCGGAAAAGATGGTAATCAATCGATGCAAGGTCCGGAAAATACGGTGAATGCTGAAGGACCTTCCCATTAGAGCTCTTGGAGATGCGGCTTTGACGACTTGTGCAACATGGGGCCTGGCGTTATCGTGAAGGAGTATGGTTTGACCATGTGGATCAGGCCTTTTCAGTCGAATAGCCTCATTCACACGGTGTAGCTGGGCAATGTAGAGCTCCTTGTTGACAGTGGCATTCTTTTCGAGCATTTCCCAGTGCATTAAGAGGTCCTTAGAAACTGGCTCAACAACTTCTTTGACACCAGACCAGGCGATTTTGGGAGGAACGGCATCAACAAATTGGTTGAGAGGTGGGAAGAGGTTGTAGGCGAATATATAATTGATTAACTTATTGATATAATTATTGTTTTTTTTTTGTTTAAATAAAAATCTTTGGTAAAAAAGCTACGAACTTATTCTCCAACCTAATACTTTACCCTGATATATTGATATATTTATTATACTAATATTTTTTTAAAAATAATTGTTGATCATTAGTTTATTCAATTATAAAACATCATGATATAAAATTATATTTTTAAGTCATGCAAATGCACTTAGAGGGCCGTGGTTAAGGCGTCATTCTCGTTATCGAGAGGTTGTGAGTTCGAATCCTGGTTTAACCGAAGATCTGTCGTGTTCGCTGCATTGGCAATGTCCTCCAAGTGAAATGATACTTTTGGGGGTGGCAGGCAAGTATTGCGCGTCTTCTGCTGGATCCTTGCTTCAAAATCACGAACACTTCTCCGGATGGTACAGCCCAACTCAGGGCTAGAGCTAGATACGAAACATGCTGGTGCAAGAACAACATTACGCATCTTATGAAAAATAAGGTTTTCTTTTAAAAATGTATCTCTTGACCATATGTTGCTTCCAATAATTTAATATTAACATAATATTCAGATAAAACGCGGCATTATTTATGTGAAAATACTCTATTGTTTGCGAAACTGGTAAAAAATAGTCAATAATATCAAAGCTTAATATGCGTAGGTAATATTTTCGCAGATAAAGAGGTTATAAAGATGAAAAAAATTTCTCACGTGACAAGGCAGACTAGGAATATATTCTAATTTTGATGAGGATTTCCCAAATCTTAATTTAGATAGTGAAATATCTGATTTTGTGATTGTTTTGCATGATATAAAATTTGCTTATCATAATTATAAAAAATATTTAGCATTATTAAAATTAAAAAATTTTTTTATTCAATTTAATACATTGCTGATACGATATTCTTTACTGAGCATACTTGCAGATTTCTTTCAGTACATAAATATAAATACACATTCGTGAACATATTTTAATATTTTTTACTTATAATTCGTTTTTGAATTGTTTTCCATTTTATGCATTTGTTCTTAAATATTATGCCATATACCATGACTTACGTAAAGATTTTGAGAATGTGATGTTCTTGGTGATGTCACTCAATATAACTTCATGCAACATTTATCCTGAAACAGCCTTTCTCCTGGAAGTTGGGATATTTTCCACAATTATGGGCATTTTCTTACCTTTATTAATAAAATACATTAAAGTTTTTTAATTATATTTCACAATACGGTGTTTAAATATCACCATGACTCTATTTTCATGAATATTAAAAGAATTTTAAATAATTATACAAATGTAACCTTTATTATTTACCTATAGAATATGTGTCCAGTGTATCGAGAACGGCTATAGGGGATAGAGAATGTCACTTACATCAGAGTGTAGGCATTTAACGCCCATATAAAAACTGTTTTATTTTTAAACTTCGATCTCAGCTTTTGTGGTCACTTTAAATCATAATTAACGCTGATTTAATTCCGAAATTGTTTCTGACGTGATGGAACCAATTAAACGATATAACGTTCCGCTGCGGAACATTTTACGCTTCAAGAATGAAAAGTTATTTTTTTTATATTTTCTTTCAAAATTATTAAATGTGTAGAACAGCTAGGAGTTAAGAAAATATTTACGTCTTCGGATCTCCTTTTTTCTGATATCCCTAAGTATAATTTAAAAAAATAACGTTATTTACTTTTTATTTTTCAAAAAAAAATATTGTTTTTGCCTAATGCAGTGTGCGCACAATGGATAAAAAAAAACTTTTCATGTTTTTCACAATGTGTTGCCAAAATTAAATGCATTAAAAAACGCTTGAAAAGAATTCCAGCTTCAATATTTAATAACTTCGTAATTAAAAGGAATTTTCAGTTTTTGAGCTAAATTAAATTTTTAGCTGATCTTTACATGTGAGAGACCTCGTATCGTATCGCAAAACAGAAATAGTGATATTAACTATTTATTTAACAGTAAGTTAAGTAAACAGTAAATATTGTTGTTTTTACAAATCGTAATGTTTTTTCCTCAAAACAGTGAAAATATTTTCTAGCATAAGTTTCGGCCCGCTAATATAATAATAAAGTTTTTAATTTTATTATTATATAATTAAGTAAATTCATTATTATTTTTAGTCTATTTTATAATTGTGATAATCTAAAAAAATAGTATTATTTAGCTATTTAATTTATAGAAAAGAAAAACGATTGTTTTTCCACAAATTAAACAGTGATTTAATTTCGCAAAACTATTTTATTTTCTCTGAGAACAATTTTATTCTTTTGTTTCAGAAACTTCCCCTCATTCACAATTCTGAAATGTTCCCATTGCCACCGTTTCTGCAGAATAATAGAAAAATAAGATAGCTTTTAATTTTATTTACATTTCATTCTTTTACCACGTCGAAATAGGTTTTTCTCTTGAAAAGAGTTCACTAACATTTTCACAATGTATCTTATCATGGTTTTTATACCTAATAAGAAAATGAGACTAAAGAAATCATACAGCGCAAATTTTGCAATGAATTTTTTTCCACTGCTTATAGCTATATAACATTGAATAATACCTCTTTACTATAATGATATTACCTATTTGAACAATCCCTTAATCACAGATCCGTAAGAATATTTTCTCAATAATATAAAACCCTTTGCTTAAAGTTATTATAGTTTCCTTTTTTTTCATTCTCTTAAAGCCTGTCTGTTGAAACATTTCTTTCCGTACTTGGTTTGGGGTCACAGTTGGTGATTTGGTATTTGACTGGTCAATGTAAACAATACCGATTTCCATTTGATATCATTATAAGCATCGATTGAAATGATGAGAAACATTTTTTGATGATATCTTTCCTTTATTTGTCATGCCACTGTCTGAAGGTCCGCACGATGGGTACTGACCTTGAACCACAAAAAAAAAAACTTCACAATCGAAACCGGCATCCACAAAGGAAATAATAATGAAGGGATTCAAGAAAAAAAATGTCTATTGTTTTATTTTTTCTGTTCTGTTGTCATGTAGGAAAAACTTCAATGTAACTAATGAAGGAAAAATTAAATGCAATCAAATAAATTTCCTTCAACATCATTTCCGTAAGAAAATATTAATCCATTTGATAAGTGCTTTGACACTAAGGAGTGGATAATTTAACAGCTAAATTTTGTTGTAGGGCTTTTTTTGACATCTAATGCTTTCTGGAATGAATTTTCATTTCAGTTGCACAAAGAAGAAAAAAATGAAATCTCCCTAGAACTTACCTCAACAAACATGCATGCAGAAAGCCTGTGGCAAATCTACCCCCAGTTGTTCAACAGATGCTGGTATTGAACTAGGAGCTTTTTACTCTGAAGAACATAATCCTACCATTATACCACAGTGATCCTCTTCTAATAAAAACAAATGTTTGATTTGTGTCTGCTAAATTTGTTACATCAATATATGTAATTTTATGTTATTAAAATTAGAACAATATTTTACTATCGACGATTTATTATTAAATTAAATTTGTTATAATTGTCAAACTGAATTTAATCTTTATAATTGGAAGAACTGAGACTGAATGAAAGGGACAACAATATTAAATGTTTCTGGTTATCATTTGTGAATTGGATTATAACTATAAACATACTTCGAAATTATTAATGGACTTATTGTTGTTGTTGTTGTTGAAAGTTGAAATCTGATTTTATAACTGGATTTATAACGTTTTATGCTTAAATCCTGCAGAAGGACTCCTCAGGGTTTACTTTCACTTTAACTTAAGTACTCATGTTAATAAGAAAGACTACATCCCAGAACATCTTAGACAACTGACTCTTGGAAAACCTAAGCCACATTCCTAACAATGCCATCAAAATCTTCACTGACGGTAGTAAAATTGATATTCTAGCAGGTAGTGGCATATATATTGAAACCCCTCACACCAGTTTGACTCTTTCTCATCGTAATCCCAATCACTGCTCTGTCTTCAGAAGTGAATTGATTGCAATAGACCTGGGACTAGAAGCTATTCTTTCTGAAGAGGATTATGGTGACCTATGGATCTTGTCTGACAGCCGTAGTTCTCTCCACCATCTTAGTAATTGGCTTCTTGTAGGCGACAAGATCAGCAACTCTATCCTGCTTAAATTAAAACTCATTTCACTTAATCATGATGTTCACTTGCAATGGATACCTTCACATGTGAATCTCCACGGGAATGAAATGGCCGATAATCTTGCTAAGGAGGGTTGCCGGATTTGAAATACTCCCTCTTCCACACTTACTTTTCTGGAGTTATACTCCCGGGAAAAATCAAAAATCTCGGAGGAGTGGAAAACACCCCCACCCATAATTGGTACAAGGGATCAAAACCGGGTTTGTCCCTTGACCTCCCGTGTGACAGACGTACCCGGATTGTTCTCTCAAGACTTGCTAGCGGTCATATTAAGTGCCTCACTTTCAACGAGGGCAGGAAAACTTTCGTCACCTGCACCAAGTGCCAAAATCATCAGGCTTCTCCTGAGCATCTTTTGGATTGCATGGGTCTCTCTAGGGAGGATCTCTTTAGCAATCCTCTTTTAGTCTTCGACTTCCTTACAGTCAACGAACTCGTGGATCTAGTCTGACTCCGTCAGACATGGAGGATAAGCAACAACAACAACAACATAACGTTTTATTTTCGTGAAAAATAATATAATATATATATATATATATATATATATATATATATATATATATATATATATATATATATATATATATATATGTATATATATATATATATATATATATATATATATATATATATATATATATATATATATATATATATATATATATATATATATATATATATATATTGAAACATTTTGTTCAAAAATTGGAAGATCAAAATGGATTTTTTAGTATATTTGCAATATATTAATGTAAATAAAAAAAACATATCGAAGTTGGTTGTGACGATAGTTAAACTCAGTGTCAAATGAGCTCGAAAAACAATTAGTTTTTCCAAGAACTTAAAAAAAGTTTTTTTGAAAGAGAATAAAGAACATGGTAGTAAAAGATGTTGCAATGAAATTATTGTGTAGAGAACTACAGCACAGCAAAACTAAGTTCAATAATTTAAGTTATAGAACAATAACGTGAATGGGAATACATTGTTGGCCATTCAAATTGCGACACCAAGAAAGACGAGATATCACAACAAAATTTATTTTGTACGTAACATGTTGACCAAGTATCAAATGATTAAATTTATAGATTTCTGTAAAGTGTGGTTCCTGCCAAAATCAGTAGTTGTTGTTGCATCAGCATGCTTCCCTGTACTTAGCCCTGAGTTGGGCTCTACCAGTTAGATAGAAGCAGCCTGATGGAGTCTTCGTGATTTTGAAGCAGGGACAAAGCAGAAGACCCCAAATAGTTGGCCTGCCATCAGAGGTATCATTTCACTTGGAGGAAATTGCGATCACGCCCAGTTTTAAAGGTCGGTCGGTATATGAACTCACTACCTTCCGATAATGAGAACAACGCCCTAACCAACTCGCCATTGTTGGAGATCACCGCTGCCATACGCCTCGGCATTGATTCAAAGAGACTTGGGGTACAGCAGACCAAGCAGCTCCGCTAACGCATGTTGTAAATTTCATGTTATTTGCATGCTTCTTTCAGGATGTCGCATTCACGTTGGCCAGCAATGTATCTACTAAGATAGCTACCGATAAATGAGGAAGCGAATAAATTCAGAATAAAAGCAAGTACATAAATATATATGGGGAGAAGAAATACAACTAGAGTTCTTGTCTATAATCTTTCCCTAAATTAAAATCCAGAGATAGTGTCAATACCCCATTCAACGTTTAATTTTCTTTTAAATATAGATGATGAGAATGTAAATCATCTTAAATAATGCTGATATTGATTTAATTTTTTTTATTTGAGGATCTTACAATGATCACAAGTGGTTAAGATTGAAATCTATGGAATGAAACAAACATTTAAGATCTGCTTTGTACACTCATAATTGTCGGATTTGTTGTTTTGATATTTTACAGGTTTTCTCCTTTGAACTCAAAATCTGCTGATTACGTAGCATCTAAATTCAGTTGATAGGTACTGCTGATAAAAATACTTTCTTTGGACACCATATAGTGGATAGTGTAGGTACTAATATTTGTTATAAATTTTTTATAACATCCATTACATTTCCTTGCAGGAGGGCTATTTATAATTAGTGAGCTGTATTCAAGTAAAGCAAGGGAGGAAACTAGGAAAATTTCCCAACACTCACCACACCAGAGAGAGAAAAATACATAAAATACCAATGAACATTCAAATCCTTTAATAGATTACTCAAAACCTTTTCTTACAAAGAACACGATCTTCCATTAAGACACATAGTGTCAACGTAATTGCTTTAAAACTTCTATTTTTTTATTGCTGGATTAAAAGTATCTCTTGTAATGAATGCTTTTTTTATCTATTAGTTAGATTTCACCCTTCAGAATGGAAGGTTTTGGATTCGATCCTAGTCACTGTGGATAAAACAAAGATAAATGTTGTGTTTCTGCTATATATGTCAAAGTGTATGCTTGAGAATTTTCAAAAATTTTCCTTTTAGAACTCCCGAATGATGCAAATTATATGAGAAAAATACTTCCGGTCAGAAGCATGTTAAAAGAAGAATTGTTTTATGCTGTTATGCTCTTAACTTAATAATAAGGAAATATTACAGATGCTGTGTATACATAGTGAAATATTATCAATTATAAATACAGTATCAAAAAGGAAGCATTTTGTTTAACTTATTTTCAAAATATTTATTTAATAGGAGTTTCACAATTTAAATTAAAAACCAAGAAATAAATTTAATGACATCATAATACCATTTCCTTACATACACGCATATAAGGAAGTATAATATTTTAAAGTCAAAGTTTATACCATTCATTTAAGATAATACAAGGAGTGAAAAACTTATTACGAAAGAACAAAAAAATAGTAGTTATCGTTCATGTTTAATATTGAGAAACTGGTATTTAACGGTGATGAGGATTTTCAATAGCTGAAGAAAGAAAGAAAAAATGTTAATAAGCGATAATTAGAGCTCGAAAGAGGTCATACAAAAAGGAGAAAATAAAACGCACTTTTACTTTTCTTGTCACATTTCTTAAAGACGTATTTTATAATTAATAATAGCACTGTCTCAATCAAAGTTATTATCTTACCATTGTTTATAATTCATTGCATTTGTAGCTGCTCTCCGACTTTGTTTCAAAATTGTGTGTGTGTGTGTGCACGAACTTTAATTTACGATATGTTTTATTCATCGCAATTCGTGTATTCACTTGAAATGTTTAAATGGAAATGATCACTATGAAGGATTCGTCTCTTTTGCTTTTTTTGTCTTTAGAAAGTATTTTAAAAATCAAAGAATAATGGAGATTATTTAAACTTTAATATACCTTTAAATTGATAGCAGGTTTTGCCTATATTCCAAAAATACATTATTTGTATATACATATAATTTTTATGAAAATAAAATTTGTATGGTATATTAATCTGAAAAATTGTGTTACTTCAATCTTAGAATTGTTAGTTGAGATCTTTTTCTCATAAAAGTCCCTGAAATCTATAGATTGGATTTCAAACTTTAAATATTAACAGCCAAAATTAGAGTCGAACCCACAAATTGAAAAGATCTTTTTCACAGAAGTCCCTGAAATCTATAGATTGGATTTCAAACTTTAAATATTAATGGCCAAAATAAAGTCCCTGAATCTATTTGTGGAATCCACAAATAGAAAAAAAATCCAAAATTATATAAACTAGTGAATAATGTAACATATGTATAATAAGCTTGTATTGTCTGTTCTGTAAAATTGAACCCAACTCGAACAAATACAAACATTGTTTTAAAAATTAAAAGTATAGAATATTAAAATTATAATTAATAGTAACTTGATTATGGCCCTACACGGTCAACAGAACAAACACCCAAGACGAGGCAGCTGAACCTTTTCAGTCTCTGGTCAAAGACAATCTCTCCTCTTCTCTCACCCATGACAACAGCGCCATCACGTGAAGAGAATGAGCAGTATCCTAACACTACAAAGTTAATATAAAAATGAGTTGAGATTTTGTATTAAAAAGGATTTTATCCCGTTCAAAATAAAAGAATTTTTCGAGCATATAAATGTGATTCTGCGACTCCTATATCCACAGTTATTAAAAATCATTGTTTTCAGAAGCCATCATTGTTAATGAAAACTTTTAAACTGAAAGCATATGTTCACGGCAGTTAAACGAAATTATTTAACCGTTATCTACATTTTTACAGATATGTATGTAGAGAGAGGAAGGAAGAACTCCATAATACATGTATTTTCATATTGCTTTAATCAGAATTCTATAGCAAGTCTCTTAACATTCAATTTAAGTAATTCGATTTCGTGAAGCAAAAACATTGGCAATTAATTTATAATGTAGGCCAATATATATATATATATATATTCGCACCTTAGGGTCCACGGTCGGGAAAACAAATATGGGTACTCTCGGCCTCTGCTCCCATATCGTGGTACTGAAAAATAAGCCATGATTCACAACGGTTTTTTTAAAATTTTGTGAAAATTTGAACCTAAACTGGTTTTTTTCTTCTCAATATCAACAAATGAGGCAGTCATGACTATGTGTGAGAGGCACTTGGTCTACTTAGATTATCATTGTATAGTACATGTAAAATTAATAGAAGTGCTACAAATCTAGTAACACAAAAGATATATCATATTTCTGAATACTTTTGCAATGCTCACTTACAAAATTAATAATATTACGACATATACATTTACAGACAATTTTACATATTGAGAAAAACATAATATGATACCATTTTCCACAACTTTTAATAGCATAATAATTAATTATATAAAAAAATTATTGAAATAAAATCGTGAAAACTAACACCACTCTTAGATATAAAAGTGAAATTAATAAAAAGATGATCCTTAAAGTACAAGCAGCATGAATTCAATGCCGTAGTCCTAATATCAGTAGTCATAACCGTAGTCAGAAAAATAAATTACGCTTGCCATCATCAAAAAAAGTTAGTTTTAACTTATCAACAAAATATTTTTGGTACTAGCATTCTACTTCATTATTACTTTACAAATAGTCTTGATCAAGATACATGTATAATGTCATCTTAAATGCAAAGGCTGTTGGTGTCGCTTGTTTCCAGGTAACTAAATGTAACTAAAATTGCTTATTAAGTGCAAAAATATTATTATCATTCCATTTCCTAAATTACATAAATAATCTGCACACTAGCTTGGTAATGTGTTCATTAATGATTTTAGAGGTTTGACGGAGATATATATATATATATTACATTATATCATAATTCAATTAATTTTCCTCTTAAAATTCGAATGAACTGATCGTTTGATGATCATAAGCCTTAAGCCAAATATGCCTCACAATCATTTAAATCTCAATTATTTCTCAACAGAAGTGTATCTAATGTAGTAAATCATTCAAAGGTATAACTTTTTTAGACAGAATTCACAATCATGCTTTTCAATCAAATAAGTTTATGTTAATACTTTGTATGTTCTTTTTCAACATAAATATCCTTGATATTTTCTCTCAGTCTTTATTACATATCAAACTTACTTATCAAAAGAAAATGTAAAAAAATACCATTAGCCAACTTCGATTCTGTCAAATTTGAAAGGACATCTGAAAAAAAATCGAATTAACTTCGTGACATGGAATACTATTCTTTATTCTGCTGGCAAAAAAGAACATTTCGAGATGTGTCAAATATCAACGTAACGAGGTCACACTGTTGTTCTGAATCCTTTAGTATTAATCGTAATCGAAATTAATTCAAATAACACGATTCATCTGTACATTTATAATCTGATGGAGGTCATTCAGTTATTTTTTTAAGTTAAACTAAGCACTTGAAAGTGTCTGTCATTGGAATCTATATCCATAGAACGTTTCCTCATTGATAGAAATATGAAAGCATTAATTAATGAGAATACAACTAACTACTTCATTTTCAGTTATAATAAATGAATTTACAAATTATTTTTAATTTTTATTTGAATAAGAGTAATTATTCCCATGATGTTGATTTGAGCAACGTAGTGGATAACCAAACAGCTAAAATCTGCGTTAGGTCCTTTCTGCTTTTACGATGTATTATTTGCCTTTCGGAAAAGTTTTTCATGGACCGCATTCAAGTATCATAAAAAAGGAATCACGGAAAAATTCCAAGAATTTATCTCAACCCAGACGTGTAGACAGAAAATAAATAGCAATATCCATCTACTCTTATTTAGCGAAAGCTTGTGTGAACCAAATCCAAAACCTTTCCTTCAAACAACCGTAGCACTAAGCCAAGGTGAACCAATTTGTTTCTTTAGTACGGAATATTTATAAAATTATACTGACGATGATGAATAAATGAAGACTCGTATATTGGATTACCTTGTTTGAAACAGAACAACCATTAAAATTCACAGATTTAATGAAATTTTTGACAAAAATCGCAGCTATAATTATTTTTACTAACAATTTCTACATGAAATAATTTAACTTTGTGTTCCTTAAAGTATTGATCCCGACATTTGGTCACCTCTTATGGTTGAGAGTCCAGAAAATTGGAAAAAATGGAACTTTTTCGATCATCATAGAACAAGTAAAATATTTTTTATGAAAATCAATCTTGACCCTTAAATTTAAGGGACGGAAATGTGGGAAAATTGTATTAAAAACTATTTTATGTGCTTTAATAGTGAAATAATTTCTTAAAATATAAATTAGATGAAACATTCTCTGCAGAGACGATAATGTCAACAATTACTGTGACGAAATGGTAGAATCGCAGTAGAAGCATACATGCTAGATTCTGTTCCATCCAAGAGTTCTTAGACACATATGCCATATAATCCAGGATGTCAAATTCTGAATTTTTTTGGCGATGAAGAAATGTTGCCAAGAGGACCTTTTGCAAAGGGAGCGATTAGGTAAATACTAGGGTTGCCAAAATAGAATTTTCTGCGTGATTCTTTTCAATCTCATTATCTATGACGTAATAAAAATCAGGCTGCCAGACACATAAGGAAATCTACCAAAAAATCACCAAGCTCAGAATTTAGCATCCTGGATTATATCACATCTGTGCCGAGGTCTAATATCTCTGTTTTTTGGTTTAATCACTACAAAAAATGATAGAAAACTCAGCAGATTGAAATGAACAACTATATAAGAAAAATTTCAAGAATACTCAATTGTTCCAACTCTAAGCGCTTTCCAACAGTCACTAATCTGAGAGATCAAGAGAGAGAACTAGAAAATGTCCAAGTCATTTAGCATGATTAATTATGAATGATATTTTCTCTTACTGTTTTTAACTAGCTTAAAATGATGGGTCATCTTTTTATTGCATTTTCATTGATGTTTTCTGCTGACATGTAAGAATGGTTCACTTTATCATGTGCATTACCACGTGACAGTTTTAAAATAACTGTTGATTATATGCAATTCAGATCACACTACTAAGCAATGTTTTTATTATGTTTCTTATCGAGGAATAACTAATATAATTTCTTTATGAATTTGGTAATTTTTCATAACATTGTTAGATATAAATTAAAGACTCAGGTTGTTTTCTACATAAATGCTTAAATGAGTCACTGATGGAAAATGCTCATAAATGTTAGTATTCTCAAACATGTTTCGTTATGCTCATATATCTGCCAATTTCATATTGCTATTATTTAGACCCATAACAACTTCATGAAAACTTTTGTGTACTAATGATGGGATCCTTTAATTAGATATTCTACTTTTATGCCTGAAATTTTTTGGTTGATGGAATGAAATTGAAATGTTTTGTTTTCAAGCTAATATGAGATTTCATGCAATAGCTTTTTCTGATGCGCAACAGTTTTCTTGATGCCTACGATGAAAGAGCTATCGGTATGTGTGTGTGTATATATATATATATATATATATATATATATATATATATATATATATATATATATATATATAAGGCAACGTAAAACTCATTTATAAGCAGCTTTTAATGGTATAAAAGTAATAAGAAAGTCCTGGAATCCATTAAAATAAGTAAACAAGCCGCAAGCAAATATGTATTTGTTCCTAAGATTCAGATGTTGTTGTCGTATGCCAGCAAGGCTGGCATTATGGGGTGCGCTGTTACTCTTTTCCAATTGAACCATATTTTGGTGTGGAGTCCGACTTCCTCAGTACACACATTGTATAGGTGCCCGTTTATAGGGTAGGCAACCAATCACAAGGAAAGGACAAAGGCAAGATAGATAGAGAGAGAAAGTACGTCCATGCCCGAACCACTAGACAAGTTGGGCGGCTTAAGACTCAGATAATTGTGGTTATCGAAATTTCTTTGCCTTCAGATTTATCTATTCAATTTTTACAGCTTCTGTTTCCTATTCAATTAACTTTTGCCATGACAATAAGTAAAATTCAAAGTATATTTTCAAAAGCTAGATATCCAGGCATAGAGTATCCTTTTGTCTGTTGTTCAAAAGTAGGAATTTGTCAAAACTTTAGCATTTATACTCAAAATAGTAGGACACAACGATTGCTTATTCAGAAGTGCTAAGGTTATAAAAATATTAATTTCATTTAAAAATAATTCGATTTTTGAAGGAAAAATATTAATTTTAAATATGTAATTTCATTATTGCACATTGATTTAAAATTTTATTGTTTGTATTTAAAGTTTATTTTATTAAAAATTTACTCTTTTTCATATTAATCCTTTTTTTGAGTTCCCTCATTATATGTATTCAGTATTTGACAACAGCTTTTACTATTGAAATTGAGTTTTTATATGCAAAAATATGCAATTTATTCTATTCATCATTTACTTCTACTGGAGATACAACGGATCATTATTTGATTAAGTTAAAGATCCGTTGTTAAAGATCTGCAGATTAAAGATATTGCTACTAGGATTATGCTATCAACGGATAATTCTGCTAGCAATATCTTTTTTGCGATTTATTACCTAACCAGCAAAAGTAAGATGTTATCATCTCGGTGTATATAATCCCATGAAAAATTATTTACACCACGTATGAGGGGAGATCGTTATTTTTTAAAAATTGTAGGTCTTGACACCATATACCCTATTTTTCCCGTGTTTAGTTGTATGTGTTGGTTGCTTACGAATAAGAATTAGAAATTATTTATATAAGCTCCAGATGGTAACAGACTTAAGATTGGTTATTTAGAGGAACTAAGATAATAAAAATATTATTTTTCCTTGAATATATAATTTTGAATATATAACTAAGGTAATAAAAATAATATTTTTCCCCTGAATATATAATTTGATTTTTTAAAGAAAAATATAAATTTTTTTCAGTATGTCAGTTTATAATTTCATTATTTATTATTAAACTTTATTTTATTTAAACTTAAATAAATATTACTCTATTTTATTTTTCATATTAATCCATTTTTTGAGTTTAATAATTATTTGTGTTTTAGCACATGATAATAGTTTTAATTATTGATATTAAGTGTTTACATGCAAAAGTATGAAGTTTAAATCATTTCTCTTCTGTTTCTGTGAAACAGCAAATCTTGATTTGGCTGGATATAAGGTGTGTAATTCAGACAACTGCACTACTTATTTTATTTGTGCTGTTAATTACTTAATTTTCTGTACTTCATTTAATGTGACAAGAAAAGTAGAGTTTTCTTTTCTTAATATATCCATTTCTTTTAAATGTATAACATATTTAATATGTAATAATATTCTAAAACCAATTATATTTTTCTTTGTTATTTTATCAAATATAGTTTAATTTATTTATAATTTCACTTTCAATTTTAAGTTCAAGTTTAATGCATTTAAAGCAAATTCCCTTAAAAAAGTGAGAAATAAACAATTGTTATACTCTACATGTAAACGATATATAAGTTAATATGTAGTTGTTGTTGTTGGCTTATCCTCTTTATAGATCTGACATTTGTCAGATCAACTCCATTAAATTGTTGACAGTTAGAAAGTCAATGACTAGCAGGGGATTTGAGGATAAATCCTCCCGGGAAACTCCGACTCAATCCAGTATATGTTTCGGTGAGAATGGATGGTCACAGGATTTTTCACAAGTGGGATAAATTTATGTACCACGTTCAAACGATAAACATTTTAGATGTCCACTTGAGAATCTGGCCAAGGCAGTCTGAGATTTTCGGTCACATTTTGTTTCCAGAAGAGTTTTAGGAGATGTTCCAGAGTACCATTGGTGTGTTGGTGGAATTTGCCAGATTGAATGAAGTCTAGATTTTTCATTAGAGTAAAGTTCCTGATATGTAAGTGATGAACCAGTGGGCGTATCTTCCTCACTATCGTCTTTCGCCAGTCGATCTGCGGTCTCATTGCCGCTAATATTTACACGGGATGGAATCCATTGGAGATGTACATCATGGTCTTGGGAGATCATTTTCAATTCCAGCAGAATAGATAAACTTGTTTCATCCTTTATCCAGTCACTGAGATGTTGCAGTGCACTGCGGCTGTCTGATAAAATCCAAAGTTCTCCAAAATCACAGTTGCCGGAAATGATGCAAGTCCCACCTTAACAGCTATCAATTCACTTATGAAGACTGAACACGTGTCAGGGTTACGTTGCTTTAGTGTAATATCAGATTGAAGGGTTCTAATATAGACTCCTTTCCCAGTACGGTCTTTTGTTCGACTACCATTGGTATACATTTGCACTGCATCGCAGGGAATGCTATTAATAATTTCTAGTGCTAATTCTCTAAGATGATCTCCGATGTGAGTTTGCTTGTTTGCAGTGGAATTCAGATCAAAGTGAAAGATGACTCTTGGCATTCCCTCTCAGAGATCAAAACAAGATTTTAAAAATTGAGGTTCAACAATGCGCGAGAATAGGTTTTGAGATTCTGCCAGGCTAAAAGGGGTAAATTACTTTAATCTTTGATTATTGAGCCAGTTGTGTAAATACAAGGAGCTACGATGATGCGGGCCGTAGCTATAGATTTTGTTAAAATATTTAACTAAGTTAGCTCTTCTTCTAATGTGCAATGATTGTAAGTTAGCCTCGTCTAAAGCAATAGCAAATAGGCAGCTTTTTCTGAGTCCTAAGATGATAGGAGCCGCTCTTATTTGTACTCGTTCTAATTTCAAGAGATTCGTTTCAGATGCGCAGGAGTAAATCGGATAACCATATTCAAGAATAGGTCTTATAAGCGAAATATATGTGGTTCTGAGGGTGTTTGCATCAGCACCCATATCTTTGCCAGACAGAAATTTGAGAATGTTAAGGCGCTTACGAGCCTTTGAAACAAGATGGTCGATATGCTTGTTACAGTTGAATTCAGGGTCGAGAATAAATCCGAGATATTTAGGATGTTTTTCATAAGTGAGAGGCTGGAAATTAAAAAACAACATTGGTTTATAGTAATATAGGTGTTTATCAGTGGTGAAAAAAGTTGCTATTGATTTTGCTGGATTGAAAGTTTGCTTGTGTTCTGTTGCAAACTCACACATTGCAGCTAAAGCGCAGTTGAGTTCCGTTTCGATGTTCTTCACATTACAGCCTGACTTCCAGAGTACAATGTCGTCAGCGAAGATTGCTATGTCAACTAGTGTTGGTTTCTTTTTCTCAGCCCCTGCCAAAAAAAGGGAGAAGAGAGTAGGGCTCAAGACTGATTTCTGAGGAGCGCCCTGTCCCAGTCTAAAAGGATCTGAAAAGATCTTGTTGAATTTGACTCTGATAGATCTGTGGTGCAGGAAGTCGGCAATTCAAACCAAAGCTGAATATTGAAGGAGTCATGTAATTTAGTGATAAGCTTGTCTTTCCACACAGTATCAAAGGCCCTAGATAAGTCAAGCAAGTACGTTATGTCTAGTTGGCTTAAAGTTTTGGGCGTCTCTTATCTTCTGACAGAAGTAAAGGACATGGTCCGTGTTGCTATACCCTTTTCTAAATCCGGTGGTAATAAATGATTCATATCCAAAAAGTGAAGAAGTCTAGTAAAAAGCATTTTTTCCATTAGTTTACAAGTTATACTGATAAGGGCAATCGGTCTGTAACTTTCTGGGGAGCTTGCGTCTTTTCCTGGTTTTCTGATGGGGATGACAATGGCTCTTCTCCAGTCAATAGGTACTTTTCCGCTGGACCAGGAAAGGTTGGTAATGTCCAATAATCTTTGTTTGACAATGGGGCCTAGGTTTTCCAACATTTCGCCGTGTATTCCATCTGGGCCAGGGGATTTAGTCATATATAAGAATGCCATGGCTGAAAATACTTCTTGAGAGGAGTACATCCGTGACAGTTGGGAGGTACCAACATCTGTACTGCGACAACTATTGATTACATTCTTTGCCTTTTTCTTAACATGTCTGTCTTCATGGAAGAAACTTAGTCTGCTGGCCTTCTGATAAAATGAGCTCAGTAAATTGGCTGTAGATTTATCAAGAATGATTTGGCCCGAAAAATCTTTTATTGTGTTGTAATTTTCAGATTATGGTTGTTCCCTATTTATTCCCTTGATGACTTTCCAGAGCTTATTATCCGACGTTCTAGCAACAAGCTTATTGCATATATTAATTCATTTGATCTGCTTTAAGTTTGCATACGCAATTTTTATTTTAGCGTTAATTTTATTTAGCTTGGCCCGAAAGCAGCCATAATGTTATAATAAGATGAATAATGTTGACTGTTCCTTGCAGTAGCTGCTTTCTCTCCATTAGAAGCGGTTCCAGAAGTGGATCTTTATAGGAGAAGAATGTAATAATGATATGTAGTTAACTTACGTTAACGATATGTAATGTTACGTTAGCTAAATGTAATTATATGCAATATAGTAATTTGTTAAATACATTAACATTAACATCATACATATGTGAATATATATATCATGTAAGCTAAATGTAAGATAACGCGATATGAATCATGTTAACTTACATTCAGCTAATGAATTTTACTCGCCTTATTGGAATGTTCAAAATGGTTTTGGTTTACTCAAAATATACTACAGTTACAAAAGAATTAAACTCTAGTTTTCACCTCATGTATGATATGAAGACATTTTTTACAGATATATCTATAATCCAAAATTGCAGGTGAATCGCAACGCAGCTAGTAGCTAGTATATATATATATATACATATATATATATATATATATATATATATATATATATATATATATATATATTAGCTACGGTATATACAAATAAGTGTGTGTATGCTTTTACAAATGTATACCAGCTAAATTCTGATCATAGAATTATTATTATTATTTTTAGTTTATTCGATTGGTTTGGTGTCCAGTCCATTTGAAGTCAAGTCAAATCATTCCAAGTGCCGAAATCACGGCCTTGGCAAATGTGTACAGTTTTATTATTATAGAGATTTCCCTTGAAGGGCAATTCGTCAACAGCCTGTAAATTTCTTAAAATAAATTTAGTCGATTATATCAAATAGTTAAGAAAAAAATACGCATTTTAACACCTTTTTACATCTAAACAGCTGCTCTTTTGCTTAAAATTATTCGTTATTTTTTACATGAAAGAAAATCAAACATTTGAATAATTTACTAGCTATTTTTTATTTTTACTTATTTTTTATTTATTTACTTGTTTTAACTTTCTTAAATTGTCTCTATGCAATGTTATTTTTGTAAACAAACATCAAATAAAGTAAGATTAAAAACGAGTTTGATTTATTATATATATATATATATATATATATATATATATATATATATATATATATATATATATATATATATATATATATATATATATATATATATATATTAAACTGATCATGTTAACTTATTATAATTGCCATTAAAGCTCAAAAATTATAACAGTTTATTTTTCATCGATTCAATAAAAAAATATCACATCACAATTAAATCAAACAAAGTTTGAATTCTTTTGCATTTGAAAATAAAAAACTAAAAAAAGATGAAATGTTGTTTAGTCTGGCAGCAGTAGACTGCATTTGAGGCAACATTTTCATTATGTAGCTCTTTTGAAATCCTCCTGAAATACGAAAAAATAGAATTTTCCTTGTAACTTGGTTGGAATTTTCCTAAGCATTCCTTTTTTATTTTCTAGACAGTGTGTTATTTTTTTCTTAAATGATTTGTATAAAATCTATTATACTTTATCATTGTTAAAAGGCAACGTGTTGGCTGCTTCTTATTGTCAAAAATTGAGGTTAAACATGTGTTGTGAGCTTGAAGATAACGCTTTCTTCATTCAGCGGACATTGCCATTTATAATTTCCATTTTATATTTTATGGTATACATAACTTTCACTGTATTGTCACTCTATAAGGTTTTCATTCCTTAAGTTATTTTTGTCTCATTTACGTACAAAAATCTATTTCGGAACACATTTCTCCCATCAAATTAATCTTATAAAGAAGCAATAGTGGAGTACCGTGCTTTATTTCTACACATATACATTTCATATTGTATATGTGTAGAAATAATTGTGGATTGTTACATCTATGGTTTCGGGGTTTAATATTTATTTCCGTCCAAATCGCAAAAGACGACGGTCTCTTAATTCTGCACAATAATCAAGAGATGAAGTTGTTAGCTGAATTAGCACCGTCTTTTTCAACTTTTACACCACATCAACAGCAAGGCATTATATTCTATGATATTTAACAAAATTTTTCTCTGAAAAATAGTCTTTGGCTGGAATAGATTTACAGAGTAACCTTTACAGCAGCTGGACACAAGAGTGGTATTTTTTTTTCCAATTATGATAGTCCGGCACCATCCAGTATTTTCATCACTAATATTTCAACAAAACTAAATTTAACTGATTTTATAGTATCTTATGTATTTATTTAATAAGCAACCAGTATTGTGGAAAATATACTATTTAAATAATTGAAACAGTTCCCGTTATTTATGTTCATATAAGTTAACGAATATGAATACTTTTTATTGTTCAGGTACCTTTATTGAAATCGAAATGTATTGTGTATATGAAATAATATCAATTATAGAGCCAAAAACCAAATCCAAATAAAAAATATATGCTTGAAAAATAAATTTATATTTTACAAAAGGCTTAAAAATTGAGGCTTAGTTAATTGTTTTTAGATACAATGAAATTGAGAATTAGTTTACAATAAAATTGAGGCTAGAAAGAAATCTAAAATATTTTTCCCAATTTACAAATTGGTACTTAATTGACCATTCACTCGATGTTCCTCATTTTTGCAATTTGTTCTCTGAAATCGCCTCCATTATTTTAAATTCATGCGAGTTACTATTTATTCTGGTAATGTGTATTAATTATCATATTAGCAGAATTGTGTATTAATTTAGCTGATGTGTATTAATTTATGTAAATAGGTTTCTTTGTGTGATCATATCTGTTGAAATGGAATATAATGTATTCCATTTCAATAGATATTTCAATAATGCTTTTTAATTAATAACATTTTAGATTATAGTATATATCTGTTGTTGTTGTTGTTTGTTGTTTCCAATTCCCGTAATCAGCAAAGTTAAATCAGATCCATGAGTCCATTCACTCTAAAAAGTCAAGCACCAGAAGGGGATCCCAAATCAGGTCTTGCTTGGTAAGACCCAAACAAGATAAAATGTGGTCAGGAGAGGTCTGCACCAAAGATCATTTAGTGCTGGTCTCGAAATGTTTGTTACCACCTACGAAAGTCATGAAAAGCAGATGGCCTGTAAGAAAACGTGCAAGTGCAGTTTGATCACGTCTACTGCGGCCCCGAACTAATGAGCCACCAGGACACCTCACCTGGTACCAAGGATACACAGGTGGGACAAACCAGGTAGCCATGGTAGTTGCCCTAAATTTAGAAAAAAGCTTCATATGAGTAAGAGAAGCGGCAGGCGTGGTGAAATCGCTAGTACCGGCTCTCGCCAAACTGTCCCAATTTCATTACCAGCAACATCCACATGGGATGGAATAAACTGAAAGTGGACATGATGACCATAGGAAAGATATTTTAGTATCCTGAGGATGTCTGCAGGAGTACTATCGCTCACGTGATGCCAATCGGCCAAGTGCTGAATAGCATTTCTTCTATCAGAAAAGATCCAGATATTCTTTAACTGCGGAAGCATCATGACGGAGTCCAGATTCTCTATATCTAGAATGTTATTAATTAAAAAAACATTGAAAGATCCAATAAAATAATAGAAAAATAAATTAAAAACACATTCATATTTCTAAATGAGCACGTATTTGTATAAATTTAAGAATTCGAAGGAAGTTTACCATTCATTCTTACGATAAATATTCTGAGCGAAAGCTACAATTAACAACTTACGAAGCCTTTCATAATCCTTCAATCAAAAGAGAATCGGCAGAGAAGAAAATATCTCTGAGTAGAAGAGACCAGACTTTCACTTTTTATATAAATGTAGGCACATAATTTCACACGATCAAAAAAAATTTTTTGAGAATCAGTGACGGTTGCATTAGAAGTACTTAAGACAGACTTTGATAAGAAACTCTGGGTTGGATCCTAGCACAACACACGCCCTTGGCACGAATGATTTTGGGTGGCGATAATTGTGACTTACGCCAATCTTAATAACCCTACTTCGATACACTAGATATGGTAAACCAAACTATTTCTGGAATATCATTTTGACTTGGCGCATTTTACAATTTGTCGCCAAGGGTACAGCTCTGCTAGGATTTTACCAAACTCGATTAAATTCTGACTCTTTTTAAATATGATCTGACACACAAGCGCGCACAAATTTATAATTAGATTAGTCCAATATCTAATTATAAATTCGCAATTGTAGTGAATATTTTTTTAAATTATTTTTTAAATATAAATTTACATCTATAATTTACTGAGAAAAATCTATACTTTGCTTAATTAGCTTAAATATGCACGTTGATTATGCCTAACTATTGTTTTCAGCTCAGTAACTATCAATTGCTTTTGCAAGTCTTCTATTAATTACACTTATTCTAATTAAAAAAATTTTTTGTATTTAATGTTACTTTTTAAATTTTTTTATTAAAATATCCTCTCATTATTTCTAATTTAAAGTATTTTCAAAGGAGCTTTAAAATAAGTAAACCAAGAAAATAAAGAATATGCTATTCTGTTTTTCATTCGAATAAAAATAATATTTAAAACAGTAGATAGACATAAGGCCAAAATTGAAAACGTAATAAATAGTAAATTAAAAAGAAATACTTTGAAGAACAATACGAAATAAATTGTATTCACTTTAAAAAATGGCAGAATAGGAGGAAGTAAGTTTAAATTATTCATTTATTGGCTGAATTTACTGCAGGGTAAAATCGTCACCTGTGTGATGAGAGCGAAAGATGAAGCTGTACCACAGCCAACTAGGCAGTTGGCCAGGTATTTTCCGGATGATCTCTCAATTAAGGAGGAAGATGTGCATAACATCAAGAGGAAAGATCATGCTGTAGCCAACTCCTTAAAATTTTATTTAGTTATTAATAAACTCCGTGTTCGCATCGAAACTTATTTTACACAGCTCAAGTAAATTTTGTGATTTTGAAAAAAAATGGAAGATTTATATGAAATTCACATTTCTACCAGTGTTAAATGTAGTACTGAAATCGTTTGCAGTAGATTATAAATAGGTTAGGTTAGGTTACGACCAAAAACTGTTTTGGAACTTTATGCTCATAGGCTTTTAGCTCGCATTGAATAATATTGAGTTTTTATTTGAAATCTAAACAAGCTATTATAAATATTTTAATCCGTATTTTATTCCAACCACTTCCATATCGGATGATTCATAATAAAGGTTATTGTACAAATTGTTTCCCCAAATTTTCCCTTACTCCAATTAAAAAATATTAAAATGATTTTTTTCAATTTTGGAATTTTTATTTGAGAAAATTAAATTAATTAATAAAATTTTTTAGTCTTCACGGATTAAATTAAAGAGTAAAATATGCCACACCTTCTTTCGTTGTAAAACGACTTTGAAACGTTAAAGATTTATTATTTGAAATCGATGTTTTTATTTCGATGGTTCTTGAAGTTATTTTCCAACTACATTATTATGGACAAAACATTTTTTACTCTTGTGAAATACGCTTTTACTTGAAGAGTCAAAGAAAAACATAAAAGACGCTCATTTAGCAACAATATACACCCATTTGCTCTTCGAGAGAGAGAACCCTTTTATTCTCAAAAATATTTGAGAATTTTTCCATTTTCTTAGAATCTCTAATATAGCACAGCACCTTTTGACTTCTTTTTAAGAACTTATAAATGATATCCCCAAACAATACATCTGATAATTATAATTACTGAATAGGTTATTTCCACTGAATCCTTTCTTAAACTACAAACAAAAAACCCACATTTTTTTCCAAGGAAAATGGAAATAATCTTTTATAATAAATGTATATTCCATTTATTTCCAATGGAATGCAATATGTTTTTTATAATTAAAATATTCATTTTACGTTTTGATGATTTTGAACAAAACTTGTTCCAATTATCAACCGAATACTGCTAGGACTCTATGTAATATTGATATCTGTACTATTAACTTTGTTAATACATTTTTCCATGTAGTAAAAAAGAAATTACATTTTGTACTGTAATTATTGGCTGTTCTGTTTCATATTCCCGGAAAAAAAAATTATACAATACCGGAAATTGTTTTTAGTGAGTAAATTTCAAGCGTGAGAAGACTTATTCTGAGAGGGGGTTGCAAAAAAAAAAAAAAAAAAACAATTGCGCCTGCTAATTTACTTCGCTACACTGTGTGAATCAAATAACAATATACTAACAACTGTATCCCAGAAAAAAAACAATAGAATAACACATGAAATACAAAAAACGAATACTGTGATACAGAGAAAGAATCATAAAATTATATCTCCCACGAACACCACTTTCACTTTACACCTTTTGTTTATTTAGTTTATCAAATGATCATCAGCGAAGGGTGAAAGATTTTTTTTTTTATGTTTTACAATGGAATTCGATAATGTTACTCGTGATCAAGACTTGCATAATCTTAAAAAAATATCAAAATCGGAGAGTCATTTTTCTTCTTCCTTTTCGCGCCATTTTTTATTACCCGAAATCCTCCGCGTGATGTGTCTACGCATGACGAGCTACTCCTCCCGGATATGAGTGATCATTATACCTTATAAAAGATCGCTTTCTGCTTTTTCAGGCCGCTGCAAAAAGAGTAAAAATGATTTTAAGATGTGAAAAGGTGCTATTATTTGCTTTTGTTTGTTTTGTTTTTACCCTCCCTCTCTGGCGTTTATTGAAAGCGGAAACGAAATGAATTGAATTTTAACCAAACGATTCGAGTGATTACATTAATAGTAATCTTTTGAGAAAAAGATATTCTCTGAAACAATTACTAAACCAGTATCAAATTGCAAGTTAGTCATGAGCAGCAAATTTCATTTTTTTATTTTTATTTCGTGATTTAGCTATTACAGTTTAGAGAAATTTTCCAAATAAAATATAATAACCGATTGATTACAGTTTTTAAATTCCCGCGACAACTGTTATCAATATAATTTATTTCACAGAAATTTATGAAATAGAGTTATTTTAGAATTTATCTAAATGAAAAAGGAAGTTATCGCTTTTTGAAAAATATTGAATGTAAAAAATTTATTAGTTTTTCGTTTGTTATTTTAAAATATTTAATTTACAATAAAGATTAATTTTTAATAGTTAAAATATTTTTCACAATTTTAAAATTTATTTTTAGTATTTAAATCATATGCCTTTTATTTTGCAACTAATATAGTTAACGAAAATTGCTAGAAAAATCTCTTATCAGTTTGTCTAACATGTTGTGAACGAGTTTCATTATATAAAGTACTTCCTCTTCAAATATTTATGTTATTCTGAACACTCCAGTTCAGATTCATGTTCATAAAATATGCACGCATAAATTAAAGTAAATTAAACTCCGTGGAACGACAGCCCATGTGGGCCAAGGCCTACAATGCCCATCTCTGTTTTCCTGACCGAAAGGCCCTGGGGTGTGAATCATATGTCCCGATTAAGTGGTCAGCCTTACGCGAAGCCCCCAGTGTTTTGTTCCCAAGCATGCTTGGTACTCAGTTTATCGACTCACTGAAAGGCTGAGTCGACGTCGCCCCTCCCGGGGATCGAACCTCTGACCTTGAGAGAGTAAAGCGTGCCTTGTGCTTTGAGAGCGTGAAACGCTACCACTAAGCCACTGGGACTGAATGTTTACAGCCATAGTTTAATTAAAGTTCCTGAAAATATCAAAAAATTCTTCTCTCTTTGTCCCTAAGTGTAACGATAAAGAATTTTAAGTTTGCATACTATCTAAACGCAATTTTTGCCATACGTAAAAAAGGGCATTTTTATCTCTGAAAATATATGAAATTAGAATAAAATAAGAGCACTCAAAAATGTTTATTTTGTAAAATAGCATAGCACAGAATTATGGAAAATATCTTTTACATTATTAATTATTTCATAACGGTATAAAATCAAAAACTTCATATATTGATAGTTATTATTAGAAAAACTTTTTACTTTAATATTATACCTGAAAACAACTTAAATTGAATAAAAATAATTTATAATTTTTCAATATCAGGAAGTGAAAAATAAAAATTTTATTGATAAAATTATAAAAATGCAATGTATAGCCAAATAACTATAATGTTATCAGGAAGTATTAATAAAGTTTAACAGTATTTAAAACTTTCGTCAAGTATTTTAATAAATTTTAAAATAACGTGAGTTTACTTTAATGACTTGTTATTTATACTTAAGAGAGAGAAAACATCATTCCCGCTCTATATTTTCCCCTTCCTCCAATTTCATCACATTATGCTTTATTAAGAGAATTTTTTTCGTAGAATATTGAAATTGAAAATCATGGAAGTTAAACCAATGAAAATTAATGAATTATAACTTTGAAATGTTAACGGATTTAAATTACTTGTCTCTGCTTGGTTCCTGCTTTTAAATTATGAATTTAAATTATGAAATATATACCATATATATATATATATATATATATATATATATATATATATATATATATATATATATATATATATATATATATATATATATATATATATATATATATATATATATACTTAAATAATATATAGCATATCTTTAAGTTTTGAAATAGTATTGTATATTTTTATGTTTGACTCTTAATAAAACATCTCAAGTTTTGAAACTATATATATATTATATATATATATATATATATATATATATATATATATATATATATATATATATATATATATATATATATATATATATATGAGTAGTTTAAATTTTTATATGTACTAATTGAAGAATTGGATTTGATCTTTAATTACGAATTATATCGATCAATTTGATTATCAGAGAATATAATTTCAATGAAACAAACAAATGTATTTCCAAAATAATGTCCTTTACAAATTAAAGTTTTTAAGCAATTATCATGGTACGAACTACTTATATTAAACCATAGGTGGTTTCCGAATCAGCAGCGAATCTCGTTCTTTCGAACTCCATTTCACTACTGTCCAGTCATTAAAACGTCATATTTTGTCCCATGAGTTAGCCATTTAGGAATACATATATGCACAACATGCAATGATTCACGTTAGAAGAAGTATATCATACAATCAAAATACTATTTTTGAATGTGTCATTTAATTTGCTTCTATAAAATTTTTAGACACTTTGTGAATTATTTAATATCTTATTTCATCCAAAAACAGATAAGAAATGAGCACTATTTATTCCACAAAAAAGCAATTTTTTCTGTTTCTTTAATAACTTTAGTGTTTCATGAAGATATAGAAAATTTATAAGTCAAAAATAACTTCAATTTCTTAATCTCTTTGTTAAAGAAAGCGACAAGGTCATTGCTAGCTTTTATTTGTAAGAAGAAGGATCTTATAATTCGGCAAAACTAATAATCCATTATAATCTCATACACACAGTTGATATTGAGAAGCGTTTATTCCAAACTAATTTGAACAAATCAGTCTATTGGATCTGAGAAAAGAAGGTCAAATCGGTGGTTACATTGGAAATTTTAAATTAATCTCTCTATCATCAGCGAGATCTTGATTGGATTTAACGGCAATAATGACTTCATTTCAATACTATTTTTTAACACAGAAATGAAATTCACAATATTTGACTCTGTAATAAATGTTCACCATTTTGACAGAGATAATATCTAATGTTTGTCATTAAAATAAGTAATAATCTAAAATAAATACAATACAATCCAAAAATAATGGACTTTTTTGGGTGTGTATGCATTATTTTTTCATTTTTTAATATTTATCCATCTATATTTGAATCATGATTAATCCTTTTATAATTGCAAAAATAACTTCAATCAATGACATATTTTTTCATGCACACGTGTGTATATATATATATATATATATATATATATATATATATATATATATATATATATATATATATATATATATATATATATATATATATATATATATATATATATATATATATATATATATATATATATATATATATATATATGGATGGATGAATATTCTCAAGGTTAAAATGTGGGCGGATAATGCCAAAATTCAAAAATTCTTTTTTTGTGATAAAATCAACCTTATTTTTTATGCTAAATACTGGAATGAAAAATGAATCGGTAGGGAAAAAATGAAAGAATAATTCACGAGACTGATACGTTTTTTATGCAAATGATGTTACTAAATGGGATTTCACCCTGCAATATTATAAGGCTTGCTCTTTCTCCCTGTAAGCTATCCTTGAAAATTGATGGAAATATTTTGTACATATCACAGACTGATTTTAATTTTAATGTAACCCATCCGTCATGCTGAATTTTAAATGTGATGAGAAACATTTATTTGCAAGAAATCTTGTATCAACAATACATTTCACCTTTATAAATCTTTGATTTTGTATTCCAATTTCAGCAAGTATTTTATTCTAATATGAAATTTATATTTCCATATATTATTACATTTAAATTTTAATGTTACACAAAACTTATTTTGTTTCTAATGAACTAGATGTGAATCAAAACTGAAATTCTTATTAAACATTAAAATACCATCTGGTTTCTTAAATAATATTAAGCTAAATATTCTCATATTTCCTTTTTAAAAGTTGGTATACAGTAACCTACTTTCAAATAATCATTTCTAATTTATTTAAAATGATGCTTTTAAAATTTTTACATTTTATCAATGCCAGTCAAATTTTCAAAATGTTTGATAATTTTATTTACTTCGATAGTTTATTAAATGCCTATGAACATATTTATAGCATTATAAATTATATTAATATAAAAAATAATTTATGAAATAAATCTATTACTAATTATTTATTCATAGCATGTATAGATGATTATAGTTATGTTAGTGGTTCTCACAAATTGATTTTTAAACTAAGTAAAACCACAAATTTTATTTGTTAAATACAACAAGTATATATTTGTAAAAATATTCATTATTAATAGTCTCGTTTATTTTTATCACTATAAATCAACAACTATTATTTTTGCATAGATCGCTATGTATAATGTGCATCTATATTTAACCAAAAAAGAAAAATATGTAAGCGAAAATTATTTAATTTTCAAAAATAATTCCCATAACTTCATCTTTGGCCTTGTGGGGGCATAGGACAGAGGCAGAGGGTTACAGGAGGAATTTAAAAGAAGCAGGTAAACGAGCTTTGATTTATAAAAGCAATTCATTTACATTTCTGGAAATAGACGCCTTTAATAGTGTCGGAAACGTGCATGATTTTCGCTGACTCGCCTGTCAAATAAGGCAGTTCCTGCATTTCGCCATCAATTTTTTGAATAAATGAAAGGTAAGGCGATTATTATAGCATTCGATGACTGCAGAATGGCAACAGGAAAGGATGTGAATTGCTTCCGAAAATTCTCGCTGCCATAAATTAGGAAGATTTGTTCGTTTTATTTTATAAGTTTATAAACAGTCGAATTTATATCGCTGTCTTAATCTTGCCCCTAGCGGATTAAGGACTTTATTGCATTTTGAATTTCAAGGTGTGTCTGAATTAAAATATTTGTAAGCTGCCGTGACTTTTTTCTAAAATGATGTCATAAGCTGATCCTATTCGTTATTTATGTGTTCCTTAGTAATAAACGTTCTGATGTGGTTTTGCCATCAAAATAATGAAACACATTTACAACCGTCCTAAAAATTCGATTCATCTTATCAGAAAGGACTTGTTTAATGCCAAACACACAATACGGCATTCTGTAATATTATAATGACTGACATTGTGTTCTTGATATTAACGAGATAAAATGATGATATAAAAATGTATAATATTTTGATGTATAAATATATTGACATGGAAATGTATAATTGATATCCAAGCATTATCAATATCATGTCTGAATGTATCTACCATTTTAACTTGTGCAATAATTTCTTAAATAGCACTAATGTAAACTTAAAAAAACTATTTTAATGCTATCTAGCTATTTGACTTCTGTAAAAATTTTCTTTAAAAATATAAAACTAATGTAGGTAACTCCATAGCCATTGCAGAAATTTACGCAGTATTCTGGGTGTACTGCAGAAATATGGACACAAGGAGACAAACATATACAGAAATGCATTGAATACTTTCGAAATTTTGAGAAGAGTTAAAAATTAACCCACTATGCATGCATAAAGGGCAGAGATAAAAGTGGGAAGTTTTGAACTTACTTTACACTTTTTAACTCACTTTTTTAACGGTAAAATGATTAACTATTTCACCTTTTAATCCTACTTTTAATCTATGGTAGATTATATTTTAATCTACCTTAAAATTTTGAAATTATTCAATCGAATTGGTTTGTCACGCTATGGTCATTGTTTGCACTCGGAAATTATTTAAATTGGGACTTTCATATTGATGTGGAGTCTTAATCATTACAAATACTCAATTCAAGAAGTTATTCAAATCCACGAACTAAAAATCAGAGAGCTAATCATTCAATTACCAGTTCGGATCAGTCATACTGGTTAATTTATTGGGAATATAAGTTTGAAATCATTATTTACTTTACTGTGTATTTGATACCAATTTATGGAACAAAATAAATACATATTATATTATAAAATTATTCAAAATATGTACTGTAACATTATGGAATTTATAATTATTTCTATATATAATAATGCTCTTTAAATAAATATTGTTTAGTTTCGAGTCAACTTATATAGTTAAAGTATCAAAAAAATTACAGCTGCGTTAGTTTATTCAAAGTATTAAATACGTAACTAAAATGTTATTATAGTCGACGATCGTTTTCACGAACTTGTAAGAACCAGTAAAGCAGTTCGTAAAGTAGAAAAATAATGTATTAATTACTAAGATCTGATTTTTTTTTACACAAATTACTTCGTATTATAAATAAAATGCTATTAGAAAGAATTATTAAGAATGAACTATAAAAAACACACGCAAAATAAGATTCATATTTAAAAACAGTAATTTTCATTTTGATTACACCTCACCTCAGAATTTTTTAAAGCTCAAACCGTATCTGGCTTCAAAATTTTTGGAGCCAACCGTATGATGTTTTTAAATCCTTTAAATTCAAATTCACAGCAATGCAGTTGGATTTCTCTTTAATGACATTACAATCAACAGGATTGCTCATTCCTCTCATTTTTTTCAATCAAGGAAGCAAAACTATTTTTTAGTTTAGAATGTTTTTGGGAGGGAGTTGTAGTGTTCTTAAAAAACGAGAGTAAGCAGAACACTCTGAGTTCGAGACTATAAGAATGTTTACAAGCCGAACGATTCGATGATGTCAATACATGTATGTGTGTATAAGTGTGTCGTCCCATTTTTGAATAAAATAATTATTACATTCCGGTTGCTTCATTACTATAAAATACACGACAGGAGTACTTTCGCTCGTTAGTACTGTTTCCTTTTCCGGGATTTTTTTTCCAAGTTTTTAAAATTGTCGAGAGGAAAATCTTCGGAATTCCATATTTTATTTGGCCATTTCTGTCTTTAATACTTTTTCGTCTACTTCATTTTTACTTCAATTATAAACACGTTCGTTTCTTCAACTGAAAACAAATCCACAATAAAATCAGCTCATTCTCTTCTGACAAACAAAAGCTCATAAACTGAGCTGTTCAAATAAAAACGAAATCAGCTACATAACAAAAAACCACAAATATTAAAGAGTTTTTCCCGCTTTCTATTTTCTAATGTAGGGAAAAAAGAGAATTTTTTCCCTTAAATGAATTTAGCATCCCAGTTCTTTCCCATCAAGTGCCTTATATCCATGTGTCTGCTGCTATTGATCGCACAATGTCTGGAATGCTTGCACATGTCACACCATTATTAAGAATAAATCAAGTTCTCAGGCATCATAAAAAAAGGAATCAAATAAAAAAATTGAAAAAAAAATATCAGATGCATAAAAAATAAGAAATAAAAAAATGGGGGAAAAACTAATTGTCAGAAACTAAAGTTCGCAAAACAGAGATTTTTCAAAATTTTAGTTCGCTAATGAGAATTAAAATTATCATTGTGTAACAGGGTAGAAACTAGACTTGGTTCCTAAAAACGTTAAGTGTTCGTAAAAAAGAGGTACGTAAAAACGAGCATCTACTGTGTTTTTTTATCCTAAATGTGTTGAATTTTATTAATATTATTTATCACTAATCAATATAAAAAGAAAAAATAAACATATGTTGAGACAGTTGCTAATAAAAAGATAAAAATGGAAGTCCTTAAGAGTTATGCAAAAAAACAATTTAATGAGATTTAAATTCATTAAAATATTCATGATTGGTATTGCAAATAATGAAAAAAATAATGATTTATTCATAAGATTAATGCAGTACAATACTGTATTGTTGGAAAGAATTATACATACATTATATAATATATCCATGGTTAATTTTTTGGGCAGATTTGCTTGATAACCAAGATATCGTTTCAAGGTTGCAGAAAAATTGGGAAATGTTTTAATAGCAGTGGAAAAATAAATCATTTTAAAAATAAATAAGTTATTGACTAGATACAATAATGAAAAAGGAGAATCCTTAATTGTGTTATCAGCGAGAAATATAATAGTTCACAATTTATAATTATATATTAATTTTATAATTAAATAGAAAACTGACAGTTTCAATTATAATTTTTTAAATACATTCAACTACAATTGAATTAATATGTTATTATATTCCTCGGATAAGAAATTTTATTCACTTATGATTGAATAATAATTTTTATTGGGAATATAACAATGGAAAGTTATATTTTGAATATATAATGAAATTTAATGAAAACACAATTCAATTTTTTCGTTGTTAAATAACAAAAATGTTCTTTGATTTAGAGAGAGAAACACAGACAATCTCATTTAGATTCGTTATTTAGAGGCACATTTGTTATAAAAAAGAGACTAAATCATTCACAATATTACATTTATTACTAAGCGATTTTTTATTGCCAGTTTGCGATATAATAAATAAAAATATTAACAGTAAAATTTTTATTTTAAGAATTACTTATTTGAAGTTATTTAAGATTTAAAGTCTGGATCCCATCTGAAATGCTTGATAAACATTTTAAATGAGCTACCAATAATTGATTTTATATAATTTTGAAAATAATCATATTAAATGGTAATATTATTCGCTTATATACATTGACTAACTGATATTTTTCATTGACAGAAGTATAAAAGGGAGTAATCTCATGATTTCACACAATCAATATTAAAAAAAATTTAAAACTTAAATAATAATAATTGTTAGAAAGGTGGGTTGCATAGCAGCATGAAATATTGTTCAAATATTGTATTCGTTTTATTACAAATAAATAACATTGCAACAATTGCATTATTCGACATAAATGAATGTGACATATTCACTTCTGTTGTTATCATTTCAATTTATATGAGTAAAAATTGGAATTATAATTGAAAAATTAAAAATTCAATAGCGACGTAATATTTTGTACGATGAGTAGAAAAAATGGTCTAATTTAGCGATACACAAGGGAATTAAATCATAAAAAAAAATCACGATCCCTCTGAAATGTTGAAATTTATATTTCTAGATTTATTTTCTTGAAAATGGTAAAAACTAAATAATGATCTAAATTTTGTTCCCGATAAATTGTGCAATATATATATTTATATATCTTGTGTGTAATAGAATTTATAAAAATAAATAAATAAAAAATCATCGAACAAAATTTTTACTGTGAAATCCTCTAAGCACTGAATGTTTTAAAAGATTTCATTGAACGTAATTTTATAATTCAAAACTTCATAATAATAAAACTTCAATACAATGAATAAATTTCGATGTATCATAAATATCGATCGAATTTCAGCATAAGGATCTTTTAATGGAAATCCATGGATTCTGCAGTTACATATTGTATTATAAAAATGATACTCTTAATTCAATCTAAATGATAAATTAACACAATTATTAAATTCAGAAAATTAATAATAACATTATAAAATCAATGGGAAAATGAGAAAGGCAACCACACAAATTGGAAAAACTGAAAATAGCTAAATTGACAAAATATACTACTTTTACAATTTAGAATTACTAAATTGGGAAAAACCTGAAATCCTATACTATATTGAAAAATATTTTCGTAAATTTCTACCAACAAGTAATTAATTACCTAATCATATTGAAAATAATATCATTTTCGTAATATCCATTCCGAAACAAATACCAACTTTTTCCTTTTCTTTTCAAGAAATTTGACCACTTATATCTGCCATAATTTCTTTCGAGAAATTGAAATGGAAGAATTTTTAATTTTATTCACAAAAATACCTAATAACTTACCAGTTTTAAGCAATCAATTTGATATTTCATCTTACTGATATATACTCTGAAGAAATATACTACTGATATATTTCTTTACTAGTTTTCGACATAACTGTTTAGAAAACTTTTTTTCTTAATGATTACAACAATTGTAGTATAAACTAATTACAACTTAGAAGTTTTCATTGAATTCGGTTATGAAAGAAAATGGCTTCATTATCTTGGTGAATTTCTATTCAAAAAATTCTATCAACAGGAAACTCAACAAACAACTCACATCAAAAATCACATAATTAATCGCCATATGCATTCTGAAGCAGCTGCAATATGATTTCTTTTTACATCATAGAAATTTGACTATTTATATTTTCGACTATTCAATATCAAGGAATTAGAATGGAAGAATTTATAATTTTTATCGGAGAAATTTTATACTTTAGAGTTTCAGTGTAGTTTATTTTTTAAAAATACACGTAAACTATGATCCAGAACGGAATTTTTACTTGTCAGCTTTTCGACATAGATGTTTAGATAGCATTTTTTTCATCCCCGAACTAAAAGAACAATTGTAAATAAACTACTTCCGTACTACTACTTTTATAAATGAATTCTACAAATTCATTTATAAAAGAAAAGGGTATCACACACACGCACACCCATTTTTCTTAGTGAATTTGCATTCAAAATGTCCTATCAATATGGAAATTGAATAACCCAATAAAATACAGAATTCCAATTATCCGAATCATTTGGGACCATACCCCATTCGAATAATTTGATTTTTTCGAAAAAAGTGTTTATATTAATTAATTATTGTATATTAAAAACGAGAAAAAATTACGTACTTTTAAATGTTGTTAACGTGTGACAAATGCAAAAAGAAAAAAAATGAAAAGGTAAAAAAAGGCAAGTCATTAGGGACCAAAGGCATGGAGCACTGCCCTGGTCACATCTTCAGCTTCTTCCGTATAAAGGGTGTCATGGCAGCAGTTGGGGTCGATGTTGAAGAGGGTCGAGGCAACAGAGATGCAGTTGAAGAGATACCTCGGATCCAGTACAACTCCTGTGCAGTGCCTGCATTCTGCGTAGGTTCTAGATCCGTCGGGCATGATTTTCACACCCCTCATGTCCGCATTCTGCTGGTGGTAAAGGCCCGCAGAGCGGATACCTTGCGACGGCGTTTTTTTTTTTTTTTTTTTTGAAGCAAGTGGTAGTCATGGGAGGGGGGTTGATATTTATAGCCTCCTCACGTGCGTACAAATGCGTACTTTTAAATAAAAGGAACTTATAGTCAATTAAATGAAAATGCAACACTTTTACATGTTAATGTCATTACAAGTGCTGAACATTGAATATATTTCTGTACAGTGTTGTGAAGGAAAGTCATTTCTTGCTGAACATCTCGGTCAGAAGTTGCTACACTGCCTTCATCCGTTTTCGGACAGCCTTGTCGCGCATTGGCAATGAGAATTTGCATGTGGTCACACTCGAGATGATGCATTATCCACTTCAAAGCCGACAGATGCTTCAGTAGCTGATGGACCAGTATCTGCTTCTACTCCGACATTAAAGTCATCTACTTAATCGACACTTTAAATAATTTTACTGTCATTGGTAATTTGAAATCCAAGGTCTCACTCATAATCGTTTCATATTCAGCACTGACTACTGAACAAACTTGCATTTTCAAAAGAATGTGTTTGAAATCCTCAAGTGCCACGTCAATATTATGTTCTTCCTCCTCTTACCGTTCCTTTACACGAACTTTTTCCTTTTTCTCATTTTCTTTCTCTTTTTCTGTCTAATTTATGTTTCTGAAATTCTGAAAGTGATTCGGATAATTAGAGGTCTACTGTATTAGAAATGACATCATTCTTTGCATTATCCATTCAAAAGCACATCAACTACAATAGATGTTCACTTTTATAAACTTGATAAAATAGTAGAAATTTATAAAATTGTTTTGAATTAAAAATTTGTGAAATTAAAAATTTAAAGTTAAATCTCAAAATTAATATTTTTTATACTAATGTTCTTTTTTTGAAAATGAAATACTGTTAAAAAATTATTTTGTATGCACGGTATAAAAGAAAAACGTGCAAAATAAAGTTCATGTTTAAAGACACAATTTTTACTTTCTTTATTTTTATTTATTTATTTTTGGATGAAAACTTTAGAAAGTAATCACTTATTATTTTCTGTTTCTCTCTCTCATAACTACATTTTTATGTACATATTTTTTCCTTCATTATGCTTCCACTCATTTAATCATCCGATACTATTTACTCACAAATTACATCTGAATCCACAAATAAAAACTGGAAATTTCGATCTGCAGTAAGTTTTTTCCCCGAAGTTCACACACAGACACAAATAATTTTAACTCAAACCTTTAAGTAAACCCTTTTCACTGTCTTCTTTTACGATTATTTCTTCAATAATGCTTGGATGTCAAAATGACGATTCACGAAAATGTAGCGCTTTGAAAATCTATTTCATGAGGAGATTCAAAACCATGGCCAATCCTTGGAAATATCCTTTCGTTTGAAGCTTCTGATGCATTGGACTGTAAGATGGAAGTTAGATTAGTGGATAGAAATTTCATATAAATTATACTACAAAAAGTCAAGAGTTTCAACATTAGCAATGCAGTTAGTAATCGATAATTCGAAGAATTTACGGTTTTCTAATAATACGTCGATCCAAGTTACTCAAACAGAACACGTTTGAAAATGAATTCTCAAAAAAGAAGGTTTTGAAAATTTTAGTTCCTAAATAGCTATTAAAAATATCATTACGTCTTTGGAATTATGTTAGAGACTATCTGTTTGTTCGTACATTACAAGTTCGTAAAACTTTCTAATTCTAAAAAGTTAGTTCTGAATGGATACCATTACGAACTTCTAATTCTAAAATTCTTTTTAAAAGGCAAAAGGAATACTGTTCGTATTGTACTCCCTTCGCCTTTCAAGAAATTTCACTACTTATATCTATAAGAGAAATTTTCGAATCATTAAAATAGAAGAATTTGTAATTTTAGTGGGAAAAATTATATTTACGAACTTTGGTAAATTCATTCGATTTTTTCCTTTAATAATGAATCCACTTTAATGACGGAAGAAGAAATTGCCAGCTTTATGGCATAGCTGTTTAGATTTAAAAAAAATTCTAAGCAAAAATCTAGAACAATTGTAATATAAACTACTTATTATACAAAAATAATATTCAAATTCGAAAAGATAGCTTTCAAAAATGGCTTTATTTTCTTTGTAAATTTGCATTTGAAATGTTCTATCAATAAGGCACTCAATAACCCAATCACATCAGAAGTGACATCATTTTTGCTGAATCCATTCAGAAGCAGCTACTGACTTTCCCTTTTCCTCTCAAGAAATTTCATTTGTGATAATTTCATTCGTGGAATCAATTTTAAAGTGGAAGAATTTAGAATTTCAAAGACCCGCACGCTCCTTCGACGATCTTTGCCCTGCCGAGCTCTTAAATAAGCTATGAAAACGTTCGCCATCATTATTTTGTTGTTATTAAAAACTCTCTTCATGACGTTATTTATTTATTTTTTTCTTGTTTCAATTAATGAAATGATTGCTTAAAGGGATGAATCGCTGAGTAGAGCATTCTGATTTTCGAATAAAACTCGATTAATTTCCGGGAAGACATGGTGGGGAACGCTGGGAGAAAATGTTCCATACGAAGCTTTTCGACTAAAGTGGTGATTTTTTTCTTTCTGTTTGCTCGAACTTTGAACCTGTTAAGTTCCTGATGGATGGAGACAGAACGCCGAGTCCCAGACACCGACAGGAATAACTGAGCAGGTGTTATGATTGCAAACAAATCCGCGTTAAAATAAAAGCTTGAAAAGTATATTCTAATGTATCATTTGGTTTTTTTCTGAAAGTGTGTGGGTGAATTCTTTTCGATGATTCCTTTTTCCACTCCTTAGAATGCAATTAAGTATTTGTTGAAATGCTGGGAGTGGAGAGATGGGTTATGTATATTCTATTTCACTGACTTGAATTTTTATTTCTTTTAGACGTTAAATTATTCTCTAATTTGCTTCCTGAATATAAAGCAACAAAGACGTTGAATATTATGATAGACAAAGATATTGGATATTATGGTGCTTTGAATCCAATTAAGACTATCCAATTGTAACTTCGTTTCAAAATTTGATTATAATAATGTAATTGGGTTTTTTTATACTAATAGGATCCATTTTTACTGGTAAAATGTATTTCATTGTCTTTTAATATTAAGCGACGCAACTTTAAATTTTAAATTAGGACATTTCATTTAGTTCGATGTGAAATGCAAAAATAAATGTATTATCATAAGATTTAAAACAATATAAATATTTTCTATTGGATTTATAACTTTCGTTGTTTCATTTCAATATTACATTAAGTGTCCGTTCAAATATTATGCAAGTATATTTTTAGCCTATTTTGCCTTTCTTTGCCCTATGTAAGCAAAAATAAGCAAATGATTGGTCAACCTATTAAATAAAGAGATTTCCCTTTACCACCGCTTACATTTTTATTGATTGCATCAAAAAATATCCATTTGTTTTAAGTAAATTTTTTTACAAAGAATAGAAGTTATGTAGAATTATTTTCATAAACTTCGACTTAATACTTACAGCAATATTTCTTAAGAATTAAAATTTATATACATATTCTGTTTGAAACATAATAGTTATTTTAATTAATAATGCTAATTTAAGAAAATAATAATATATTTTAGTATCTTTTTTATTTAGAACGATAGAGGAGTCTAATAATTTGAATATATAGAAAATGTTGCTTTTTAATTAAACAAGAAAATAAATTCAGTATTTAACTGTTGAATAACTATTTAAAAATATTTGGTTCTAAAATTTCGGAAAATTAATTTTATTTGTTTAATCTATATGAAACAATCATAATAATTCAAGTCAAGCCAGATGATAAGTAAACACATTTAACATTAGAACACTATATAACAGAAATAAGATCCAATTATAATTTTTTTTATTTATTTATTTTGAGAAAAAGGGTAAGCGAGTTTTATTATAAATTAATATTAAGAATCACTGAAAATTTTCTTAAAAAAGTCAATTGTTTAATTTGAATAAGATTTTGTTTTGGAGGGGAAAGAAAGGGGAAGCTATGAAACCCTAATTACATCCTCTCAGTTTCACTATCAGTATAACGAGAATTTGTGAAAAAATATTATATTATTATTATTACAAAAAAAAATCAAATAAAAATTTTCCTATAAGACAAAAATTCTACATATTTGACATTAAATGTATACAAACATTTAATGATCTTTCACACTTAAAGATGCATTAAATATAAATATTATATGAAATGTATACACAATATTTTGGTGCCGCGTAGGAAGAACATAAAGCTGCTTTTATGTACACCATGTATTAAAGTACATGGCACTTTAACATACACCATGTAAAGCCCGTTTCTCTTAGATAGTATTCATTTACTGCTTAAAGAAAAAAATAAGGAAAACTCTCAAGCATCTACCCGGACAGAAGCGCAACATCCAGCTCCCGTTGCTCAAGAGTGTCTGGGATCGAACGTGGGATCCTTCTCTTTGAAAAAGGGCATCCTTCCACTACGTACACTAAAACACAAGCTCTACCGAAACACAGTTTATGTCATAAGCGTAGAATATAACTGAAAATTTAAAAAGCAGCTATAATATGTAGATTTTTGTTTATTTTGTGAGATTTTTCTTTCAGATAATTTTACTGCCAAATTAGTTTTAAAAAAAACACTTAAACATTAAAAGAAGAAATTCGCTATTTAATTTAATACAGTTCAACCACGTTAATAAATTAAATAATTTGTAAAAATAATTTTAATTAGATTAATGAAATTGGAAAATATTTAAAATTTTATAAATTAAAAATGCTAAGAATAACATAAATTTACATATGAAATACTTTGGTATGTCATAAAATTAAACCACGATAATAGATTTAAGAAATCCTTTTATTTTTAAACAGAGAAAAGTGGTAGTCTTTATAAAACTGCTTACAAAATAAGACAATAAAAATCAATAATGTAATTATAAATATTATTAAAAAATCTGATCCATTTAGGTGGATAATTAATCCTACAGATTTAATATTAACTTACTTAATTTAATATTTATATGTTGAATTAATTCAAACCAAAATTTTATAATAAACTCTCAATACTTGAAATTGCGGTCTTGAAAAACTATTCATCAGGGATAAGTGCGCCAACCATGGCAACCTCCTAAGCTCTTGTTTCACTCTGAACTATTTTTTATTTAGAATTGAAATTGCAGCGGTATAGTCCACGCTTTCAGCGTCAAGCAATAGAGCTCAAATAAATATTTGTTATTGTTTTATCGACGGAATATTTATTTAAGTTCTAACACTTCATTCAAAAATGTTCTTCAGGAAAGGCCAAGTACCCCCAGAAAAATTTTGACTGTAATTAAAAAAACACTTCAGTTTGGCATTAAATGATAGAAAATCGAAGCTATAATTAACAGGTCTCCATTAATTGGTATTTACTTTCCTAATTCCAGAAAAAGTTCATATAAATAATCATGATGTTAGAGTTGAGCTGTAATAAATAATAAAAAGTAGACTTTTAATACAAATCGTTTTTACAAAATCTTCGTACAAATAAATTATTCTTGCAGGAAAGTAAGCATACGTTTGAAGAAAAGTGCAAAAATGGCTTTTTTCCTTTTTAATTATAATAGCACCTCTTCAATTAAATTTTTCATCAGTTTAAAAAAAAAAAAAAAAAAGCGCTACCAGTTTTGAATTTAATTTTAAGATATTTTCATGAGTTGTTAGTTTGGTTCAATTCATTTGTAAATTCGTGTGATACTTAACTTTTTTAATTTTAATAATTTAAAAAATTGAATGATTCAACATTAGTTCTTGTCCCGAAATTATTAGTCCCGTTTTTAGAATTTTTAATTTTCCAGCATACTAGGAGCAGGCAGGAGAAATGCCCCCTTATATTCCTTTTAAGCGAGTATATGCTCCTCATCACGTTTTCGTTTTCGAATACCCTGTCAACCAACTGGTTTTACTACTTAATATCAACTATTTTTCTATTCTCTTATATTTCATTTTCTACACTTTTATTGAAATTGACAAAAATCAAAACGAGAAATTTTGAAAAAGCAATTCCCGTTAGAGAAACAAATTATTTCATGATATGCAGAGTATTTTAAATGTGTTTTTAAGATTCTTATTTAACGTTCTGCTTAAAAATTCCGTCTCAGAAAAAGATCGCTGTATTTATATTTTGTTATAAGGAGAACTCTGAAGACGTGCCCGACATTTGCAATGTTTGTTATACAGAGGTTGTCCTAAATAATGAAAAGTCCATCCAAAAAGTAATATTTTACACCTAATATTGTGTAGAAACTTCTTTGACTGTTAAAACCACTTGAATCTTCCTTGAAAAGGACAAGTACATGTTCTGTAGGGTGGTAATTAGGATGTTGTTCCATTCCTATCCCTAACTCCCATCGACATAAAAGGAAAATAACTGGATCTTTCTTCTTAAACAAGCCACGAGATTTTATAATATCATAGACCACATATAACCAGATCAAGATCAATAACTGGGCCGGCCACAGAAACTGGACTACTGATTCCTCATTTTACCAAAACCATGATTACTATAATTAGTGCTTTATTAATTAAATAGATTTAAAATTAAATTAATATTAAATGTAATTTGAAATTTTCATGAATGAAATGATACAGAAATGAACAACTTTTCAACTTTTAAGAACTGATTTTATATCCGGGAAAACAATTACTCTTGGTTCTATTATGTCACAGCTACTGAATGAAAAAGGGGCTCTTATTCCAAAACATCAAGTATCAGCCTTGGTTATTTTCAAGGAATTGATTGGGGGATGTGTTTTGATCTTTTTAGAAAATAACTATTCTCGAAATTTAGAATAATACAAGTGATGGACAGTCAAAAAAATTTACTTTTCCTAGCAAAAGACTGAAAAATGTTGGAAAAATGGACATAATCTTCATGTATTATAATGTTGATTTTTTTCTTTTCAGAATATTGAATTAGCTGACAAATTTCATAAACAAAGTCTTCATAAAAAGCATCTAGTTAACTTAGTACTTTTACTTCATTTTTCATTCAGACAAAACTGATAAAATTTGCAATTTAATTTACATTTAAACTTTGATTTTGACTGTATTAAAGCTTGCTATTAATATCATTTGGCAATAAAAAGTATAGCAAATGTTAATGTTAAAACTTTTCTTAAATGAAAAATTTGCAATTTTATTAAGAAATATGTAATTATTTTCATGTAATCCATTATCCTAATAATTTCCATATTTCATCATTTAATTAGATTTTTTATTATAGGAAGGCATAATATTAAATAAGATATTAAAAATATATTTATTTTTTGATTATAAATGTGTGATTTATTCTTTTTTTAAGTATAGGTTAACTTAACATGGAAAGTTTAAATGTATACAATATTTAGTTAAATCATTTTCTTAAAATATATTATTTTCATTGGTTACTTTTAGTGTGTTAGCATTTGTTTGATGAATGTTTACTATTATTTATCAGTATTTTCATTTATTATTTATCTCCATTCCCTTGCTCGTAGTTAATTTCTGACATTAATTTTCCTTCTTCAAAGTACTGCAAATTACCAACTGTGTTGAAAATCTTATAATAAGGTTTGCTTTCCAATCAATTTAAATATATTTACTTATATTAATTATAGTGTGTCATGATGATTCATTTTTATGCTTTCTAAAAAAATATCACACACATTTCTTTACCTTACAATGTTACAAAAGTTTGTGACTGTCAACATCTTTAAATTTTCTCATATGCTTGTACCACCCCATCAATTCCATCCATCGCCTCCCAACCTGTCTAGTGGTCAGCGTGCCTGACTGCGGATAGGTAGGTCCTGGGTTCGAATCCCGGTTCAGGCATGGATGGATGTACTTTCTCTCTCTATCTATCCTGTCTTTGTCCTTTCCTTGTATGCATGGGTTGTGAATGGTTGCCTACCTTATAAACGGGTACCTATGGCATGTGTGCACTGAGGAAGTCGGACTCCACATAAAAGGGTTCAGTTGGAAAAGTGGAGCAGCGCACCCCATATTGCCAGCCTAGCTGGTACACGACAACAACAACAATTCCATCCATCCGTCTTACACCACAGTTATTGGAATTTTCTTCAACCTCAATTTAACTACGTAATTGATTTTAATTAATTATATTAAATATAATACATCTAAAGTTGCATGATTATTTTTCGAGCTTGATCATGGGTTTGAATTCGTAGAACTGAGTAAAATAAAATTATGTTGAAAAAATTGTGAATATTTGTGTTTTGGAGCTCTCGTTAGAAATACAAGCAAATTCTGAATCAATTGAGGCATCACATGACTTGGATTCTAATCTCATAATATGTGTTGGAGGGACTCTGTTTGGAATCAATTCTAGAATCTAAAAAACTGGATTCATTTTAAGCTGTTTTTTTCTTTTCTTTTTCACTTCTTAAAATGGTGTTTAATCATCCCATTGTCTAAGTTCACTTTTAAGCAACTATTTCTTTAATATCCATGTTCAAAGTTTGCTTAATTTTATATCGCTCAATCAAGCTTTCACTCGTTATTTCTCAGAGTCTTTGTTGTTTCATTTATCAACAAAAATACTCGATTTTATAGCATTTTTAAATTTGATCCTAGGCACTTCAAACTAAATGAGCTGAAAAAGAAGCATAGAATTATCAATATATGTTTCTTTCTCAGTTTTTTTCAATCGTTCTGAGCCAAGCGGCAGATTAATTGTATGCGCTCTGAGGTTAATAGTTCATGTTGTTACACCAGCATGCTTCCCTGTACCTAACGCTGCGTTAGGCTCTACTAATTAGGTTGAAGCAGCCGGAAAGGAGTCTTCCTAACTTAAGAATCAGGGACTAAGCTGAAGTTCCCCAGAGGTATATATATATATATATATATATATATATATATATATATATTTATTACTTAGAGGACACTGTGACCACGACCTGCTTAACGTGTTCCATCCGTCTTTAGAGAACACCGGATCTTCAGTTCAATTGAGGTTCGAAGTCACTGCCTTCCGATATAATAAGAATGATGCCCTGACCGCCTAAGCAACCAGGCTACTGCGGCCTCACAATTGATGAGTTCAACGTTCACTTCTAGCGTAGATGTTTGCAATGATTCGGAATCTGCTTTAAACGGTAGATTCCTATCGAATCAGTTCTCAAGCGCAAAAAGTGACCTTGGAGTGACAAGTAAAGCGAATTGAAACAACCAATTTGAATGAAATTTTCACTTTTATAAACGCTGAACGACTATAAAGTGGAACCGAAACGATTCTCAAATATTTTTTTGTCTTCCTAATTTACCTAGAATTTTTTTTTTCCTTTTTATAGATAACATTATAGCATAATATTTTTCAATACACCACGCGCTAAATAACTCTACAGCTTAAGAAAATATATATAGTTTTTCTACACGTCTACCATTTCAATTGTTGATGATCCCTCAAATTTCGTTAATTATGTGTGTATATAGATACTCTTTATACTTTTTTATATACTTTTTATTTTCTTTATATTTATACCTTTTATTTCTTTATCCTTTTTATAACATAACCTTGAATTCATTGTTTAATTTCACTTCTATATAAATCTTTAGCCAGTGATACTTAAGCATTTATCTGAATTTATATTACTGGCACCTTAATATTAATTTAAATATGCATTTTAATAATTGCTCTCAATTCTGCTTTTTTGTATTATATTTCAAATTTTTATTATTTTATTGTATAATTATTAACTATTAGCTTCAATATTCGACAAAACCCTTTTTTTTAATTCCGCATGTTATCTTATATATATATATATGTGTGTGTGTGTGTGTGTGTGTGTGTGTGTGTGTGTGTGTGTGTGTGTGTGTGTGTGTGTGTGTGTGTGTGTGTGTGTGTGTGTGTGTGTGTGTGTGTGTGTGTGTGTGTGTGTGTGTGTGTGTGTGTGTGTGTGTGTGTGTGTGTGTGTGTGTGTGTGTGTGTGTGTGTGTGTGTGTGTGTGTGTGTGTGTGTGTGTGTGTGAAATGTGAAATAAAACAAATTAGTGAGATTGCACAGTTTTTTTATTCTAAAATTTAGAAAAATATATCAAATTTTGTAATTGTTTTCATAGCTTGCATAATATTATTGTACCCAATTATCATTTATATAAGTGTATATTAATATTTCTATTTCATAAATTTTATTTCAATATAAATTCATTATTTTCAATATTAATATTTCATAAATTTGTCACAAAACATAAAATACACTATCAGAACTAATCCCGTCATCAAATAATAATATCATCAATTATAATTTTACATGAGAATAATATTTACTGAAACTTGACTAACAATTTATGAAAAAAATAAATAAGTGGCAAATATTTATTTAAATATTGCAAAGTTCTTTATCCTGGCGAATTCTATTTTTCAAAAACATATTCATTTGAAAACGTATAACAATTATAAAATTTAGTATTTGTTTTGAAGGACTGTTATTCCTTAGTCTCTTATTATATTATTTCAAATAAAATTTTGTTGGAATGAATAATTATTTTTTATTTATTTGTATGAACAATTAGATGGAAATGTACTCATGTTATTCTTAAAACAAAATATTTCAATAATTCTATGTGTGTGTGGGATTTCATAGTTAATTTTTCATTCTTAGTTTGGTGATTATAAATTATCATTCTAATTTTAAGCAAACGTTTAATTTTAAATTTTATACTAAACGCAGCAATAGTTTGAAAATTATGAATTAATAACACAAACAAGTTTATGAATCAAAACTAGAAAGAACAGTTTATAGAAAAAGAGCAACATCAAAAGAATAGAGATACTGACAATGGTTTTAGCCATTAATTTCTTTGTTATAAACACAGTTACAGTTAAATTTGTCTTAAGGAATTCCCTCTTGTTGATACTCCCACGTTAAGCAGGCAGAATGACAGTTCTTTCTGAGATAAACTGCTGCAGTTTATAAAGAGTCCAGATTACTCAAAAACTGGAGAACTGACGAAAATTTCGAAACAGCCGCAGAACAAAAATGGACAAAAGAGAATTTTTCATTGCTTTGTGTTGTGTGCATTACTCTTTACATTCTGGTACTACCCTCTAATTTAGCGCGCTGATGGTGGACTCCTTTGTCAGGTATCTGATAACAGGTGAAAGTTGAAATGCGTTTTGCATTTTCTTCCCTAAAAAAAATCTCGCGGTGGTTAAAAAAAGTCAAGGCTGCCACAGCCTGCAACCGCCCTCGATAACCCAGATTCTGTAATAAATGCTGAAGTAAAAAGGCCGCATCTACAGATAGTGTCTTCATTTCTCTACTCCTCGCTTATTATCTAATTAGGAATGAAAAGTTGCATTGTGGTATTTCCACTGATGTGTTACTGCAAAAAAAAGAATATTTAATTATAAAGATGAAAGACTTGAATTACGCAAAAAAGACCAATCGAATTCTCAGACGTTATAGAGGTTCGTTCATAGAGTAATTCACTGATCATAAAACCACTTTCTCTTATTAAATAGTTTCGAAATTACTTTGTCCTCGTAATACCATTTCAGTATTTTGTATGATCATATAATATCATGTTCTGATAAATTAAATTAAGATAAGAGCTATATTTACCAGAATATGATTGTCTTTAAGTTTATAAAAATTCCTGAGAGTAATTATATGTATATAGCACAGATGCCGTTTAATCTAGGATGCCAAATTCTGAGTTTGGTGATTTTTTGGTGGATTTTCTTGTGTATCTGGCAATCTGGTTTTTATTACGTCATAGATATGGAGACGTATAAAAGGTATGCAAAAAATTCTATTTTGGCAACCCTAGTATTTACATCATCAAGCACGTAACAATATGTCATTTTGGAAACTTTTCTTCATTGCCAAAAAAATTCAGAAATTGGAAACCTGATTATACGCCATCTGTACCTATATATATATATATATATATGTATATATATATATATATATATATATATATATATATATATATATATATATATATATATATATATATATATATATATATATATATATATATATATATATATATATATATATATATATATATATATATATTATAATTTGTTTGTTTGGAATTTCTTATAATTTGGAAATGATTGAATCACAATAATATTTTTTTGAATAATTTTATAATAAAATACTTATTTATGAGAATATGTTACATTATACATTATATCTTAAATTTATCAAAGATGATACGTATCATCAAGAAAGAAAACTTTAACAAAGACAGCTTTTCAACTAAAATTATCCTTGTATTTGACTTCAGTTCTTTTGTTCTATCACTCTTAAGGATGCTTGATTTTCTTTTTTTTTCTTAAACTACAAAAAAAAAAATTAAAAAAAACTATGAAAAACTATTTGTGAAGTGAACATGTTCGTCTTCCAAATATTTACTTCTTTATTCAGTATGTGATATCTTATCCAAAGTTTAATCATGCAAAAAGTTTTCTAATTTCATACTTTAATTTATAGAAGTGATTTCCATGAGCAAAATGCACGCTGTTTTATCATGTTAAATTGATCAATTTGTTTATAGTTTTCAAATCTTTTGTTTTTTATTTCTCTTTTTGTTCTGATGATTTATTGTTTTATCCATAGACTCGGCATAATACCGGAAATATTTAAATATTTTAATGCTGTGAAATGCGTGCGTTTGCAAGGAATAAACATCCTGTAAAATTTGTTTTCTCTCAAAATCCGACGAAATGATTCTAGCATTGTTTCGTATGTAGCAACTTAGTAAATCGACAGCATTGCTAAGTTTACAGTAGACACTACTCGTTTTTACGAACTTGCAGGGATCAATAAAATTGTTCTTAAATTTGAAAATTTGTAAAATAGAAAAGTATGTATTAAATCTTAATATAAATTCTCTTTGTTTACCAAATTTCTATCTATTTATAAATAAAATACTGTTGGAAAAATTTACTTAGTGTACTATATATGAGAAACGCATGGAAATAGAATTCATTCCTAAAACAACTGATTTTATTGATGAAAATCTGGCGAATTAATGGCTTTTTTTAAAAAACTACGTTTTTAAAAAATGTAGTTTTTCATTTTTTTCTGTGTAACGAAGCATTTTATTGTTTCTTTTCTCAGAAAAGTATTTCAATCTTTAAGCCATTCATTTGTTTCCTTTACAGACGATCGCAGTTCTAGCTCATTTTTTTCCAGTGATACCTGAAAACTCTTTTTCATTCTCATTCATTTAATCATCTACTACTTCTTATGTACAAATTACATCAGACACAAAAAGCCTTGAAACGAAATTTTGATGAGTTTTATGGAAATTCATGGAGGAGAAACACATCTTCAACAGAATCGTCAGGTAAATGTTTTTGGATTTCTTCAGTTATTGTTGTTTCTTTAATAAACCTACATTTCAAAAAGATAAAAAAAAATATCACTTTTTCTTCAATATTATTTTAAACATAAATTGACAAGTGCATTTCGCTTAGAATGTCTGTTTCATGGTGCGATTCTATAAGCCATAGTTATTCTTTGCGAAAGTAACTTTTGATATTAGTATTTAAAGCTTGATTATATTCTGATGCATGTACTGTAAGACAAAAATTAGATTAAGATTAAAAGATTCTGCAATGAATTGCTTCAAAAAAAAATAAGTACTTCAATATCATCAGTGTAGATAATCGTCTACAATTTGAAAGACTTATGATTCTCCAATGAAAGCACTGATCCAAGTTTTCAACCATAAAATAAATTTTTAAAAAATGGATAAAAGCAAATGATAAAAAATGAACACATATAAAAGATATATGAAAATAATTTCGCAAAAGGAAGCTTTTCGAAATTGTTTTAATTGACAATTGAAATTATCATATCTATATGGTACCATGTTAAGGCCAGCAACTTGGCATAAAATCGTGAGTATTTCTTAAATATTTAGAGTTTAGTAGAAACGAGCGTCAACTCTAATATTAAATTTGGAATTTGGTGACAAAATTAGTGATGTTATGTAGACATTTGGCCTAATTCTCCATATAATTCGGGTTTTCTTTTTAAATTCTGCTGAAGGAAGGCAAAAGCTATAAAATCATCTGCATCCTTAGAAAATTAGACTAAATTGTACTTGAAACCCGTACGATGTAGTACTCTGCTATAAAGCTGTGTTTATTCCATCAACTTGAAAACTTATACTATTTATTATTTCATGTCAGTGTGTAAAAGTATTTTGGCACAGATGCTATATAATACAGAATGCCAAATTCTGAGTTTGGTGATTTTTTGGCGGATTTTTTTATGCAACTGGCAACCTGGTTTTTATTACGTCATAGATATGAAGACCTATAAAAATTATGCCGAAAATTCTGTTTTGGCAACCCTAGGGTTGCCCAATACGTCATCATGGCATCATTTCTCCATCGCCAAAAATATTCAGAATTTGGAATCCTGGATTATACGGCATCTGGGCCGTAAATTCGAATTTTTACACTTATATCTGTTTAATTACTGGCTAATACAAAGTGTATCAGTTTATTCATTGCAAATCTTTATTCTAAATCAACGAAGATGATTAAACGTATTTTTATATTTAAGTATTACAAAAACTCACAATCGAATCAAAAGTCATAGATCTCAAATATTTCTTTCTCTCTATGATGTTCTAAATATGTTTATTTTCATTAAGATCTGTAATATTAATTACTATAATAATTAATCAAGTGGAAAATCAAGTTAACAGTCATTGAAATCGTTAAACCACAGCAAAAAAATAAGATATTATGGGTACTATTAGTACACAATACTTTTAAGAGAAATAACTGCAGAGGAAGGTAAAATCAAGATTTCTTGCTGTATAATAATTTCTACTTCCTTTCTTAAAGAAATTCTGATTTATATAAAATTTTAAAACCAGATTTTTCTTCCAAAAGAAGAGTAAGACTCGTATTGAGATTGTTGAAACATTTACCCTATTGAATGAAAACGAATAATATCGCATTACAGATCCAAATATGGCAACAACTACTTTGAAGTTTTATTTATCTGGTGAAAAAAGTCTTTAAGACTTAAATCCTTTTCTTAACATTTTTGGGATTATTTTTGGAAGCAAGCGACTGGTCCAAAAGGGCACCTTTGGCTTTGCAAACAGTGCCTTGGAAGTTATTTTAAAATTTTAATGTGAGGGATAACTAAAACGTGCCTTCAAGATCTAAACCATAAATTGAACATGCTTAATATTAACTTGTAATCGGATGGCTGCATTAAATTACTTCAGCAAGTTTTCTGTTGTTTCGTACACACGTTTGCATTCCATTTCGATCTTAAATTTTTTGTCGATGGAATCAACATGGTCAAGCATTATGACCGCTTTCCATTGAGAATAAGATTCCATGTTCGATCCTAGCCACTGTTGCAGGAGATAGATATTATTTTTCTGCCTTGTGCATGCACGTTTGCCTTAAAGCGGCACACTGTTTATGAAAAATCCTACCAAAAGGTAATTTACATGATGGACAATGAAATGCTTTGTAATAACCTTAATCCTTTCTCAATTTTTTCTTCTAATGATTTGACTCTAGAATAATAGTAGAACTCCGCTATTCTTAGAATAAGGTCGATTGTCGAACTACAGAAAATGAATATTGTATTTCTGTCTTGTATACGAACATTTGTTGAAGTCAGTGATTAGGATTTTCTCCGTTTCTTCCCATGCTACACATGAAAGGGTGTTCAAATACATTACAATGAGCATTGTCTATTAGGTTATTCGCTTTCCTTTGGAAATTTCACTGCCGAAAAAGAAAAACAAGCCTTTATGTATATAACAGATAGAAAAGTCTCCATGTTCTTATAAAATCTAAGTTATATTATTATCTTTTTAAGCATATACTTACTAAAGGATGCATATATTGTATAGTTGAAAATTACTCTTGATGCCAAATTTGCACCACAAATTGAATGAAAATAATTCTTTCACAAACATTTCATTCCGGTTTTATATGTTGCTATTAATAAGTAAGTTAAACTTAAAAAAATGTATTTATTTCAAATTTTGAATATAATCCTAAACTCTAATAGCATATTTTTATTGTGATAAATCATTCGGTTCATATATGTTAACAATTCAGTTTTTTTTAATTAATAAATTGTAATCGTTTTAATTAATGACATTCTGCACTCATAATTTAATCCTCAAATAATAAAAGTTGTGTTGACTGGTTAAGAAAGTTTTAAATGTGAATGTACCAGTTCGTGATATGGCGATTTTACATTCAGAAAAATATCTGAATAGTATCAAGATGTTATTTAAAAAATATATTACTCGATGTATAAAAGATTTTTTAACAAATGAGCATTCAAATAGCATATTTGTCAATGTCTTCAATGTTTGTTCAAAAATTAACAACAAATGTTAAAATAAAGTCCAAAAAATAACGCCTTTCTAGATGAAGTAATTGTATATATTTATGCTTGATATTGTGATAAAATTCTTATTCTGTTGCCATCGTAATTCTTAAGCATATTCTTGTTCAAATGTCTGATGGATGCAATGGCTTTATAATGTCCTAAAAAATTATTCAATAGATAAGAAATGATTTAAATTACCTCGCTTTATTATGTAGTAAATAATAAGAATATTGTAATGAAATAAGTAAATATCCAGAGGGGATATAACGTGGAATCATATTTAATACTAGAAATATCTGCAATCATTCACATAGAAATACAAGTACACAACTACAAATATCATTTAATAGCGCAGAGTGTCATAGACTGCACTGTTGGCCTAAAAAGCATCTAAATATCCGTATCGACATGCACCAAAACCATCATCATTGAGTTTCATGGCCTTTGATAATAAAACAGAGGAGATGAAATTGATATAATCAAACTCCTTGTGTATTATTTCTATCTAATTAAAAATTATTTTGAACATAATTCCTTGTTAAATAAATATTAATGATTCCGACAATATTAAATTTATCAGATTCGACAAGTGAAAAATCATAGTTACTTTTCGAATGAGTACAGATTTTAGCATAATTTGACAATGTGTAGCAGTGATCTCTTTATGCTACCATTTTAATGAGAAAAGGCATTTAAATCAACTAATGCTTAATTCTTTATTGGTGTTTTTGCGAGTGGAGTGTGCCAGCTTAGAGGTCGACCCCGTCACTTGTACATGGTTCAAAATTACGTGGTTGTCCATTGTTTTCAACAGCTTCGATTGGTATAAGCCATAAAGTGGTAATTTATTTCGTTTCAGTTGAGATTATGTCTATATCACACTTTATTACAATTCTCACTGGTTTAAAATATATATGACGTCAGATAACGTTTTCATCGACGTCACATCATATTGAGACGGCATTGTAATCCGACTTGTCAACGAATTTGCTGCTTGCCTTCAACTCACATTCTTCGAGTGCCAGCAAACAAGGCGAAATTCACCCTCAAATGTCTGAGAATAGTGTCAAAGTTCATTTTGTTAATAAAACGATTTCCTTTATGAGGTGCAAAACAATAGTTTGAGATGCCGTTTTCGATTGACATGTTGACAATAGAACAGAGGAAGAAGCAAAATGAAAAAGACAAGAAAAAACATTCACTTTATGGATAGCTTAAATCGATAAGGACGGTTTAAATTTTTAATAATTTCATTAATTAATATAAATCTAAATTAATAATTGCAATATTTATATTTATTTTCTCCTCATATGCTTGTTATTTACCATTATGATGTTTAAGAACATTTTCTTATTTATCCAGTAAATTTCTTTTAATTTAATACTAATTTCAATAGTATAATTTCATTAGTTTTAATTTAACACTAATTTCAATAGTAAAACATAGGCATCTGACTATCTTTCAAAGGAAAAATTATGTTTTTGTATATTATATATTTATTTTTCACATATTCTGTAAAGAAAACCTAAACCTTTATTGCTTACAGAATTAAAAAAAAATATTTGTAACAAATAATTTTGATAACTATGACAACTTTGTTTTAATTGGAAATGAACAGTAGTGTATCTAACACCTGGGTGGCCTATATTTTAAAGTGCCTCTCAGTTTCTCGCCAATTTGGTGCCATATTGTTAGAGAAGTTTATTTATTTCTTGTTGGTCTACTGTATATTCAGTCCATCCTAAAGTATATTTTTCTCCTAGCAACTTTCATTAAACACTTTTTCAATATTTGAAAACTTGGTAAAAGTTTACTTATGGGTACTTCTTGATGTGTTTTAGGGATATTTTTAAACCAAGATAGGTGCCAAAATGTAAATAACAAAATAGCAACCCGAAAATTAAGTTAACTCGCAGAAAATAATAGGATTACCAGAAATTAAACTTAATCGCCAATATTTATCGCCAATTTTTTACCAAAACAAGGGGTCCCGCTTCAACATCGAACCCGAAAATTTTACAGGCAATAATTTAGAACACGTTGCTTTTGAGTTTTTCATATACTTCTATACTTTTTCATATACTGTACTATACTTTCTCATATACTGTAAAAAATATTGTTATACCAGTTATCAGCAATTTTTATTATTATAATTAACATTTTCATTTCTTCTCAAATCTTTCAATTTAAAAATTAATTTTTTCTTTTAAACTAATTTCTCTCATTTATTTACCTTGAATTATATTCTGTTCAATTACTTAAATGGAGTTTTTTTCGTTTAAAACTAATTACATTTGCTTCAAAAGGAAAATAGTATTCTCTGTCTAATTAATTGCAAGATTGTGTGTGTATGTATTTTTGCCCTCTGCACTGCAGTTAATTTACAGAGACTTAATTTTTGCCTTGAAATATATATTACATTTAAATAATTGTTCTGTGAAAACATAGAAAAACTCGAAGGTTTTAATCTCAGTTAAAATCATTCAGATAATAAGACTTGGATTTTTATTTAAAAACTAAATAGCAATAAGAAGAACGGATATATATTTGTTACACCTTCTCAGTAAATTATATTCTGAAAAAATAGGAAATAAACTATAATTGTAGGCCAGCGATTTATTTTGGTCGACGCTCCTTACTTAAAATTTTTGTCTGCGCGTGAACAAGAATAACTGGTGAATGTAGCAATTTCAATCGAATAAAAGAAGATACGATTTTATTTCGATCATCAATCTTAGAAAATACAATTGCAGGTGGTGCTGTAGCCGCATTAATATATTGGGTTGGAACGCAAAATTCCTACTAGTTGCTTCTTTTCATGAATTAACACAATGGATTCTTTATGTGTATGCCAAATATTATCGCTTAATTATAAAGAGAGTGTTCCTAGTAATAATTATTAAATAACTACTCATATATATTATTTTTCTTTCATAGTTGCTCCGACCAGTTTTATAAAATGTAAATATTGGGAACAATATCCTCAAATTTCTTGTATGCTAAGGAGAATTAAAAAGTTTGGTAATTTAAATTTTAGTGTGTGTAGTCTAAATATTTTAAATTTATAAAATGTGTTACATGTATCATTAAAAATATAACTAAAATAGTTTTGATACTATAAATATAAATATTATAAGAAACGATTCAATATTTCAAAGAACGAAGTGATTTTTTTTAAAATTTAGCGTTAATGTTTGATCATTTAATTTTTGTGATCAATTACAAAATTTTTACTAAATATAATCTTTGTAGATCTAAATAATAAATTTGGCGTCTGTAAAATATCTAAACCATTTTGACGTTTAATAATACATGTAAATTTACATTAATAACATTAAAGGTTAGATAAATTAAAAAAGTTTTATAATCCTTCTCCACCAACTTACATGTGTGAATCCTTGTTGCACGCAAGATATCAAGACAGTAGTTAATTTTATGCCAAGAAATAATAAATATATTGATTATTGTGTTTGTAATATTGATCTTTAGGTCACCAAATGTCTGTATTTTCCATCAATATGCGATATCTTACAATTTCCAGATAAAAAAAGGTTCAGTAGTGCTACATCAGATGACCAAGAAATTTAACTCAATCCATCTTGCTGTGAAATAAAAAATGCAAATGATCATAAAATATATTCAAATCGTAAAAAATATTTTGTGACTGATTATTCGTAAAGATGATATTTACAAAAGAAAAGTTATTCGAACAGAAAAAATAAATCGGCTATGGAAACTTTCTCTCTGTAAAAGAAGAACATAATTTATGCTAAGAATAAATGCTACAGAATTGTATTTATTTTATGAGTTATTAGGCAACAAAATACATCAGACCTTATACCTATTAATTCATGCTAAATGTTTACTATTAAGTTAGAAGCGAAAGACAATATAATTATGTAGAAAAAAATTATATAAATAACAATTGTCTTCGTTGAATAATAGCTGCACTATTATAAATAATTATTAAAAACAAAAGTGCATTAAATAATCGTATCAAGTCATAAAAAGTCTTAAATCCGATTACGAACACTAAACTGGAGGACGCTGTGACAACTGTGACCTTGACAATAACTTTAACAACTTTGTTCGTCATATAAGAATTCGAGAAACATTCCTTATTTATCACCATTTTTATCTGTCTATTATTTTATTTATTATTGCTGTGCTTAATGTTGTTTGTTTCATCACCAATTTTCGTTTATTATTTTATTTATATTTATTTATTTATTGTTGCTGGTTTAACATTATTTACTTCAGTAGTTTTTATTTATTATTGGTTTTATTGTTTTGCTGAAAAATCCTAAATCTAAATTTTTTCTCCTTTTTTTAATTTTTGAGAATTTTAAAATTTTTGAGGGGTTTGTTGATTTTGCTTTTATAATTTGGAAAACCAAGTCGCTAGCTGTCGTTTTGAATATACTCCCAAATATACTTTTGGAAAACGCTCTTTATATACCATTCATTACTGAAATTGGAGCAGCAAGAAATATATATAAGAAAGGAATAATAATTTATGTACTTGTTAATGCCATCAAAACAAGTAAGTGATTAAAATGTTCGATCAAAACAAACAACTGATTGCTTGAAGAATGCGCAAGTGCTATGATGGCTTTGAAATTTAGTAAAGCTACTTCTAAAGCAAATATGCATGGTGCGGCACAAATGCCGTATAATTCTTTTGGTGCATTTTGGAAATCGGTATTTTTTTTAATATTTTACTCTTTTTTTTTTTTTTTGGTAATCTGGAGGATTTCTTACATAGATTGAGAATACTAAGTATATTCCACAATATTCTATTTTAGCAACACTAGCTTTTATGTAATCGCTGGACAATTTAGAACATTTTGTTTTAATTACGCATTTTCATTAGAATTTTTGTGAGGATATAATTCAAGAGAATTTTTCTTTCTATAAAATCTTAATATTTTGGTAATTTTTGGTAATTATTAAGATTTTATAAAATTATTTGGTAGTTTATTAAAAAAAACAATTTAATTATGTTTTTTCAATAGTTGATTTTACTTTATTATTTTGAAAAAAAAAACTATGTGTAACTACAAATTTAGAAATAAATTATGACCTTAGCTTGGCAACTTCATGAGAGGTTACATACCTACGATGTTAAGGTGAAATTAAAATTTCAAACTAAGCCTGTCATATTTATAATTAAAAATCTAATTTCTAAACATCATTGACCCAAAAGGCCGCACTAGTATTACTAGTATAAGTAAGATTTCAAATTTGAAACATTTAATTATTATAAAGATTTAAATACTAATAAATAGCTAATCTTGGCATTTAAAAAACTAGTTTTACATTTATTTTAAATACAGTTTACATTTGATTAATTAGGCTTAAATTTAAAATACATTTTTCTAGGGTTTTTAAATATAGTTAATTTTTATAAAGAGATCAGCTAAGATGTGTTTTGTATATTTATTAAGTTCATGTAAACTTTATCTCATGTTTCAGCTTAAGATTTTATTACATGATTTCACATAAAAATTAATAATGGGTCAACATTATCACTTATTTTATAAGAAGCAACTGGAGTCCACTCTATAGCGTTGTTGGTTTTTGAAACAAACATACAATATTTTTCAAAATTTCCAACCAATCATCGAATTTAGTTTATTTCAAAAGAAATGGCAAAATGAGTGTCCTTCAGATTAAACAATCATTTGCGGATAAAACCAAAACATTCTACTAACCTTTTTTACAGTTTCCTTTGAAATGATCACGTATTTTGAAAAGTATTTTCCTAAGCAAACAAGGAAAAAGCCCTCTCTTCTTATAAAAAGATTGTTTTTTTTTTTTTTAATTTGTGCACAACTTTATTTTAAATTTCTATTTTACTGTATATCTAATTGGACTCAATGTACAGCTTTTTAGGGCTATATTTTTATCAATACTCTTCATTTGATACATATAATGTTGAAAATCTCACTGTACTTTAAAAAAAATTAGGCGCCCAATGGTACATGTACACAAGGAATTAAGTATTCTCTTATTATTCCATTCAATTCAATCATGCTATGTTACAGTTATAGTTAAAAAAAATTCAGGAATTCATTTATTTAAATAATCTAGCTAATTAAATCATATTTGAAATCTTCAGATACTTGAAATTAAACATTCAATACTAACATGCTTTAAATATTATTAAACAATGTTTCAAACATCAAGTATTTCTGAATTATAATATGACTCCAATTATTAGTCATGTATTTAAATCAACACAAAATTGAATAATTTTTTACTTTTTTGTATTACTTTGCCTATTTTTGTACATTTTTTTACTTTAGTACTAAAGAAATATTGTGTGCATTTTAATATTGAAAATACTTAGGTATAATGTTAATTAATAATCAAACTTTTTCAGCGTTTAAAAAATATCTCATACTTTTAATTCTTACTAATTCAGACGAATAAGAAAAATATTGATCTTAAAGTATGAAAAACTAATTTTTATGTCAATAATTAAACTTTTTCATTTGTCTTGTTTGAAAAACTAAAGATTAATTATTATTTTAATTATGGATTTTAAGTCCAGAATTGTTTAATTGAATGATATATTACTGAAAAATTATTGTAAAATGTAAGAACGAAATTTTGCTGATATTATGTATAATAAAGCTTCATTCAATGAGATTGTCAGTTTATAAAATTGCACAATTAATGCAAATCATATAAAAAAATGTTATAAAATTATTTCTTAGATATAAATGAAGTCCAGCAATGGATACTGTGTTTAGTCTTATAAAAAGCTACGCCATTCTTACAAAATATGCAATAAGCTTCGCTATTTAGGAAGAACTAAGATAAAGATCCTTTTACAGCTGCTAAATATTTTCTGGTTATGAAAGGCAATTGAAAATTTTTCTTTATATCATATCTAAGCGCATTTTATTAGTTCATATCTAAAAAACTTCTAGCCGACTCATTCGAAAGACTGCTTGGTCCAAAAGAAAGTTTAATAGTTACTCTTTTAGAACGATGAATCGTACTCTTACTATTTACTAGAAGAAATTTATACCCGACTTCTATTTCAAAGGTGAAAAAATATATTTCATATTAATTAGGTGATAATCATTCTACACCACTGAGTTATCAATGATCCATTACAGATGATGCACAGATTGCCATAATAGCAACACCTCCAAGACCGTAACTCGGCCTTCTTCGAATTAGACACAGTCTTGCACAAATATAGAATTTTATCGAATGTCAAATATGCAGCACATAATCGCTCCTCTTTCTTTTTAAGGCCTTACTGTTTTCCTAAGCTAACCGTGGCCTAGTGGTAGGACACCACACTATAGAGCGGAATGCCCTAGTTTCGGTAACAGTCATTGTTAAACAATGGGAGATGAATGCTGCACTTCTACTTTTTGAATGCACAGTCTATCGGTGTGAATGCATGGGAGTTTTTCGGGTTTTCTCCCTTGGGATACGGGAATACATTCCACTATATATCCTCCCCGATGGTAATTTATGCAGTGGGTACTAAAATGCCTTACAATGACTGTAAGCCGTAAGGCTTTCCACGACGCATTGTCAAAGGTTTTATAGTGATCGATTCTTACTTCTAACAGTTTTATTTTGGGCCCACCCTGTGAGTTAGATAGCGTAATGACAACGCAGTATTTTTCAGAGCGAAAGGTACCGAGTTGGATTCCAGCCACTTCTGAACAATGGACGGTGGATGTTGCGCTTATACTATTCTCATGCACGTCACTCGGGATGGGTGTTTGAGAGTTTACCGGGTTTCCTCTCTTGTGACTCATTAACATGGTCCACTATCTTCAAGAAGCCTTAATTTACACTGTGGACATTACAGCAGCCCTAGACTGTCCATGATGTAGTATCAAATGATATCACAATGAAAACAAACTCTTTTATTAAAGATTATTACTCCATTTGTTTTATTCCCATTTGATATATCTTTCATATAAACAGCCTAAATACTTTACAAGCAACAAGGTAACAGTTAATACCGAAAAGCAAGCAATAGAACTCTCAGCATGTAAACTAGTATTGATTAATTTAGAAGTAGGACTTTTAGACATTGCATTAAAATTTAGTTTACTTTACGTGAATTGATACTTTGAATTATGTTGATTAGATTAACCCATTTTGGAAGGACTCCGTATTTATAATTTATGAATCATTCAAAGTATCACTTTTGGAATCTAAAAAATGAAAAGAAAAATATTGGTAGTTTTGAAGTTGCAGAATTACAAAACAGTCATTAAAAATTCGGTATGAACGCCATAATTCTTCACAATCTTTTTGTTCACAAAACAGTGTGTTTTATAGGCAGTTATTAACATGTTAAATAATAAAAGTCTTTTTGATATGAGTTGTATGACTTAGAAAAATATCTGTAATTATATATAATAGAACCTTTTCAATAAATAAGTTCAGTAAATGAGAAGATAAACTTTGAAAAATTATTAATTACCTTTTAAATTATTATTTTTTATTTTAAAAATATACTAATGATATAAGTGAAAAAAAAGAAGTTTTGGCACTTTGTACATGAGTTTCTTTTATTTAGTAAAACACATTATAAAGAATTGAAAACGATTCTACCGCATTACACTACCAAAAAAATAAAAAATAATGATGATAATATTCTATCAGAAAATCTATTTTAAAACAACATCAAAATAATAAGTGGTTGCTTGATTTTTGTAATTTCAAATTGACAAGCAGGCTTTTTTTAATTAACCAGAAAAATACAAATAAGAATTACGAAAAGATAATTGTCAAAATAAAAGATAAATTAAATGATTAATTAGAATCATATTAAAGTTTACTAATTGCTAAGTTTAATCACTATTATAAATCTTATTATTAATGATAATGAATTCTAGATGTCGCTACTATTAAAAAAATTGTATTAATTTTTTGAAAGTTTTACCTGGAACGACTTTCGTAATTGTTTTCTTTACTGACATGAAGATAAATACTTTTTTTCAGAATTTAATTTTATATAATTATTTAACTTACATACTAACTTTAAAAAAATAAAAATAAATCATTAAATTTTAAAAAAATACGAAATTTTTGTTAGAAATATTTACTTATTAAATCTGGCATTAAGTAATTCTTGCAGACGATTTTTATTTGTAATGTTACTGAAGTAAATGAAAATTCTTAGAATTCAAATACCAATGAAATTATTATTTAAATTCCCCTTTTTTGGTTTGTATTATTTTTGATTTATCATCTAAAATTTAAAATTTCGAATTCTTGTAAATTTCTTAGTGTTTAATGCATAAATTGAAATATATCTCTAACTGAAATTCGAAAAGAGTGAAAAGTATTTTAATATTTTTGATAATTATATAACATTCTGTACCAAATTAGTTTTCTGCGTTTTTTTCCATTCATTGCTTAAAAAACTCAGAAATATTAGAGAAAATATTTTTCTTTTTTAGAATAACAAGAAATGACATGCTCAAACTTTCCTCTATGGAAATCTTGTAATTTCTTGTCTGTTAATTATTACGAGCTGGTAAGTTTTTCAATAATGATTATAACGATAATTCACATGTAAGTGTTGAAAAAGTTTTAGGGAAACATTTGTGAATAAGTATTTTATAATTAAATATAATAATAATTTAGTATTTTTCTGAAATTTTTTCTTAAATATTTAACACTTTGTTATGAGAAAATTTTGTAACGAGCTTAAGAATTTCATACTTGAATTAAATACAGTGAAATGGTTGGAACTGCATTCACAGAAACTTTGGAATCGAAATGAAGCATGTGCTACACTTAAGATGCTTAAGGATATTTTTCATAATCTTTTGAATACGGTTCATTTTATGCAAAAAGCTCTTAGGAAAGATAATATAAAGTAAAAGACTCAAAAAAAAAAATCTTGTATTGGGTTTTATATTATACAATATTTTATTTATTTTACAGTATTAAGAATGTTAAATCAGTTTGAGAATTCACAATTACTACTTGATTACTAACAATATAAATCAGTAATTATATTATTAAAATATTAAATATGTAAAAATAATATTAAATGAGAAACAAATGAAAAATTTAATTTTAAGATAAAATTTATAAAATGTAACTCGTTCGAGAATATGATTTCTTATCAAGTAATTACTAATATAGGTAATCTCAAATATGTGTGGAAATCCTCTTATTTCTTTATTGAAATCTTATATCTGAAATCATTAATATATATTTGATTCAATGATAAATTATATATTTTATTAAACTTGTTTTAAAAAGAAATATTTTTAGTGGGAAATATTAAATTAAAATATAAAAAACACTATTTCTTAGAACAATTGTTAAGTATAAAATTTGTAATTCAATTTTTTATGTATAACATGGAAAAAAATGATTTTATATACTGGAAGCATCTTCAAAAGAAAATATTATGTTCTTTAAATTTTAATGATAATGAATAAAAGTGTGAAGGCATAATTTTAGGAATATGTAATGTATATAAAATCACGAATCTATTTTTCTAAATAAATGTAAATTTGTATTTTTAAAAACTGAATTTCAATTTCAGAGTTTAAATTTTTAATTTTCTGTAATTATATTTTTTCTTACTGTATAGAGTATTTATGTTTTAATTATTCCCTAATTTATCCATAAAAAATTAAACATTTTGTATAATATGTTATTCTTATTTTACACTGCAAAAATATTAATTTTGAAAATTATGGAAAAAATGTACTTCCAAAAGAAAATTATATGGTGCTATATATTAAAATTGATCCAAAACGAACTTTTTTGCTTTTAAATTATTGAAATCTTTAAATTATGCCTGCTTACGTTTTGCATCCGAAAAGAATTTAACAAAATAAATGGCCTAATGTTTGCATTAAATTTAATATCATAGCTAGTGTATTGCGCATGACATTATTAACCTAAAAATATTGAAATACTTAAGATTTAGAATATTTATTAAAAATTGCTTTTGTAGTTAAAAGTTGCTGTTAATCATATAGTTGTGGAACCACTCCTAAAGCAGGGAAAAGGGAATATAAATTAGTTGTATTATCACTCATCTAAAAAATTTATTTATTCATAAATATTTGTTTGTAACTAGATTAGTGTGTTTTCATCGTCAGCATTTGAATAAGCTATCTTAAAATATATATCATGTGTGGAATTCATTACCAAATTTTTGCTTAGTGGCACCACCTGGTGACCAGAAAAGTCATTTACAGTTTATTAATGCCAGCTTTATTGCTGTTAAAAAATTTTATTTGTAATTAAAATGCTTAAACTTTAAGTATATTTTTATTTCACGTTATCTATTTGCTCTTATAATTTTCTTTCCAAATGATATCTTTAAATTAAGCGATAATTAGTAAATCTTTAAATATTTATTTTTTCAAATAATTGATAAAAATAAAATAGGTTTCAGTATTTTTCTTTCTCTGTATTTTCTTCCTTGATAGCCAAAAATTTTTTTGGAGAAGTCCTTGTAAAAATATTATACTGCTCAATATAAAAAAAAGAAATCTAATTTCATCTTATATTCTTTTTAAATTTTGATATTAAATTCTTGTTTTATATATATGTGTTTCACATACTAAATATTTTGGCCTTTTAAAAATTTCAAGATTTCATTTGTTTTTTAGTGCACTTCAAGAATCGAATGCTGTTTATTATCTATATTAATAAGATTTTGTCGAAATTTTAATTTTTAAAAAACAAAAACAATTTAAAGTTTTTAAAATATTTTTAACAAATTAATAGCTTTTAATAATAATGTTATGCGGTTGGGAAATTGACTATTAATATTTTTATAGTGCCTTAAATACCATGTTAAAAACTGTCTATATTTAAACGTAAGTTTTAACAGTTAAAATGTTTTATATATAATAATGCACAGATTTCAGATGCATTTGAAGAATATATTTCTGAAGCTCTTATACCTGAAGCAAACTTTTTAAATAAAGAAAATTCTTTACACACAATTGATGAATCTTATAGAACATTTTGGAAAAGAGGTAAGATTGTGTTAAAACATTTACAATCCATTCAAAGGTAACCTAAAGTTACCTAATAATGAAAAAAAAAAATATTTTAACCCTAAAGAGAATGGTAGTTAAAAAAATTAATGTGACATTCATTTTCTCAATAATAATGCATCTAAAATATGAATTGATATCATATTTTAAACAAAAGTTAACTTTTGCTTTCAAAGTTAAAAATATTTAATTAAGAAACATATAAATTTATGCATAAAAATTGGTGAAGTATATTTTGTCTTTTTTTTTTTTTTTTTTTTTTTTGTAATCAGATGTATATAAATGCATGATGCCTACATGAAAATTTATATTGTGTGCCATACAAAAATTCTTAATTGTGGTGTCTAAAAACAATATAGAAATTTTTGTGGTTAGAAAATGACAAGGGAATAGAATAAATTTGTATATTCATCTGATTAAAACTTCATTCATTAAATAAAACATTTTAGCTTATAAATTTCACTGTGCATATGGTATTTTAAAAAGTTATTTTCATTAATATATTTATAATATAATATATTTTATATCTTATTAAAACAAAATTTCTTACAGAAGTTTATTCTCTGGATTACTGAAAATATTTTGTGCTAAGGTACTTCCTACCAATAATATACCCTTGATTATTTCATTGAATTACAATTCACATGAAAACTGATACTTTTAAATGTATGGTGATCTTAGCTTTTTCAGGTCATTATATTATTATCTGATTTTTGGTCAAATTTGAACACTTAACAGAGATAATCCAATTAATGTATTATGGTCATTTATTTTCTTTAATTGTTGTTTTTATATTAAATTGTGTAGTAGTGGAAAAATTACTTAAAGTTTTGTATCCTTGGACAATATAATCCCTTCATATTTAGCCATTTGATAAATGTCTAAAGTTATCTTAACAGTGGATATTGTAATCATGATATATGAGTTAAAATATTTGCTCATAAAAATACAAGGTTACATGCAGCAGTTGTAATAATTTTTATCAACTGTTCCTTTAATGTATCATTTATATCAGAGAGTGGGATAGTCTACTGGTCACATATCTCAAAGCAAGTCGCTGAATAAATTTCCCAATGCTATATACTTTTTCCTTAATTTTTACAGTTATTAGTAATGTCATAAAATATTTTTGTCTGCTTTTCTACTTTGTTAGCATTTGTAGTAATTAATCTACTTGTTATGAAATTTTTCAATTATCATTAAAGTACTTTTAATGAAAAATTAGTAATTCCTTAGTTATTAATTAAATTATTATATTTTTATATATTTATTTATTAACAAATTTAAATAAAGTTTTGCTGCACAGAATAGTGTTACAATTCTGAAAAGGTGAATTGTAGAAAGTCTAGAAACTTGCATTTCAAATGTGTGTTTCTACATGAAAATTTTCATATTACATTATTATTAGGAATTTTACAAGCTGTTTATCTTATAAAAAAGGATGATTGAATATATTTCTATATAAATGTAATAATCATTAGTTGTAAATTTTAATCTCCTTTATTTTAATATTGTTAAAGTGCAATATTCTAATTTCAGAATATTTTGATTCTGAATTTTTATGTTCTGAATCAAAGAAAATAGATGATTCTTTGTCTACCTTTTGTAGTGAAGAATTCAACCTTCCTGAACCTTTTTCTTGGTAAGTATTTTTTTTATGCAAAATGTTATAAAATTTTACTCCTAATAATTATAATTGAAAACAACTTTATTGCTATTAATATAGGATAAAATTATGTTTTAAACATTTCTAAGCTTTTTTAAAATAATCATTAAAAAATTTTTAATTGTAACTTTTTTAAATAATTTATATTATTTTTACAAAATATTCTGAATCCATTAAATGGAATTGTAGTTAAACTTGTCATAGTGTAAAAAAAACTATAACAATATGTGTTTGAATTCATAACAAAAATATTTAATCAAATAAATTATGTTTAGCTAAATAAACACACAATAATAAATTTACATGATAAATAAGTTTCTTAAGAGTTAAATTTATTAGCAATAAATTCTTAAGGATTAATTACTAAACCAAATTCTTTTATTTTTCATTAAGTGAAAAGGAACACCATTTGTTAAAAAAATTGGAATATTAAATCATGTAATATTAATTTGGGAAAATAGCAATTTTAGTATTTAACGTTTGATGATAATTAATTCAAAAATGATAATTAATTCAGAAATTGTTGGCATTCTCTTGTTTGAATTAAAAAAGTTGATAACCTAAATCTAATCTAAGTAACAAAAGAATATTTATTCCAGTAAAATACAAATATATCATAAGAACTTTGAAAATTTTCCTTACCTTGATGAAAGAATTGCTTTTATTTTGCATTGTGCCGGAATAAATGGAAAATTATTTATGATTTAGGCATAAGGAATCCATGCTGTTTATGATTTGTTATAAAAGATTTTATAATTTAAACTTAATTGATATATAAAGTATATTTGATTTTATCCTAATATTAATCCAAATAAATGAATCAGCAATTTGTTATGTAAGACAAATTCTAAATTATTGCTATATGGTAGAGATTTTATTAGAAAAATTAATCAACATGCATAATTTAGATTGATTTTCAAAATTATGAATCAAATCCCTAATTTTTAATACATATTTATTTGTACATTTTATACTATAAAATCTAGAAAATAATCTTCATTCCAATTTAATCATTAAAAAACTAAAAAAATGAACTTAAAAGACATAAATTTCTTATTAATTTTTCATTAACATCTCAAATCTTGAACAGTTTTTGCATATACCTATAGTTTTTAAATTTTAATTATACTTTGAATTTTTTTGATCACATTCTTAATAATATAAATATTTGGGTAACATTTAAAAGTTCTCTGAAAATCGAACGATTAGGGCAAAATAATCAATTAAAATTAAAAAAAACATTACATTTTTTTATTTTTGAACATTATAGATTTTAAAATTCCAATTTTTCAACTCAGGCATTTCCATATAGCAATATTTTAAATAATTACTATAAAGTACTTTGGACTTTTTTTAGATTAAAAAACTAACAATATTCAGTGCTTTGAGGAGTATCTGTCATTAATAGAGTGATATATATATATATATATATAATATATATATATATATATATATATATATATATATATATATATATATATTTAACTCATTAATATGTTGTAAGGATATCAAATAAAAACACTTTCCTCTCTATTTAATCTTTATAATCTACAAATAGCACAAATACAAGAACAATATTCACATACACACACATAATTCATTATCAAACATTTTTTTAGCTGGTGTTTTTCAATCAAAATTATGTGATAAATTTGTTATTTGGAATAAAATTTCATAATATATAATATATAATAATATTAAATATCCTTATATTAAAATACTCCAAGTTAAAAATATTCAACTTGTGAAATGGGGATGACTAAGAAATTTTTTTTCAGTCAATCTAGATAATTTGAACTAAAATTACATAACTGAAGTTTATATAAAAGTTGAGGTTCCATTCGATTTTCCTCGTAAGCAAAAAAGTGAAAAAAAATATACATTTTTTTAAACTTTATTTTAAATAGCTTAGATTGAGCAATTTTAACAAACTAAAATTAGGTATTTAAACTAAAATTAATAAATTTTAACAAACTAAAATTAAGTATTTAAATTAAAATTAATAGATAAAATTTAAGAAAGTAGAATTTTATGAGTTTCTGAATAATTTATTAGTTTGTATATTTAAAAAAAAAATTGGAAAATATTGTAAATGTTTTGTGTATGTGTTAAATTGGAAGAAATACAGTAACTTGTTTTATGTAAGTAAAAGAAATGTTTAAATAATAAAATATTGGAAAGTTAAAAATTTTTCTACATTTTCTAATTGATTTAATGTGTACTATTTGTGAGAATATTTAATTAAATTATTTAACTTTGATATGTTGCCAAAAATTTAAGTATCTGTACACATAAAATATACTGTATTAGATTTTAAGCTATTGTTGATGTTTCTTATAACAAATTCTGACTATATTATGTTACACTCTATTTTAATATACTGTACATTGATAATGTTTTATGATTATTTAATTCATATTGAATATGTTTATTATGCATACTGTCTTATCAATCACTTGAATTCAGTTAAAACAAAAATTTGGCATTGAAAAATTCATGAAATTTTCTAAAAAATTAATTTGTATGTTAAAGTTCTTTTGTGGTCTCTTTAAATGATTTTGCATTAATTTTTTGAGATATAAAACAATGAAAAGTGTAAGTTCACAAGTCATTATCTATAAGCATAAGTAATAGTTAAAATTATTAAGTCTAAATTTCTTATTTGCACAGATAATATTGAAGTTAGATATTAGATATTATTAAACTTATTGGTAAAATATTATTTTTTTTCCTATTATACATGATAAAAGATCAACAAAAATATGAATTTATAAATTAATAAAAATATTTTATTTAAGTTAATTTAAATAATTATATGTGTGTAAGAACATAAGAACTAAGGATTAAAATAAGAATATAATAATTAAAATATGAACATAAATAAGAATTAAAATATATTATTTAAATAAATCTTATTATATTTTTATTTGACTAGTTGAAATATTATGAATTTAGAAAATATACATTATAAATATTTATTTAAATATTTATTATAAAAAATATAAATATACTTAATCTATTATATTTGTCATTTCTATCATGATTAAATATATCTATGTATAAACTGTTTGTAAAATTAAATTTGACGAATAATACCCCCTTTTTTATTCAAGCTTTTACTTTAAAGACTTAGTAACAGATTTTGTTGATAAATTTCCTTTGGAGAAAAATGTTGTGGGTGACTTCAATGATTATGACTTTACTGGTTTGTAATATTTAATTCTTTATACATTGTATAATATAAAATATTTAATGTTATTATAATGTTTTTTATATTGTTTCCACAAAAAAATTGCATGCTTTATTATCTATTTAGTATTTTTTTGAGTTAAATTGTTAGACAAAAGGAAACTATTTAAAATTTTCAATGATTTTTAATTCATTCAGTTTGGTTAATCCATGGCTGAGTACTTAGTGCTCCTGAGCTGTGGGTCTCGGTTCGGGCATAGATGTTACTTTCTCTCTGTGTTTCTCTGCCCTTTCTTCTGCAATTATATATGAATGTGGTTCACCCTATAAATGGGTTTGTAGTGATATGGTGTGGGTAATGCTACTGGCTTCTGTGACTTGGTTCACAGGTGCCCACTGGATAATGACAAATGAGTAGTAATTTCTGGCCTTTTTGTGGTGAAAGGTTAGTCTGCCATTGCCTATCATTTTTTCTTAAAAAAAATAAATTTTTTAGTTTTTCTGCAACTTTAGTAATTTTACTCATTAAAATTTAGCCATTGTGTATTATTGAAATATACAAAGATACTATTATGTAAGTTGAAAGTAATAATTAGACCATAGTTGTAGGATTGTTAGATTTACTTTCTGTACATTTAAATTTTTTTCATTACTCACATCTATGTTAGATATCTTACCTGAATGGATTATTTATTCAAAGTTTGAGACTAGTGTATTGCATATATTTTATTGTTTGTTTTGGCAAGTTATGTACTTGTTAAGAGGACTGATTTTACTATTAATTTTAATTTGCTTATCTTGTAAATATTTATTGTTAATAGTATACATCGAATGTTTTTAAATGATAAATTTTGATAACATATTTGAGAAATCAAATATCTTATCAAAATGATAACAATCAAATTATCTGAATGATATATATTGTAACTTCATTTAATGTATTTTAATCAACAAATTTATTTTGCCTTCATGTATCATAATAGTTACAAACTAGTAATTGTTGCATGCATACATACACACAATAACTTCATGCAACAATTACTACTTTGGGATATTTTTGTTGTTCTTAATTTAATTCTTTAAAGTTAAATTAAGATATAAATTTTATATTGATACGAGGGTTACTCTGAAATTTGTGAGATACGCGCAGACGAGAATTTACAAAATAAAAATAACGGTTTAATTTTAAAGTACAAAGTATTTTAACAGAGAGGACGATTTTTTACTGACTTACTTCAACTTGTTTAGCGTGGAATAAATTTTAAACAGAAGAGAAAATGGAAATGACGCGAGAACATTTTCGCGCTATGATTTTCTACGATTTCAAAGCAGGATTAAATCAAGAAGAATGCGTTCAACGGTTGCAATTAGCATTTGGTGATGAATCTCCAGCTCGTGCTACTGTATTCAGATGATTTAGAGAATTTAGAAGAGGTCGCAATTTTCTTCAGGATGAAGAACACACTCTAAGGCCGCTGTTGACAGTAATCCCGGATAATGTGTCTGCCATACGAAAAATATTAATGGATGATAATCGCTGTACCTATCAAATGATACAGAAGGAACTTAACATTGGATACGCAGCCTTACACAAAATCATTCATGAAAAATTTCATTTGAAAAAAGTAGTTTGCCGTTGGGTTCCCCATAATCTAACTGAGCATCAAAAAGAGGAGCGTGTCAGAATCAGTAAAGAAACTCTTAATATGCTGAATGATGTTGGCCACCGCATCATTTCTAAAATTGTAACAGGTGATGAAACGTACATACTGTTTTTTGATTTTCCAACATGTCAAGAAAGCAAAGAATGGGTCTTTGAAGATGATCCCATGCCGACAATGGTGAAAAAACAACGCGCACTGAAAAAAGTGATGTATGCCGTTTTCTTCAGAAGTACGGGATTGGTCAAAGCCATCAAGTTGGAAGACAGAAGACAGTAACAGCAAACTGGTATACCACTAAATGTCTTCCAGAAATTCTACAAGAGCTAAATGTTAGGGGACTAATTCTTCACCAATACAATGCATCTTCACATACAGCCGGATTAACAGTTGAGTTTCTTAAACAAAAACAAATTAAAGTGATCGAACATCTGCCGTATTCACCTGATCTAGCTATGTGCGACTTTTGGTTATTCTATAATCTAAAAAAGAACTTACATGGATGTCGTTTTCATTCAGAAGAAGAGATCTATGTGGCTATAAATGCATTCTTTTCATCTATTCGAAGAAATGAATGGCTTGAGGCATTTAATCCGTGGAAAATTCGTCTACAAAAGTGCATTGATGCTGGAGAAGACTACTTTGAACACACCTAAAATTTTGTAAGTATAACTTTAAAAACCTAGTTGTATCTCAAAAATTTCAGAGTGACCCTCGTATTCCTTAGTTTTATGGAATTTTAGTAAATTTATATACTGTGCTAGTATATGCTCTAAATTTTAGATTTAGGAATCAGAATAAATGCAATTGTTTTTCTAAAAGTTTAATAAAATTTTACTATAATAAAATTTTGTACCATTTTTGTCATTGTTTTATTATATTTAAAAAAAGTGATTAAGGTAGAGCTATTTACTTAGTTTTGTAATATTTTATAACAATGACAAAAACACGATGGTAAGTAACATTAACAATATTTTGACATTTAGTTGCAAATTTCATACTCAAGAAAAAAATATTAAGTAACTACATACTATTGATACATTGTTTTATTATTATAATAAAATTAATTTTAAAATATGTGTTTCATAACACAAGAAAGGATTTAATTACAAGTTTTTTTAGTCTTATTTTCAAACGATTGCAGCTTTTTAGTTTAACTTATATGTTTCTACAGCATAGTTTAAACATACAAAGTTCTCTAGATGTCAGAAAACATTAACTGTAAAGCTTTTTTAACCAAGGATATTAGCTCTATAAAAAATGTTTGAACATTTTTTGTATAACACATGTGCTGTTCAGCTGTTAAGTAGCAATAATACATTGTACCTTATATGTAATTATTGAATATTATTCATTTTATTAAGGACATAATAAAATTCCATTTATTACTACATTTAAAAAATATTATAATTTTGAAATGGAAAAAGAAAAATATTTAATTTACTCATTTATATTTAAATTGCTTAAAATAAATTTTCTATATTTGTATAAATGAATATTATTTTTTCCTTTAAGTTTCTTTATATATAAAATAATTTTGAATAGTTAAATGTTTGAAAAATTTAATATTTAAAACATTTATTCCTTTTGATTATTTAAAATAAATTTGAAATTTATGATTTTTTAACATTTATTTATCTATTTTAAAGGAAATCTAAAATTTAAATGCATTTTTTAAAAATAATTAACAATTTGTGTAATTGTTATTCCATGAAGAATCCCTATTATGTTTAATAAAATATTTTATTTTTAATGATAATTTAAATAAGTTTAAAAAATTTGAATATTTTATTTATTTATTTATTTATTTTTGTATTTTTTCTTTTTATATTTTCTTTTTAGAAGTGAAAATTAGTGTGAAATGTAAACGAACTTCTAAAAAATTATAATTAATGAGAGTATCATATTTGAATCACATATTTAAACACTCAATAAGTTTATGTTTTATCTTTTACAGAAGAATGTAAAATTCTGTATATTCCCCCCATTCCTTTTACTTTGATGAGTCACATACCTAACTTTCCACCTCTATCAAAATTGCTGGAAAAGTTACCAATCATGGAAATTGAAGATGTTTTTGAAGAAGAAATTGAATTTCCCATGGAAGACATTAATATGCATTTGTAAATAATTACTTATTATTTTATTTTAGTATATAAATTATAAAATCTGTATTTTTGCATTTAAACTACTTTTAATAAGGAATTTTTTGTTAGGTATCTCAATAAAAAGACAAAAGATGTTATTGTGGAGTCTTACTTTTTATAAATTGGAATTTGATTTGTTAAATAATTGAATAACTTCATATTTTCTTGTTATCTTACACTTATGTTTTAGCATATGAAAATGATTCATAAATTTATAAGGAACACTTTTATTTTGAATAGCTTTTAGGAAGAGGTTTCATGCTAACCTCATTATATAGAAACATGAGTTCAATTTATATTATTTTTATGTATGCAATGAATACTGTATTTGATATTAATCAATTTGTATAAATCTGTGGCCATTGTATTTAATATGCATATCAACTGTAAGACATTCAGTTATTCGTAAATTATGCGTTGAGAACAAAAAACAGTATGCATTTGGAAATTTGTTCTTGTTATAATACTTCATGGTTATCTTTTTGTCATTTATCTATAAAAATAATATTTAGATTTGTTGGAAAATAAATTTATATATTATATTTGCATATAATGCATCAGTTTATCAGCTGAAAACCAAGATTATTTTAGATAAATTCCTACTGCTTTTTATACCTACATTTTCTGATTTTAATATTGTTGAGATACAGTTGTTTAATTTGGTAAACACTATTAGTTATCAAAGTTTATGATTATTATATTCACTAGATCTTTCATGATTTTAGAAGACTTCTATAAATGAATATTAAGTATCCTATCAATTTGGTTTATAAGGAATGATCTTTCACAGTATTATTATACTTGAATTTAGATTATCATCTTTTTCATATCATAACAGCAAATTTTACTTTAAAGTTAAAAATTATTTATTATCAAACTTAACTTTAAAAAGTTCAAAATTATTTATTATCATTTCACCAAAACTTTATTTTACATGAAGCTGTATATAAATTAAGGACCCATTCACAACAATTAGAAGAAAAGAATTATTTTAAATGTTTTCTGAGTTCTTATGAATAATTTATAATGCAATGCAAATTTCTGTGTTATTGCAAAGATACAGAACTTATTATAAATGGCAATAACTATTAGAATATTAGTTAATGAAAATGTGTTGACTCATGCATATTGAAATATAATAAAAACTTTATTTGCTTTTATGTAAAGATTAAAATTCATTTTTGTACGGTATCAAATGTTAATTTTCTATGAAATTTACTACGTATCTGCATTTATGACTATTAACATTTTTCTTTTTTTAACAATCTTTGTAAAGCTAAGAATCTTCATACTGTGGACTATTCTTCCTAATCCTCTTATGTTCCTTATTGATTTTCAAATGAAAAGTTTTGTGGTTAGAGATTTCCTCATTATTTTATGTATCTGTGAATGAATAAGAAATAGAATAAAAATAATATAGTTTGCTTTCAATTTTCTTTCACTTTTGATTAATAGATTTAATATTGAAATTAGTATAGTTTTAGTAATTTAGTATTGAATAGTTAATTCCGTTAAAAATTTCTCTTACCTTTAGTAGATTGCTTGTATTTTTTTATTATAACATAAATTTATTTTTATAATATTTATATATGATTGTTTATTTCATTACTAGGCAAAAGACTTATAATGTTGTACAATAAACTTATTGGCCACATAAATTCTCATAGTATGTTTTTAATACCACATACAAATATTCTCCTTTAAAAGTATCCTTAATCGTTTGTGTGCGATAACTTTTTCTTTTCATAATAATATAGATCTAAGAAATACTGTATATACTTTTCCACAACTACATACTAAAACCTTTTTAGTGTGACAAATTTAGAAACAAACAAGGTGCTTAAATTGAGAATACAAAATCAGCTATAAGATCAAAACAATTTATTTTCTTTAAACTTTACTATACAAAATTTATTATTCATTGCTATATATGTGTAAATTAACTCATTAATTTTACTTTCTCTTATTAAATATTAGTAAACGAATTTCTCATTGTCACTCCAAATTCAAAACATGTTTTTCACATTTTATACTCAATGTTGAAATTTTCTAAGCTTTTTTTGATAATTTGTATGAAAATTTATGTATCTTAACATATTTAAATTCTAAGAAGTTTTTACAAATCGTTATTATAACTGCATGTTTTAAGCTATTTGAATTTCTAAAATGCATATTTTTGTATTTAAGTAATGCTATTTCTATTTGAAAATGAATGATAATATCCATCTTTGAAAGTTATTTAGCTATCAGTTCATATTTTTGAGGCTTTTAATTAACTATAATTTAAGAAAATTGAGGTGAAAAATAGTTGTTAATCAATTTTAACTTTGCTATTTAATAGGTTTAAACCATTATTAAGCATGCATTAGTTTTCATTTATAATTGTGATCGATTATATAACCATTTGCAAAGTGTCATGAAATTACTGACATTTTTAGTGTAAAATATCATTGATGGAACTTAGAAATTCAAACAAAATCATGGCCAGAAATAAATTATAATATGCAACTGCTTATATATGCAGTTACAAATTGATTGTGTGTTGATTCATCTTTTTGCTATTCTTCAAATGGGAGAAATTACATTGTATGACTGACTTTACGGAAATTAGCATATCCACAGCATTTCTCAAAAAGCAAAAAATTAAATATAGAACAAGTCATATATCAATCTTTTCATTAAGTAAAATATTTTTGGAATAAAAAAAATAATTGATAAGTTAAGTTTTGTATAATTTTGATATATATAAAGTAGCGTGATATTTATATTGGTATTTTCTTTTAGTTGCTGACTAATGTCAAGCTGTAAAAAATAAATTATTCCATGTCATAAGTTTTTTAGATGTAGGACCTTGTTTTCATTAGTGTATCATAAATTAAATCTTATTACCAATGAGAGAATGATTAATTTAATTGAAAAAATGTTTGATAAGTTAAATACTCTTTCATTGAAATTTATAAATTAAACTTGTGAGATTCATCAAATTGGGCTTTGTTATCATAAATATAATTGGAATTTGATAACTGTAAGAAAATAATCACTAATATCAATGAATAAATCCTTGAATATTTTTTGGTGTTTATTGAAAAGAAAATCTACATGCATAGATGTGAGTTCCTTTTTTGATTATGAAGAATTTATGATTGATCCAGTTTGAGGACAAGGGGCAATTTATTTTTGATCGATCTTAATGAAATGGAAAGTTTTTTTAATTGATTTTAATCCATGCCACATGTGATATGTTTGTCATTTTTAATCATAGCAGGATAAATTTAATTGTCTATATAAAATACAACATTATAATATATAAAATATAGCAATACGTTTTCATTTTTGCTGGTCAAAATAAGACTTATTTAAATTCTTACAACTTTATAAAAATACTTTTATACTCATTAAAATTGTTCATGTTTTATGTGTATTCTCAGGCTTAATCTTCCAGTATCTTTATACTTTCATTTATTTCCTAAAATATTTGTATGATTACTTTTAGATATAAATCTTGTTTATTCTTTCTAGTGACCTTAGCTTATTAGCTGTTATAAAAAATAATCAGCTTTTTTAAGCTTTTAATAAAGATAAAATATGATTATCTTATATTATTTTCATTTTATAAAGGCTTGTCCTATGTTATAAAGGGTAAATATGTTGTATAGTATAGCTTTTTCTACTACATTATTAAAATTTTTGCATACAGGAAAAAAATATAGCTTTTATATTTTTTGAGGTATAAAATAAATTAATTTTAATATATAGAACACATTGAAAAATAGTTCGTCATTAAATGTTCTAAAATGTATATTTATCCTTTACAAAATATATTTTACATCATAAAAGATAAAATACATGTTTTTGCAAAAACAGTTGATTTTAATCGCTGAGAAAAAGTTAAGGAAATGAATATATTCTTTAGGAACTGAATTTTGCCTATAATCTTTCATGTTTTCTTAGAATAATGAAACTTTTTGTTCTGATAATACTCTAAGTGCAAAAGAAATCTGAATACTTTAATTTCATTTCATAAAATGTACCAAATTTCTAAACATCTTATTGTGTTAACTTATAACTGAATTTTTATATAAAACAAACAAAAATTCCTGCAAATTAGAAAAATGTCTTATATTGTATAACTTCATTAAAATCACAAATTTAATTAAATTAAGGCATGTTTTAGAAAGTCAGACGAATTTAATTACTTAGAAGCCTCATTTGAAGAAGAAATGAAAAATTTTGTATTGGAGGAATTGCAGTTGCCTGATGTGAGTGTATTTTTTAAATATTTATGATTAAATTAAATTGTTTAATATTCATACATATATTAAGTATCAAAAATTCTCATTCATTTATTATTATTCATTTAGTGAATACATTTAGTACTAATTAAATATTGAATCAATTTTTATTAAAAAAACAACAAATTATAGTTCATGTCAATAAAAATTCTCATTGAAATGAAGTTTAATATTAATATTACATTTTTAATCTCTAAAGTAATTACCTCTGACTTTCCACAAAAATATGTATATTACATGAAATATGTATATTACATGAAATATGTATATTACATGAAATATCTTATCATTGTACAATTTAAAGAAAATTTCTTTTTAAATGTTATGGAAATGGGTGTTTAATATTTTTTATTTCTTTTTGGCAACATTTGTTTTAAATTTTATCTCAAGACATATTTTTAGAATTATTAAACATTGATTTCAAGTAGTAAATATCTCTTTAAGAAGGTTCAATTGAAGAATTAATTTATTTCCACTGTAAATTTAAATTATAGTGGAAAGAATAATAAATGTAGACATTGTTATTTATTATATTGCATTTCACAAACTAACAAACAACCTTATTTAGTCATAAGTAATGGTATTTATTTTTAAATTATAACAATTTCAATGTATAACAATAATTACTTATTACAAATGATATGTAAGAATAAGAAAAATTATAGTTGTTTTTTCTTAAAATAGCTGATAATCTTTAAATAAATGCTAGTTGATAATCTCACCATGTATAAGATTTTATCTGAAACTCTTATATTGATAAGGTGCTCAAAATCTGTTGATTTTATGACTAAATGAGAAAATTCTTAATTACTTCACAAATTCTCAAATAATTATTTGGTTTAAATTTTTACTTTGCAATTTATAAAAATATTTAATAATAATTCTTTATGAAATTTTTAATTAGGTTATTCAGTTATGTGACTAACAATATTCTACTAGGATTATTCAAAAAATATTTTGTAGCTAGTATTAAATATTTCTTTTCTGTATTAGTTTTGTTGGTATTTTTGTAAACATTTCAGTTAATAAACTCTTGTTTTGTGAAGAAAAAGAAAAAAATTATATCGTAAAATAAATTATCACTGATAAGCTGCATTCTTTTTGACACTAAGGTACAGTGAAATTTTAAAAAAACTTGAATTTTGTATTTGCAATACAAAAAAAACTTGTTAATAAGTGATCAAATTTATGATGACTACACATGCTATAGAAAGAAGACAAAACCAACCAGACCACCACAGCCCTATTTCTCCTCTTGTAGTAAGTCAAACTTTCAAAGAACACCTTTTTTTAATAAACATAATAAATTATTTTAAACATAATAAATTATTTATGCCTTAAAGTAAAAAATTGATACATTTGCAAAACTACTTACTAGATATATACTAATTAACAACAAAAATTCTTTCTGAGATTTATTAATGATTGCCTTAATTTGTCATTTTTACCATGCCTGGTAGACTCTTAGGACATTTAAATCCAATTATTAGAATTTTCATTTATGTTTACTATATGAATAGATTTCAGAAATAATAATTTGTTGTCAATTTATTTCCTTTCGATGAATTATTATCATCAAGAAGTTAGATTTAAATGCATTGTGATCCTGTAACCTTTAAAAGTAAATTTCTAAAAGAGTTAAGATTTAAAAAATGGTCACACCCTAGAGTGTTTATTTTCAACCGGCATACTTTACCGAAATAGTAACTAGCATTATTTATTGAGATACATTTATGTTGACAGTACAATCAGCTGAATTTAATTTTTCTTGATTTTTTCAAATGTTAAAAATTAACTTTCCTTATTTAATTTTAATAATTATTGATAATGATAGTGTTAGTGAAGAATGATTTTATATATTTTTACTGCTTAGTATATAATTCCTCTTTTTTACACTGAATTAGTCAAATTGTTTTTATAATATTAGTATAAAACACTGTAAACACCTGTAGCAAATACTGCTTAGAATATAGTATAATGTATATAATAAACAATTCGAGATAATGATAAGCATAAAAAGGAGGCAAATTTTGATTTAAAAAATTAATAAAAAAGAACACAGTAAAATTTAAAAACAGTTGCACTACTTAAAATATCATTTTTATTGAAGATATTTGTCATAACTATTAGTTAATTATATTTGCAAGAACCTTTGTCAGTATGATTATGAAATAATTAATCACACAGAGTTCTTGTGTCTTAGTATCTCTGAATTATATAATACAATATGCAGTGAATGAAAAATTGAAAAAATAATGAGATAGAAAATTCTCAATTCCATATAGTTATTATATATATATATATATATATATATATATATATATATATATATATATATATATATATATATATATATAATTCAAGAAGATATATTTTTTTCTTTATTATTATATTTGGATAGCTATGCATGACAACCTGAGAATCTTATTAAAATATTAATAAATCTTATCTTACAATAGCTAAAATCTATCTCATACCTAATATCAAATTAATTTGTATACTTAGTATGTACATGAGTATTCTTCAAGTTAAACAAAGGCTTAAAATATTTTATTAAAACATTAATTGAAATGCAGAAATTTCTTTAGAAACAGAAACACTAATTTTTAATATAATAGTTGAAATTATTTAAAAAAAAGTAAAAAAATTAAATACTAATTTAATAACCACTAATTTTTATTTTATTTTAATGTAAAGAATTTAAAAACTAAACTTATCAACTTATGCTCTCTTCCCTAAGGAAATTTTAGTTGTTTTCATATTGATAGTGTATCTAGAAGCACTGTGATGTTACAGGTGTTTCATTTGGATTATCTACTTTTTTATTGAAAGAAAAAAAATCTTGCATCAGAAATAAAGAAAACACTACATTTTTCTGTACAGATCATCCAAAACTCTTAATATACCCATAATGTGTACCACAAAAACTTTCACGATGTTTGAAGTCAACCATATTATATATATATATAAACATATTATATAAATTAGTTATTCAAAGAAAATTAGGAAATTAAATCACCAATTAATTCTATTTAATTAATATAATTGAATTATCTAAATTAATATTTTATTTTAAAAAATTTCATTTCCAATAATTTCTGTAAGGTTATATATGATTTGCCACTAAAATAAATATTGCTAGCTTATATTTTACCTTGAAACAAATGATTTTGATTATTTTTCAGTGAATAATTTTTATCTTGAAACAAATGAAAATAAACAATTAAACATTTATTTACAGTTTAAAATTTTGATATTTAGAGCAAGTGCATTTTTGGCTATTCTATAAATCACTTTTTAGTACACTTTAAAATTTGAAGTTCCTCTGATTTAATTATTTTCTGAGTAATTCACTTTTTTTTCATTTTATCTTTCTGTATTTTATAATTAAATGATAAAAAAGGTTCTAAGTTTTAATATTTTATACAAAACATTAAATATAATAATTGCATGTTCAGAATCACTATCTTACAAAATATTTATTTGGATTTTAACACTGAAAATATTTACTTTAAATACATTTTTGTAGCTTCCTATTGATGATATTAATAATTATGTCACAAAAGGTTTGGTAACAAATTACAAGAAAAATGAAGAAAATATTTTAATTAGAAATGACATAAATAAAATTCATCCTAATATAGATCTGGCTGATTCTTTTTCTACTGATATGGTAATATTGTCATTTCTGTTTTTTTATTATTTTTATCTATCTATCTATCTATATATATATATATATATATATATATATATATATATATATATATATATATATATATATATATATATATATATATATATATATATATATGGAGTATCAGTATCTCAAAAAATAAATTGTAAAAATAATTTTAAAACTTTATTATAACTTCTACTTCTAAAATAATTGTTCTGTGTTTGTTTCTTTTTATAGTTATTAATGGGAGAGAATAGCCATATTGTTGAGCAAGCAAATAATTTACATAATGAAAATATTCCCAAAGTATATGCATTACGTGAAAAACAAGAAGATCCAAGAGAAGTTTTAAAATCTGCAGAAAATTTTACAGTTGATAAAAGTGGTGAAAATTCTACAATTTTATTTGAAAATAAGCAATTTAACAATGATAGTAAAAAGAATTGTATAGATTTTGCTAGTGATACTGACAATTCATCTGAACCATCTGCAGTACTGGAAAATGAAGTAATATCCAATGCAAGTAATTTCCATAAATGTCGAGAAATGGATAGTGAATTTGATAATAATCTTAATGAAAGCTTAAATGCAGTACATTCAGAAATGCTAGATACTGAACATTCTAATATCAAATTAGATTCACAATGTTTAAGTATGAAAGAAAATTTTATTGCTAATTCCGAAAAAACTTTTGTTAACAATGAAGTTGGTTCAAAATTTATTAATATAGAAAGAGAAGATAATTTATTGGATCAATTTCAAAATTTAAATGAACTTGAAAATGACCCTGATGATGTTTCAATTATGTATTCTTCAGACTTAATGGATTATCGTCAAAACTTGAATGAAAAATCAAAAGAAGAAATGAATTATAGCCCACCTTTACTTTCTGAAAAAACACAAAATTACATTGAAAAAATCTCAAATCTAAAATATAATCATCATTTTAATTCTGAAAATAACAAAACAGATGAAGTGCATAAATCTTCTGCATTTAGAACAAATACTTGCTTAAATTTTTTTAAAAGTAAAAACCTGTCTACAGAAAAATTTTCATCAGGACATAATAAATCTGAAAATATAAATCTTTTATCTTCATTTTTAGGTATCAAAAATAATCGTAATATGTCCTCCCCAGTGATGTCTGATAATTCACCATATAATAAAAAGAATTCAAAAGTTTTAGGTATGTATGATAATTAGACAATAAAATTTTATAATGACAAGTTTCTGTAATCTTATCATTAATTGAAATGTCATAGAAAAATTAAAAAGTTAAAAATATTTTTCCTAAATATTTTAATTGAAGGGCAAATGATAGGTAAAGGAAAGAATTTGAAATATTGATTAATTTTTTAAGTGAATAAAGTTTTCAAAGTTTATTACTTAATACATTGAATTATATCATTAGAGATTAAAATTTTATTTGAGTATCTTATGTTAACAATGTGTTTCTTTTGAAGAGAATATTATATCTTATGTTAACAATATGTTTTGCTTAAAAGGAATATTGTGACAAAGTTTAAAATATTTTCTTGTCAATATGAAAAGTTATATACTATTTGTTATAAAATCAAAAGAGATATATCAAATAATTTTTATAATTGATGAACCTGCCTTCAAATAATGCTTGAATGCCACTAGATTAGCAGTTGAATAATTGGTACTCTGGCCCAACAAATCATGGGTTTTATTCTACTGTGCATAAATGAATGTAGTGGAAGCTACCTGCATTAAACTGTAAGCCTTGATTTATTTACCATGTAAAAAAAAATGACGATTGAACAATAACTGAATTAAGTAAGGCTGCTATACAGCCTAGTAATAGGACAAGGTTCTTCATAGAAGAAAGTATAGATACTATTCAATAATCGAAAATAGATGTTGCTTTTTGCATGCATATTTCTTATTATGGGTGCTTGGGAACTTTCAGAATTTCCTTTTGTACAATGGGGAATTCGTCCTATGACCTATAAAAATAGCCTTTAGAAAGAAATATATGCTGTAGATATTAAATATGTCTAACTGTATCCTTAGGCCATTAAGAGATTTCAACGTAAAATAATAACGTGATTGAATGAAATTAATTTAAAACGTTCTACATATTTTTATGAATTAAAGGTAATTCACATGAAAAATACTTCAATATCCAAAAAGTTTAAAAACTACTTCAATTCAATTATTCATAATGATAGCTCATTTTTTACAATAGCATGTATAGCTTTAAAACAAATGCAAATTAATAACTAGGAAAAATTATCATATTCTTTCAATCATTAAAAAAGTTAAATGCATATTTGCTTAAATTTTTCATTTAAATAATTTTTAAACTCCATATATTGTGCTTTTATTTTGTCCAGAATATTATTTTATTTTCTTTATATTGAAGTTTTTCTCTTTTTCTTCATAAAATCTAATATGAATTGAAACTATACTTCTAGTTATGGTGAATATATATTCTTTACATTGTATGTTTTCCTCACAAAGACTTATTCAAGTCTTTTACTAATAAGTTTTATTAATACATTTAAATTATGGAGTGACACCTTTTCTCAGAGATTGAAAAATTATGGTAACATTAAAAAACAGAAATATCATTTTGATTTCTTTTAATTTTTTTGAATGAATACTTATCCACAATAAAAGCAACCTTTCTCTTTCTATCTTAAAAGTTATGTATCCGTCTTGGGAATATGCTTTTCTCAAATTTCTGATGATATCAATACATTTATTAGAGTTGGCCTTATAATCTATTGAGAAAGACAAGATGTTTTTTAAGCACGTTGGATTTTTTACTTTTTTATCACTCTCTTAACTAGAGAATTTATTTTCTCTCTTCCATTCATATTTACACCCTGTACTAATTATGCTAAGTATTGCTTATGAGTTTTTCAGCTGTATATTTTTCATTTTTAAATGCCAAGTCTTATTTGGAAAAACCATAAAACAATCTAGTCTTATCTAAATCAAAAACATTAAATTTCAAAAGTTTTATTAAAATGTTCTTGATTATCAGATTTTTGCAAATTTTATACTGCATCAAATTTGACATTTGGAGCTTCTTCATTTACTTTTTTAAAAGGTAAAGTATATTGTTTAAAACCTTTGAAATTTTTGAAACCTTCGAGACCCAGAAATTCTTTTATTTAATTTTTCAACATTTAGTTTTTTCACAATTTCACTACTTTTTCTTTAATATTTATAAAAAAATCAGGCCATTTCCAGTTTTAATAAATTTGCACCTTAAGTAAAACTTTTACAAAGTTAACTTTTTTACAATTAAAACTTCTTTGACATCTTAAAAGCTTAATTTTAAAATTGTTCCCAAGAATATTAGCTTATTTATTCTTTTAAAATTCAGTTTTACCAGAATTCTTTCTCACATTTTCTGCTGGAAGTTTTTGAAACATAATGAAATTATATCTATGTCTTATTATTTTTGTGTTTCTGCAAAAGACTAACAAAAAATAAGACTGATGAAATGTATTAAATTATTCAAAATGACAGATTATCTTGATAATCTTTTAATCAGGTTCTACTGTATTTAAAGTTAGTAAATTTTATAATTAAAAATTTTAAGTTCTTTGATTTAAATTTTACTTTTATTTATAAACATTTAAACCAAAGAATATATATATATATATATATATATATATATATATATATATATATATATATATATATATATATATATATTTAAAGGCACTTTGAATGACCTGTTTAATCATGGAATAAATGAAAATAAAAGAAATAGGTCTTTAACTTGATTTTAAAATTATTTCCTAAAAAAGTTTTTTCATTTTAATTTTCATGTAATATACATATTTTAACTATTTTAATAGGAAATGCTATACAATTTTTGTAGTAAAAGTTTTTTGTAGTTTGGCATACTTCTCCTCTATGGTGATTAGTATTACAATGATGTAATTAGTGCTTTGAAAAAAATTTGAGTTATAAAATGTTATAAGCAAAAAATTAAGAATTAATTTTTTAAAATTCAAATAATTAACATTTTTGGTTGAGGTAATTTTTTTCAAATTTGCTAAATCGAAAAATTTCCAAACAGTTTTTGTCTGATCAATAACTGAATGGTTGAAGCTCTGATTTTCCATTCAATAATTTGTGTGCTCATTATGAATGGGGATGGTTTGGGATTCTTCTTAAATATGGGAGTTTAAAAACAAATGTAATTTTGGGTTAAAAAAGTATGTAATTTGCTTAAGTCCTATCATTTCTAGTAAAATATAATTAAATATAAGAATATATTAAATATTAGAACACATTAAGAAATATAGTTAAAAATAAAAATGAAAATATACTAAGCCCAATATTTTTTTCAAGTTCATTGTTATTTTCATTTCTGATGTATTGATGTGAAAAATTTAAACACTGAATCCACTTTATTAAAAATTTTAGATTCAAAAAATCCTTCAAAAGTCCAAACAATAATTGAGAATAAGCTGGTTGTCTTAGAAAATAATAGTCCTAGTATAAATTTTTCAATAGAAGATTTGCAAGTTTCCCTACCAGGTATGTTTTCTTTTTAAAATATTATTTGTTTTATATAATAAAACAGAAATTCTAAACTTCCATTTCATTTCAGATGATTTTATTAGTGTTGTGTTATTATATGAGTCTGCTGCAGTTCCCATCCTTAAATTCTTAATACAGTCAAGTCAATTGCAATTTCCTTCTAATTTTACGATTACAAATATACACTCTCATAAAACGTGTTTTCTTTTGAATCAAGAAATAAAAAAATTTAAAGACGAAAATATGAATCCTATGAGTGGTATGTATCTTTACTTATTTTGAAAGATTTTATTTTTGCAATTGTTATTTCTTAAAAGTGAAAAGAACCGTAAAAATCTAACTAAAATAAGGATTTTACATTTAATAATTATTTATGTATCAGAAATTATTATATTTATCCTGAATTTTGCCTAAGAATACAAGATATAAAAATCTTATGTATGTAATAAATAATTTATACTGAGTTTTTATAACCACACACACACAACATAAAAATTGCAAATGTAATATTTATGACTAAAATATTGATGATTGTTTTCTTTTGGTAATATTTACCCTTAAAAATAAAACTGCATTTATTTACATTATTATAGGACTTACCTTATTATTCAAACTAAATAGACTCCAAGCTTAATTTACAACAATACTTTTTAACTCATTACATAATTTTGATTGAGCTATTAACTTTTAACATGTTTGTTAAGTAAAACAAATTGCAAGAAAAACATAATTTTTAAATTTTTAATAGTTAAATTTCTAAAAATTAATAGTTATTTATAAATAGTTTAAAAATTATTAATAATTAACTTTTTTAATTTAAATTTTTAATAGGAGCAAGAGGAGAATATTACAAAAATCTTCTTAAATTACATGGTATCTTGAAATCAATGGAATACTTTCTTCATTTTGATCCTCAATTAGCTGTTGAAATACTACAGGATTTCAAAAAATGCCATAAATCATTATTAAAAGGTAAAGCTTATATTTTTCATCACCATAAAAATATACTTTTCTTTATCTGAAATAAATATACTTTGTTTCTTTTATTTAAAATTGCTAATTTTCAGTTTAGAAATTATTCTTAAATGAAACAACAATTTTTTTCTTCAGATTCTTATATTAATCTTATACAGAAGCTTTCTTATACTGTTCCAAAACTCTGTGAGCACTATTCTATTCATCCTAAATTAAAAGAGTTATGCAAATTTGTTAAAGAAAAGTATTTCCTTTTCAAAGCTAATGGTGTCTTATTTAAGGTATATGAAATATATATTACTAATTTTATTTCTTTATTAATTGTGACATTTTATTCTGAAATAATATAATACTATATAGTTACTTAACTTGTTAAAATATAAATTCCTTTTTCTAAAGATTTCTAGGTTAAGTAAGATAATGTAAAAAAAAATTATAATGTATTTTGCTACATGATAACTGCAGAATAATTATTGTGTAATATACTTTTTTATTTGCAGACTCTCATAATTGTCAACAAGAATCTAAATTTATTTTATACATCACTTGAGGCAGCTTTAAACCAAGAATTGCTTGCAATGACGATTTTACTCATACCTGAAAATATTTTTCTTCAGCATTCGTCTTTGATTTTTAAGTAAGTTTATTAATTAACAAAAAATAATTTATTGAAACCTTGATAGTGAATTTTACATTAATAAATTTATTGTAATTATAAAATTCAGTTGTCTTTAAAAGTATTCAAGTATTCCTTATTTTATTTTGTTAGAGCTCACAAAGGAACTGAGTATTAACTTTCCCTATTTATTATTTTTGGTGTTAAGTTTTCAGTTTTATTATAAAATACAAAATTTGCTTTTTTTTCCTTCAAAATTTGATATTGTTACCTGAAATGCTTTTCACTAAAATTCTCAAAATAATTGTTTCAAAATATGATATAGTATTTCGCATATGAATATATTTTTTTATATTTATATATTTTGAAAATACTCAACCAGTCTGTCCACTGAAATATATCATATATTTTTTGTTAAATTGAATTTATTGCATATGAGTGGTTCTTTACAACACATTGAAAACTATGAGAAAGAAATTTTAATTAATATGTTATGAAAGATTCCTATTCTATAATATTAAAAAATAGAAAACTAATATTTTATAAATACTTACATAAAGTTACTTAATTACATAAAGTTTAATTAGTTTCTTCTTCATCCTTACATTTAAATTTCAATAACCTATTTTGGTCTGCTTGTCAAAAGATTAAAATACACTTTGTATTTAATTTTTTCCAGTTTTGATTTCACAAATTTACTTGTATATTTGTCTCATCTTCCTACAGTGTCAGAAAATAAACTAGTTATTTATTTAGAAAATTCTTTTTTATTTTTGAAATTTTAAGTCTAAATACAAATAGTTTCTGATCATAAAAAATTTCTTTAAAACTCCCAATTTAGTTTATGTTATATCCTTAGTTCAATATTACAAAATTTGCTAAAGTGAACTGAATGTTCTGTTCTTATGATTTATCGTTTCGATATACATTTCATTTTCTTTATTAGACACTGCACTTGCAGCTGAATGGTTAGTACTCTGATCTTGTATAGATATTTGTAGGAAATATACTCTAAACTGTACATCTTGATACTGGTAGCCCTTATAAAGAAGTGACCGTTGACCATCAACCAAAACAAATAAAATCCTTAATTATACATTTCTAAAGATTTTATTTTATTAAATTAATTTTGATTTTTTTTACTTCCTTAATGGGTTTTTATTACTTTTTTTATCATTAATGTACACATTAAGATTTTTTTTCTTAATGTGTACATTAGTGATAAAAAAAGTAGAAAAAACAAAAAAGTTTTTTCTTATTAAATGTATAGAAAGATAAAATTCATTTCTTTTAAATTTTTCAACAAAAAACTCTGAATAACTTCTTTTTAGTGAAAAATTCTTAAATTTCAACAGTTTGTGAAAAATTATATTGAAAATTTATATTGAGGCAACGAAAAACTTAACAAATTATTTTCACAAAAGCTCTTTAGAAAAATGAATTTATACATCTCACATATTTTCATCAAGTATGTATAACCACATAATACATCTCTCCCTGTTTTTAATGCTAATATATTTAAAAAATTAATATATCCTTAAGTTGATTTTTATACCAATATCATTCATTTTCTTAAATAATTATTTGTTGCATTTTATTTGAATAACCATCTAAGATCTTTTTAAGTGATTGTCACAAGAGTTTTTAAGAAAATCTTAATCATAATGAGTTTTTCAGTAAGTATACTGTGGTTCACTATAAAAAATTTTTTGTTATTTTATAAATCATAACATACTAAATTTTTTTGCAAAAGTTGTGATTCTCTATAAAGAATTTTCATTGTAAATAACAAATGAAATCTAATTATATAAGCTTTTCTGTGATACACATTTATGTAATATTTATATTAATATATTTTTTAGAAATTTGAAGTAATGAGACTTAAGTGCACTTACTAAAATAAAATACTCTATTATATGTAATATTTATACCATTCAAAATAATTTCTTATGTTTCAAGTTATAAATATTATTTAATACATTGACTTCTAATGCATGAAATTTTCATGTTTCTTTAGAAACCATGAAGATTCTGTATATGTAATTAATGCCTCCTCATTGTCTAAAAACATCCCTTGGAGACATTTAAAGCTGGTAGTTGAATATGAAGAAGATTTCAAATCTCAGTGGAAACAAGTTTGCTCTGAACAAGGAGTATTGCATGCATTTATAAAACTTAGCCCTCTTCCTCTAAAGTCATTGGAGGAGATCAAAAATATGCAATTATTTGGTAAATACTTAAATAATCTTTAATAATAGAAAAATACTTTAATAAATGATAATTATATTTTATAACTCAGTATTGTAAATTCAATTTCAAGTTTTATAATGACTTAAACTAATTTTTTTTTGTTTTATATTAAATAATGTGCATAAATTTTAAACTATGTGAATGTCTGTGATCTATTGTTGTAAAATGAGCTACAGTTAGAAAATTATTCATTATTTAAATGTATTCTTAAAAAAATCTGTTTATTATTTCAGTGCAGTGATTTTATACTAGGAACCATATATTTATGTACCTAAGTAATTTTAAAAAATTACATTAAAACCTTATTAATTTCCTGTATAACTTATATTCAATTATATGCAGTATAATATATATTAAAAATTCTCAAATGAATTGCATGTCACTTTACTTCTTGTATATGAATTCATATAAATAAATTTTTTAATATAACTTTTGATTTATATTGTAGTAACAACTGTAAATCTCGTGTAAATCTTAATTATTTAAACTGCTTATTTAATATAGGTGCTTATTGTAAACTGTAATATTTTATCAAAATATACAAGTAGGATGCGAAATCAAATACATTTTAAAATTAAACTTTTCAAACTTAATTTTCTCACCATTAAAAAATTTTCATTACAAAAAATTCAAGAAAAAAATTTTTAATCCTCGATTTAGCATTTAAAATTTAATTGATAAAAATGAGAAAACTGAAATTAGAGTAGAAATTATTAATATAAATCATAAAATATTAAAATTACAGAAAAGTATTTAAAAAAGACAAATAAAAATGTAAAAAATTGTGCAGATTGAGGATATTTGTAATATGCATAATCAATATTTTTATACAGAATTCCTTTGAAAAACCAATTGAAATATAATTCAGGTGCATATATATAATTCCTTTTCAATATATTCTTAACTGATCATTGAAATGCTTTACTAAGTCAGGTTTTTTCTATTTAGCGATGTACTATTTTTGTTAAAGAAAGACGATAAAGACAATTTACCACTGTATTGGAAATGTTGTTATAGAAAAATTAAGCAGTAAATTTTGAAATTTTCAGATTAGCAATTTTATTTTTTACAAATTTGATTTATATTTATTTAGTATTATATTTTAAAATATAGTTTAGATATGCACATACTTTAATGTAGTATAATTATTTTATCTCTAAAAATAAATTATTTGTTGACTTTTACATTTTCTAGCTTTTAATTTTTAAGGATATGTTGAAATTTATTTATATTACAGTTAATATAAATCAATTGATAAGTTAAAAAAAATGGTTCATTTACATTTTCAGTATCAATTTACAGTTAATTGTGACAATAAATCTTATATATATTAAATAACATATTATAAATTTTTACTTGATATTAGAATGCCTTATGGTTAACCATAGAAAATACTTTTTCATTACTGTATTTAACATTGTTAATTTTTATCAAATTAAGAAAATTTAGAATATGATATTATGAATTTTATCTGTGTAGAATTAAAATTAAAAATTTCATAATTTTCTTTTTTAATTATAAAATGAATATTTAACTAAGAATACTATTTCTACAAAACTAGTATTTTCAAAATTTGTAAAGTTTTCCAAATTTGTGGTTAAAAATGTTTATTTCTTATTAATAAACTAAAAACAGTCAAAAGATGAAAAATATTTCTGATATTTTTCAATTTATAGTGTATAGTAAATCTGTCTAAAATATGCTAAAATATATATGGCAAGCAATAATATCTTTTTTAAAACTTTTAATTTTTATTCAATATATTCAATATTTCAATTTATTTTCATTTTTCAAATATTTATACATTAAAATATGCAGTTATTTTATATTTTTGAATATAAACTAAGCATTTAATAAGATAAAAAATTTGATTAAAATTCATATCTAGTGTGAAAGTCAAAATAAAAATAATACTGTAATATTTAGATATGTCTTCATGAATGTTAAAATGTTATCAAAAAAGAAAAATAGTGAGAATGCTTTCAAGAAAATAGACTTAATTTAATATACAAGATATTTATGACCATAGTTTAAATTGCTATCTTATGACCATAATATTAATTTTCTATCTTGTTTAATATCTGAGAAATCTATTTAAATGTAATTTTCTGAACAATTTTATTTTTATATTAAAGAAAAGCAAAATAGAAAAATACTTGTGTGTTGAATTTCAATTTACAAATGATAAAATTTTATGAAACTGCTGCAGTTTAATAATTTGGTTCTTGGTGTTTCAGTGCTATTGAAAAATAAGTGAACTTATTTTCACTGGAAGTGAAATATTTAGCAGCAAGCTGTTAAAATGTGAACACCAGCTGAAACACCAAGTAAAATAAATAAAATTTTAATAAATGGGAATTCCAAAAGCCAAAATAGGCAGCATATTGCTCTTCTGCATAGGTTTATAACTTTGTTGATAAAATTTTAAACTATAGATAAGAATTACCAACGAACAATATTATTACAATTTATAAATTTATCGAAATCAAAGTACTGAATATCATGAAGTAAGTAAATTTTTTCAAAGGAACTAGATTTCATTGCTCTTTAGGATAATATTTTTGTTGTGTTAGCACCATTTTTGCACAGGAGCTTGCATATCTAATCCAAAGTTCATTTCAGATGTAGAAGTAAATGTTGAAGTCTTGCAACAATTCATAATAAAACTTCTTTCTGTGGTAGATTTTTTTAAATTTTAGCTACTGAAATAAATTTATCATCAATAATTATTTTTACATGAAAGTCTGGCTCAATTCCCAATAACAGTTTTATCATGTGATTATAAATATGATTGAATATTACCCTTTGAATTAGCTGGAAAGAATATTAAATTGAAGAAAGCGATGCTATATCATGCTTTGGCTCATTGAAAAATGCTTTGACTCATGAAGTGAAAGGTATGTTAATAATATAAAAGCAAAATTAGCTGTAATACCAAGAGGATTATTATTTATATTTTAATCATCAAATATTTGTTAAAATAGTAATTTAATGATAAGCTATGTTGTAAATGATTAGAATGAATAGCAATTGAAGACAATCATAACAAAACTCGATTAATTTTCATCAGTAGCCGAAGAAAGCTAGATACATTTTTTATCACAATGGAGAAAGAACACAAATTTGGAGATTTCTTTTATGTGATGATTTTAGCTTTTAAAAATTCAATAAATGACAATAAGGAGGATTTTGTGTCAGAACGCAATATAGATTTTAGTAAGAAAGTATTGAAAATGATGAGAAAATATATTATCTAAATATAAATAATAGGAAAATTCACAAATTATTTTGAAACTCTTATTTCTAATTAGTCAAAGGATTAATATAAATATAAAATAATAAATATAAAATAATAATAATAATAAAATAATAAATATAAAATAATAAAGGATTAATAGTTTGCCAATTTGTTTCTCTCTATAGAAATGTATTTAAATTTTTAAATTGTTTAAAAGGTGAGTTAAAAAAAATTTAAAATAACTCATTGTTATTTTTTTATTTGCTAATTTCTTATAATATTTTGTTTCTGTTATACATTTTGGTAATTTTTTTAAATTTTCTGAACTCAAATTTTATAAACATCAGGATTTATTTTTTCGGTGTCAATGTAGCAAATAAGCTATCGAAGTGATTTAAATGATAAAAATAAATTTTATGAAATGAATAAATTAATTTTATTCATAAATTTAAGGAAAAATTATTTATTTTAAAGTGTGTGTGTTACGTTTATTAATTTGACACTTGCACATAGCTAACAGAAAATTATTAAGGTTAATGTGAATTAAAACAAATGAAAATGAAACAAATGATCCTCATAATTCTGCTGAAAAATTTCTTGAAAAATATGGTTATTTGGAAAATATGCAGTGCATATTTAATGTCTATATAATATCCTACACATATATATTATGTACAATACTGTTCTTTCAGTTTTTTCCAATAAATTTTCAAATTCATTTGTTTTCTTTGATAATTCCAATTGCTAATTGCTGTTACTATTTGAACTAACAATTACCTCATTCAATGCATATATTATTAAATTACCCTATGATGATGAATGTGATCTAAAAAAAATTAAATGTGTAAATAATTCATTTAACAATATCTTCAATATTGAAAATATTGTCATAATATTAGAATAATATTATAGTGGTTAAAAATGGAATATGTAAAAGTTCTTAGATTCAGGTGCACAAATATCTAACGTTTAAGTATATTACTTCTATGCCATTAAATTCTCAGGAATATTATTTGTTAGTGTTTTAATAAATTATTTTAAAAATTTATAATAAAATTGATAAACATCTAATACAGTAAATTTCATTAAAAAATACTAAATAAATATCAGCAAAAATTAATGATTTCTAAAATATATTTCTACTACAAATATTAACTTTTTTATAAAATAAATTTTTATATATTAAATTATAATTATAGTTATCTATGCCTAAATATTTTACTATTGTAAAATATTGAACTTAACTGTTTTGTAGAATGTTTCCTTTTAACTAACATATGCATGTAATTTACAATTAATTTAAGGTTAACAATTGATATAATTAAAAATTAATTTTGTAAAAAAATGCTTTATACTTTTTCTAATCAACATAATATTGAATAATTGTTGTCAAGATTCAGTAATTATTTTATGTTGTTTAACCTATTGAAAGTTTATTGTGTCTACAGTTTTAATAGCTTGCAAGAAATTTTAAAGTTTACTTTTTTGTATACATAAAATTTCATTACAAACCAAAATTTTACCACATTATCACTTATAATGATTCTGAAGCTTTATTATCATTTACTATGTTGAAGAGATATAAAAATTCAATAAAAAAAATATTGTCATAATATTGAAATCAAATTACATAGATTTTCTCATATAAAACAATTATTTATTTTAATTAAAAATGTTGCATTTACTTATAACATTTTCATTACAATTTTATATTCTCATTTGATAAAATAAAACTGTTATCAAATGTTCTGCATTTCTTACTAGTTTTGCTTATTTGTTAAGTCAAAATATTAAATATTTTTCTAGGTTTTATGATATCTATTATTAGTAGTTATTTCATTTTGCATTTTTAAGTTTATTTTATTCATTTACTGTATTTTATGTTATGTACTTGACTATGTTATTATATTTTGATTGAAATTATCATAACACTTATAAAATATGTTTTATAACTTTTACAGAAAACTCTGAAATAATGTCTTCTCAAAGAAAGTTTATAATTATGATAACTGCTACTATAACATCACAGTTTGATTTTCATTACTTATTGAAATCCAAGTATGTTAAATAAAAAGAACTTTCCTTACTGTACTAGTTAGTTTATCAATTATTTAATATTATATATATTATTATTATTACTGTTATTATAAATTTTCTGGAAATTGTCAAAATTAGCTTTATAAGCCTTATTTTACTATGCATTTTTTTAAAATATTATTATAATTTCAAGTTTAGTGTAGGTATAATTGCATAATAGCTGAACAATTGTCAATAATTTTTTTTTAAATAATTTATGATTAAATCATTTGTAAAGTAATAATTTTTTGTATTAACAATACTTACATTCATAACATTAGCTATATTTGCTTCGAAGATTTTTTACTTTAATCCCTTTTTACTATCCACCTTAAATTTTATATAAATAACTGTGTCAAGTAGATTAATTTTTGCATTAAATTTAATGTCATAACTTTTCATTTGAGCTGCATAATTTGAATTCTATTACTTCCAGTGCATGTTCATAAATTTTGAATAATAATATTGTTATTAACAAAAAGCTCTTCTTGTGGTCTTATAAAATAATTATATTATGGGGTCAATTCAAACTTTTTTCTGGAAAAATTAAAAATAGTTTTAAATCCTTTAACATATAATCATAATAAACATGTCATAAGTTATACAGGCTTATCGAATAAAAATTTTTTTAAATATTACAATTTTCTTCAAAAGATGGCTATTTAAATTATAATTACATAACATTTTCTACTAAAATAGAAATAGAATCATGTTAATTTTTAATTGAACTCTTTGTTCTGATTTTAACTCAAATATTGTTAAGGGGGGAAGCTTTTCTGACTTTTTAAATCATGTTACTAAAATTATTCATACTCACATATGATATGAATTACAACAAATCATAGCTTGCCCATCCAATAATTTTAGAGATATACTTCATCTTAAGCAACTTCCTACTGTTGGAAAACATTACTCAATACTGTACCAAGACTCTAAGAGAGTAAGTAGTCCTAAAGGTTAAAAAATATTGAGAAAATAATTTACATTGAGGAATTACAAGTCATGGAGGATTTTGTTTTGCCTTGAGAACTATCCAATGTCTAATATGATTATAGTATTCTTGTAAGTTTACTCTTCTATCCTTTAACATAATTTTAAGATGTATTTATGCTTTTTACAAGTTCTTCATATTTCATGTTTATAAACTGCTTATATCTTTTTTTTTATGTTCCTTAAACTATAAAATATTACTTTTTGTAACGTGATCCCTCTTAATCTAAAACAAAATATGTTTTTGAAAAATCTTCCTTACTTAAAATGTTTTCTTGTTCACTTCACACATGATCATTATTTTTCACATTTCTACATCAAACTCATTTCCTCTCACTTGACTTTAAATTTTTCTGTAAGCTATTATAAGACCTCGTGTTTTGAAGAAACTTTTGGATATTTTTCAAAAGACTCAGTGAATCAATTCAAAATTATATTTACTAACATTTTATTCACCTTATTTTAAATATTGACTTCTGCTAAGTAACTTGAAATTTTGCGATTTTTGATAATTCCAAATGCAGCAGTATTTCTTTTAAACTGTAAAATTTTTAGTGTCGTGCTATTATGTGTCATCAAAAATTTCTTTGAGAATATATCTTGAATGTTATATAGCCTACATTATATTTTAAAGAGGACTGCTGAGTGAAATTTATCTTGCTCACTTTTCTTCCTAGCATTCAAAAGAAGTAGTGAAGGTATTTAAAAGAAGTGATTCAATATCTTAAAAAATTAGTGATATTTGTTATTTAAAGTGCTGTAGTATTATGTTGATGCTAAGAAGGAATAACCGTTCTTAAATTTTATTAATTGATTTTGCAAAGGGAACATCAGCAACATCATTTACTGGGTTTAGAAAATGATTATTACATATTACCAAAACAGTCTAAGATATTAGAATTTTAAATTCTTTATTGAGTTTAATAGGTTTTCTTTTCAAATTAGAACCATTATCTTATCCTTGATCTTCCATGATTTTTTAAAAAATGTTCCATCGATATAAATCATGAATCACATATTTCTATTACTGCTTTGTCTTTAGTAATTCAGATAAGTACAACTGTTTTCCTAATTTATTTTCTCTTCTCAATCTTCATAACAAGTATTACTTTGACTATTATTTTCATGGGGCAACTTCTTTATAATGTGCACTTATGTGTGATTGTATAATATTTTCCATTTTTATTATTTTAAGTAATGTCTTGTTCGAGTTCATTTTATTCAGGAAGATATTATATCACTTATCATATTATAAACTATATCTTTATTGAACTAAATTGTTACATTATGTTTACTATCAAGTTGATTAGTTCATTTAAATAGAAAAGTAATGAAATATTAAGAATTATAACACCTTTACCAAACTTGCATGGGTTAAATCTTATTAATGCATTATATTTCTTAATTTTTTGTAATAAATCTTTATCCTTGAAACAAAAAATATTTTCGTAGTTTATTTTCTTTTTTCATTAAATTTCTTTAAAATCTGATTATAAAAATAAAATGTAATTTTAGAAAAGCACAAATATAAAAAATTCATTAAGATATCTACAACTATTATTGATGTATAAAAATAATCAAACTGTATATTAACTGCATTTTTTTCCACATATCTAAATCTAAAAAATTCAATTTTCCAATTTTTGCTTTGACAATATTACAATTAATATTGTGATAGAAACACCGAGCTAAAATAACAAAATAGTTTTACTTATGAAACGATTAGAAATATTCACATTTATAATGGTTCTAACATAGAAATTTCTTATCATTTAAATTCATATTATATACCAAAAATTATTTAATAACTTTTTTAGAATCCAAAATAAAAATCAGTATGAAATTTCATTAGTTTAGTTATAATTTTGCTGAGAAGCCCGGTGGCTTAGTGGCAGCGCTTCACGCTCCTATGACACAGGTCCGAGGATTGATCCTCAGGCTGGGCAAGGTTGGCTCAGCCTTTAATCCCTTCAGTGGGTCGATTAATTGAGTACCAAGCATGCTTGGGAAATAAACACTGGGAGTCTTACGTTATGCTGACCACTTTACTGGGACATATGCTTCGCACCCCAGGGCCCTCGGTCATGAAAACAGTTATGGGCACAGTAGGCCTTGGCCCACATGGGCTGTCGTACCATGGAGTTTAGTTTTAGTTATAATTTTGCTACCAATCACACACTTTCACAGCACTATTTTTATGTAATATAATCACAGAAAAAATTTACAAATGTGAAGTAATATTTCTTGTAAATTTTTTTAAAAAATAATTGTAATTAAGACATTGATTATGGATCTAATTAGTCCAGATGTGCAAAATATGATTATTGAGTGACAAACAAATCAAACCAGACTAAGACATTGATTATGAAATATAATAAAATTTTATATAATTGTAACCAAAATTGTAATTTTAAACTTTTGATATGAACTATGTATTAACTTCTGTACTTGTATATTTTGTTTTCGTTTTTAAAGTAAAATTTTTCCATATTTCAATTTTGTTTTGTTCAAATATTTGTTCTTTCAATATTTATAATATCAAATTTATTAACTTTTATTTAATTTTTTCCATAATCACTTAATATTAAAAAAAATTACAAACTTAATTATTTTGATCTTCTTGTTGTGCTGAGTGTTGGGAAGTTTTGGAATGTTAAAAACATAAAATGCTTAAATAAAGACAAACTATGATTAAAAGTAAAATCTGTGGAAATTTTAACAATTCCTGAAAAAAGTTGTTGAGAAATATTAGGCATGAATCAAATATTGAATTGAAAGAGTAATTTTGCTTCCTATATTTTATATCTATTTGAAATGACTCTAGCTAAACCTGTATTTTATAAAAATTAAAAAGATCAAATCCATTATAAAAAATTATATGCATTCTGACACAACAAAAAAGTAAACTTGCTTCACACATATTTTTATTTGGCTTCAGTTCAATAATTTGTGGCTTCAAATCCCACCTTGGGTTTGGATATTTGTAATATTCGGAATCCACTTTAAGCTGCAGATCGCTGTCTACGTAGCCTATGAATGAAAAAAAATTACCTATAAATGACAAACTTATCATACATATTTTTAACTTCATATTTGGTTTCCAACTCCTTCTTCTTTATTGAAACTTAATACAATATTACATTTTACTTTCTAACATCTTACCAAAGTATATAAATTTGTTGCAGTTTTCAAAAGTCCTCATCTATGTAATTCATTTTTGAATTCCTATATACTTTTATTTTAGAAGTTAGTCCTTAGTTAAATAATTTATTAACCTTTATTTGTATATTAATTAATGATTTCATTTTAGATCAAGCATTAAATTATATGAGAGAAATTATCAAGATGTCTTATGTGATTTATATTTTGCTGATGTTGTTGTTAATGAAAGAACTGCTGTAATTTTAATAAAAGAAACATTATTTGAGGAAAACTATGCTATTTATCATCTATATGATCAAATAAAATGTATGCACATGAAGTATGAATGTTGTTTAATAATAATTCATGAAGCTAAAGACAAAAAGTGAGTAAAAATATTTTACTTATGTTTTTTTACCCAAAATACTGTACATAGCAAAATTTATTGATATTTTATATTTAAAACTTTTAATGTAATTATAATATTGCAAAGAGAAAATACAGAATTTTTTTAAATACATATCTGAGTATTTTAACTCTTTTAATTATAATTTTTTGTAACAAATAAAAATATTTACTTTGAAATTAAAATATTAAGATCCAACTTTAAACTGTTCCAAAGCATGGGTATCAGTGTTATCTTATATCAAGACATCAATAACTTCTAATAATGAATATAAGAAAAAAGCATTATTGTGTAACTATATTTATAGTTTATAGGCAAATACAATCTTACCTTTCAAATTTAAAAGCAATGTATTTTAATAAAGATGGTTATAAACAAAATTTTGGAAAATTCAATTGTTGGAAAAGGCTATTATTTATACTTTTAATTCCTTCAAATTTTTAACAGTATGTATTAAAAAAAATTTTAATCTGATGTGAATGAGAAATTTTTTTTCAAAATTAAACACATTAATTATTGACAATAAAATATTTGAAAAATCTTTTATTGAGACAAATTATACATGTGTTTTAATAAAATATTTATCTTATAAAACCAGTTAAATATGCATATATTTATCATACTGTGTTGAAATTATTAGTGAAAGTTTTCAATGTTTTCAGGAATAATGACCTTGGTAAAAATAGGATCTCCAGCGAAAATATTTGGGAATTCTGCTTTACCGTGTGTAACTTTTGTAAGCAAGGAAAATCATGCAAAATAAAAGTATGTACTGTTACTTATAATCTTTAAAATTATTCATTTTTAAATTCAGTAATAGTATATTTTATAGTTTAAAGTAATTTCAAAAATAAATTTGCTGAGTGATGTTTATTTTAAAAATTGCTATTTTTATTAGCAAAATTTTATCATTTATTTGAATAGAGTAAAATAGTATTGTTCGTCAAATAAAAATCAATGATTTAGAAATTTTGTTTTTACAATTATAATTTAAGTGGAAATTAAATAATTTTGAAGGTTTAGTTGATTTATACATTATTTTATTTATATATAAGTAATATTGTGCATAACTACACATATCAGGTGTTCACATTTTCTAAATAATAAATTTGAATTTTTTTCGATTTTTATTTTATTATATATTTATTATTTATCTCTAAATATATGCTTAGGTATTAGGCTTCTTTTGCTTTTTTAGATAAATCAAAAATATTGTGGACAAGAATTCATTCAGTAATTTAAATTCTAAATATTTATTTTTTATCACCTTTACAAAAAATTTATATTTACCGATGTATTTTGTAGTTCTCATTAGAATAATTATTATTGTAATCATTCTTAGTAATGAAATACAGAACAAAATTTAATTCAGTGGAATTTGTATGATTCTTTATTTAAAATATACTCTCACAATTTGTTTTTGTTTGTATAAATAAAATTATTTTATTAAATACTTAATAACTTACTAATTTTTAAAATAAATTGTGTATAAACACTTTATTTTGAAATTGTTAATCTTTCATATTGTAAATAGAATGTTAAATTGCCTTCAATAACTTATACTAATATATTAATTTGAATTTATATGCTTTGACTAAGTATTATAATGAGACATTTTGCACATTAAGAAATATTTATGAATAAGCAATAAATATATTTTAAATTATTTGCTTTCTCTATTTGTTACTAATTAATGATTGCCTACCGATTGAATTTTTAGCAGGAGATGAAATTTTAATCAATCCCCATAAATTTATTAAGGGTTGCAACAGTTTTATCCTTATTAATTAATATAGGTAAACAACTTTTGTTAGAGGTGCTCATATTTTAATTGAAAATAGAACATTCTCCTTGCAATCTGCAATGTGAGAAGTTTTGGCAAAATACTTTTAATATTTACTCCTTTTATAATTCTTCAATGATAATTGTTATCTAACAGCATTATTTCACTATAATTATTAAATACTAATTTGCAATCAATTTTAAACTAAAAATATTTATTTTGCCTCTGTATATATTTAACAAATTGAAGTGCACTTGTGTTACATTAGTTAATTTTTAGACCATGTTCATAAAGTTTGAAACATTTATATGATCATCTCACTTCAGTTTAGAAGAGAAGACATTTATAAGTCTTTTCTACCAAACTGATAAAAAGAATAATCTTACATGCAGTATAGACCATTATCTCACTTATTTAAAATGTAATCATAATGTATAGTTTACAAAATATACCACTAATTGTAATTAAATATTTTTTGCTGTCTCACTGCAGATAAAAGCTCTTTGAATCTGACCTTTTTGCATCAAATATAGAAAGCAAAATTGAAATTTGTATATAAAACTTCAATAAAAATAATTGTGATAAATATAATTCCACACTAATAGATTTTTACAATTTAAGAGTTAATCCATGCTAAAACTAAACAAAATGGTAAATATTTTATGTATATATGTTCTATTAAATTCTTTCATAGCATAAGATTTAGTTTTGCTTTTATGGGTTCTTATTTTAAACATATAAACTAACTATCAAGAAATATGTGGTACTATTGAATAATATGGCTTCAGTCTAAAGCTATTAGACATTTTATCTAATCCCACTAATAAAAATGTTTCAAACTTTCGTTTAAAGCTTTTTTAAAGTTAATGATTAAAAAGCATAATTATTTTCAAAATTTTTATTTGATTATTTTTTTCTCCTAGCCATTTTTGCATTCAAATTTTATTTCTGGAAAAAATTTAAAACAGATCAAATTTTATGTTTTCAGATTCTCTATGCTCAGTCTATTTATGAAATAGCTGATTTAATCCAAAATATTGCTTCATTAAGTTTTAGAAATGCTAAATTTTATGACTGCATGACTTCTGAAAATTTTTTCAAAGAGCATATGACAAAAGTAAATGTATACTTTTTTTATTACGTTTTGATGTATATTGCTATATAATTTCAGTATTTATAATATTAATATTTTTACTTATATGTAATTAATTAACTCTAATTTGGATTACTTTATTTTGCTTTAAATATTTTGACACACAATATTTTCTATTTAAACTTAAAAAAATTTTCATATCAAATGTATTTATTAGCTTTATATTATATGAAATCACAATTTACAGTTGGATAAAAAAAAATCCATTCCATAAGAAAATCAAAATTAAAACAAATTGCAATTTAATTTATTTGTAATTTATATATTTTCAATGTTTATAGGTTTTCTAATTTATTCATCAATTTATTTTTATTTTTAAAAAAAATTTATTTACTGTCATGTTTTATTTAATTATAGGAAGAAATTTTTCTTGTTTCATTTCCATGCATTAATCCTTTTGTGTAAGTACTATTGATTTGATTTGATATTATTGATTGCACTTCTCAATATATATTGTATGAAAATATTACACTAATAAATTTAAATCACTTTACATTATTTTCTGTTGCAAGAATAGAATTTCTTTGGAACTACAAGCATTTCAAAAGTTAAAGGAATTATTATTCAAATCATCAGAAACTTTTGAATTGACAATGTTTATTATTCATATTTTATTCAGGTTTTCTAAATTTCCAGTAAAATGATTAATTTTATAAATATAAATTTTTCAGTCACAGTTCTCTTAGATGTTAACATTTTATTTATCTTTTTTCATTCAGAAAACAGTATAAAAGCTTTAGTTTTTTAGTAATTAACTTTATTATGTTATTTAATTAGCTATATTATAAACTAGAATCTTTAAACTTTATATTTGCTAATTAGTTTTATTTTAAATTTTCAGTTTCTTTAATTTAATGTTCGTTGTTAAATATCTTAATAAGTACAGTATTTGTTATCCTTTTATTAATAATGTTTTGTAATTGTCACTAATTTCTCAGAAATTGATTGCTTATTGTTTATCATTTAATATAAAGAAATAGCAATATTCCTTTTATACTGCAAGTTTTAATGAATAATAATTAAAATAATTTTTACTGTGCATAGTTATAATTCTGAACAAACCTTCTTCTAGTGGAAACTTATTGCTATCTGAAGCTTCTTTACCTGAATTATTAACCATGACTTGCAGTCAAATGATTAATAAATTTCCTTCTGTACCAGAAAATATTTTTAAAGTAAATTTTTACTTTATTTTTATAGTAGAATTATTTAATTGGTATTTTAAATGTAAATTTTGTGATTTAAGATTTTATTTTAGGAATACACATGAAACAAAAAAGTTATTACAGTTGTTAATAAATAATATTGCCTGTAGATTTTGCAATTTTTCAATAAAAGTTTTTTTTTAAGGAACGTGAATAAAATTTAAAATTTAAGCTTATATATATATATATATATATATATATATATATATATATATATATATATATATATTTGTTCTTTAAATAATTCAAGTTAGAGTGATGAGATAAAATAGGCTTGCTTTTCAATAATTGAATTAACAAAATTTTTTATTGTTTTGCTTCCAAACAATTTTCTCAATTATTCTGTAGATTGCCTTGTTATATCATAATACTGTAACTTGATTTGAATTATAATAATCCAACGAATATTAAATGAAATACACAAAATACACTAAGACTGTCATTCTGAGAATATTTATTTCTTTTTCTCACACACTATGGTTAACTATGGTTGTATAACAGCATTTTATTAAAACGGTTAACCATACTTATCTTTAAAATGTGAAGATGTTTATTTTCCTATGATTATCTTTATTAATAATCTGAGAGACTTCACTTCCATTAGAAGCAATGATTAGATAAAAAATAATTTAGCAATTAGTTTCTTATTTTAATGATTGTTTTTAATATTACTGAAAATAGGTTTACAAGAAATTTATTTCATAAGTTTTATTTGTAAGTAGGACAAAAATAAGCAAACAAAAGTAGCTTTTATTAGAAAAAATATTTTAAAGTATTAATAAGAAAACTTGGACTGTTTCATGTATTTTCATGTTACTAAATAGGAATTCAATAATTTTTTCATTGAAGTTATTTTAAAAATATTATATGTGTGGTTTTTTATGTGATAATATAATACATTATAGCTAATGAAATATTTCATTTGTTATAGCTTCAATAATTACATGAACTTTATATTACTAAAATTCATATATATTAAAGGCAATAAAAATTTTATTAGTGCTTTAGAATATTTATTAGTAAGTGTCATTTTAATAACTGATTTTAAAAAAGTGTCACTTGGTAGACTATACAAATACATGCTATCATGTTATACAAAAACAGCACTTTTATACAAATAAATTCTGATTAGGTACTTCAAATTCACATTCAGTGGTTTTACTAAAAAGCACTTTATTGAAGTGGCTCATTGACAAAATATTAATTTTTACATTTTTTGTCACTAAAAAATTTTTTATTAGAAATTATTCTTCAAATTTTTTAACTTATAAGGCAGCAATAAAAGATATTAAAAACTGCCTTAAGTAGAAAATAGGAGAGTTGTGAAAACAAAATAAATTTTAGTGAATTATCAATAAACTTTCTTTACCTCCTCTGTTTTTGTTTGATTTCTTATTAACAAGTGTTTGAAAGATTGCAAAATCAATATTTAAAGAAAATTTTTAAAAGTTACTAATATTGAAAAAAAAGATTACAATTATGAAAACATTTCAATAAAACTATAGTTTAGAATAAGGAATGATGATAAATTTTAATATAATTACTCAAATATTGCATAAAATATATCTTTGATATAATGTTGACTTTCCTTGATTACAATATTAGATTTTCTCCATACTTCTAAATAGATTTACTTAAACTCAGAAAGCTTAATTTCTGTTGTACATGCATGTAACTATCATTAAGCATTAAATAGAGTAAAGTATCTTAACTTTATAAAAAAGTTATAAAGTTTATATATTTTTGTTATCCAGAACATTTAAAAAGAAAGTTTTTAGCTTTAAATTTAATGTTCGAAAAATCTTATTCCTTTTACTTTTTATTCTTTATATAACAATTTGTTTAATAAGTAAAAAAGCATTTTATATAAAAATATAAACAGTAGAATAAAATGTTTATTCAGTTTATAATAAAAAAATTAAATACCTATAAAATATTGTTTAAAATTATTTTAAGTTTCAATTTTAAAAAATCTTATTTAATGCAAAAATAATAATTTATTTTCCATTTCAGCATTTTCATTCGTGTTTAGAGAAGGAATATCAATGTAATCTCCTTGAAACTCATAAACAAAATTTATCCCAATCAAGTGAAAAATCTGAAGAAATATCAGATAGTCAAAAGTCTTTTTATTTTTCCCCTATTCTTAATGATTCAGTCAGTCATAGTGATGTTAATTATGATGATATTGAGGTAAATGATGAAGAATTAAATATCTCTTCTCAATTTTGCAGACAGCTATCACAAACTAAAACTGCTTCTCCTGAAAGATCTTTAAAAGAACTTGATATTGATTATCTGTCTTTAAAATTAAGTCATAATTATGGAAACCTTATTAATGATTCAACCATTAATTCCATTGAAACTGAATCTAATTATATGTTTACAAATTCACAAGCATTGTCTCCACTAAAAACTAATTATGTTTACTCAGGTTCTCAAACTTCGAATGAAATGCATGAGTTTCAACCGTCAAATTTGTCATCAAATTTAAACAGTTCTAATCGAAACAGTCAAGAGGGAGATAAAAATTTTGAATATACTTTAGAATCTGTCCAAAACATATCAGATCCCTTTCCATGTGCAACTCTGAAGCGAAGTATTCCTAAATATTCTAATCATTCTACAAGTAGCAGTATTTACTCTAAAGATCCTTTGCTTTTTTTCAATAAATTTGTGAAGGACCCTATAAAGAGAAAATATCCATTTGTAGACTTTACTGATGACAGCAGTAGGAATAATTTGTGCAGCGTCATCTCATCGCCAGTTTCAAAAAAATCTTGTCGAATACAGAAAGGCCAATCTTCTAAGACTGTAACTAAAATGGATTTATTTCAACAGTCTCCTGAAGAAAGTCAACATGTCTTAAAAAGCCCTCTTGAAACTACTGCAGAAAATTCATTTTTTGGAAGCAGAGGTATTTAAATAAGTTTTGTAATTTATATTCTCTTAAGTTTCATTTTTTTGATAAAAATTAAACTGATTTTATTTATTTTTCTGATAAAAACATATAGTTAATCATGTATTCACGTATGTTTCTGCGGTAAAGATTTTAATTGCATGATTCTAATTAATTCTTTAATGGTACGATTCTTTCTATACATTAAATGCTGCATCTCTCAACATCTTCAAAGCATATATGAGCTGATTGAGTAATTTCCTATTCATGCTCATATTCTAGAGGAAATGCAAGCATATTAATTAGTATTAGTAAGTAAACATTTTATCATGTTTTCTAAAAGTTGCATTGTTGTTCATTACCTATATTCCTTTATGCATCAGTTGCACATTATATAAGTACTGCAAACCATTATTCAATAAGCTAGTTGCAACAATCTTTTTAATATTGTGGAGCTCTTGAAATTATCATTTTATTTCATAAATTCTCATTCAATAGTTATAAATGAGCATTTTTACATTTAAATTTACATAACAAATAGTACTGTATTTTGTAATATATATATTATGTTACTTAACAAGAGCATTACTCTATTGCATAGTTTAATTAATGATTGGTTTAAAAACAGTGAATTCTGTGTAACAAAATTTATGTTTCTGACATTTTCAAATTAAATTATACACTTAAAACAACATTGTTATAATATTTCATAAATTGATTTGAAATAATGGAAACACAATCAGTTGATTGAATTAAATCAATAATTTAAAAATAATTATTGATATCCCAATCAAAATATGTATCCTGCTAACTCATTTTAAATAGGTCAAAGATTTAAAATTGGAAATCATTTCTATATATTCTTAACTAATGTATGCTTCTATATAGTTTAAAAGTATGCAAAGTTTTAAAAGATTAAATAATTTATCAATAAAATATTGATTAAAATTGATTCAAACCATAAGTTTTTATTTAAAATGTTTATAAACATTTGCATTAAAATATTATTTGCATTAAGTAAATATTTTCTTAAAAGGAAAAAGGATAAAATTACATAACAATGTAAATTTATTCCATCAAAAAATTTTAAAACAAAATAAATATTGGTGAAGTAAAGGATGTGCTAATTTAATATTCATAAGACACTATTTCAGTTATCTAACTTAAAAATGTACTTAAAAAACTTCGGTCCAAAAAATGAACAGGAATGTGTTTGAGTAATATTAAAATGTTCCTGGAACCAGGGGGTACGTGTACCTTCCTGGGGCTTGAGCAGCCACCAGGCGCGTCGGCAAGTGGTGGATAGCCGAATGTCCTGTAGGAATGACAGGATAGCCTTGAATATAGAATCAGAGGCCGCGAACCAGCTTCCGTGAACCCTGGTGTTATGCGATCTGTGCCTAGGGCTAATTGGCACCGCGGTTTTGGTGTCTTAACGGAGCCTCTAGTTGCTTGGCGAACTTCTAGAGTAATTTGCCTTGCCCAGTAACTCAGGCAATGCTGGGTGGACTAATATTACCTGAGCTTTTTAATTGTTATCTTGTGGCTGAAGAGACACAAGAAGTAACAAACCTTTCTGCATTTGCAGGTGAAGCCTCTAAAGTAGACCTTGCTGAAAAAGACAAGGGAACTCAGAGGCAATCTTGTAAAGGGGCAGCAATGAATCCTTCACTTGAGGTAGAAATGACCTCCAAACCATCTTCTTCTGGTGAAAGTCAGGAAGCTATTCCTAGCATGACTGACTTTCTGACCAGATGGGACTGTTTCAGCAAGACCTTATCTGCTGGAAATGTCATATGCAAGAGGAAACGGCAGAGCATGTCATTTACGAATGTGAGGCTCTTGCCCTCCCTAGATTAACTTCTTTAGGCTTCATCCATACTAGAGAGTTACACCTAGACTCCATTAAAGGGTTATCGGACTTTATTAGTAAAGTGGGTGACCCGAGCAACTGGAACTAGGAAACATTGGGTTTGGGGTTAATGGTACAAAATGCTGATAAAAGCAGAGGTGCCCAATGACATACAAACCCAATTTTTAAGAAGAAGAAGAAGAATATTAAAATGTTACTGCTTAAAATTATTGTTTCACATATTCATATGAATCATTTGAACCGTTTTAGTAAAAATAAAAATTTTGGTTGCTTTTAATTTCATATTTTCATTGTCAATTAGCAACTTATGAAGTATTTGTTTGTGTGTATATACTTTACATGATTTTTGTCACAATATTTCTTTTTCTTAATACTTACTATTTGTGCAAATTTGAATTATGTATCAATTTTTTTCATTGTGAACATTCCTTTATTAAATTAGAAACAAAATTTTTACCATTCTAGCCTTCAATTCAATGGTCCATAAGTTTGATTTCTACCTTCGTCTTAAATACTTGCTGTTCAGGATCCACTTTAGTGGATAAAGAAAGAACATTGCTTCTTTATGTTAATCAATGAGATTTAAATTATCATAATTATAACTAACTAGCTGGCTTTAACTTCCAGGGAAAAACACGTTTCTAACTTAAAAATTGCGATTTGGAAAAATAACTATAGTTACTATTTTTTAATGATATTATCTGACTTTAATTTATTAGCTTTTATATAGATAAGCCAAAAACAAATAAAATGTGGTGTAGATGGTTTAAAAATTCCTTTTAATGACTAAGCTATAAAATATGGGAGCCGGAATTCTTTTCATTCAGTTACAATTTTTTCAAATCGGTATGTTGTATTGGAAAAAACGTAAGTACATTCTTTGTAGTAGGTAATGTATATACGATTGTAGTTATATGATTAGTAGTTATATGTATTAGAAACATGCTGCAAAATTTACTTTTGTTTTTGACGAATTTATGTTGTGGTTGGATTTGGATCTTATAGTTAATTATTCTTATGGTCTTGGATAAATATTTACTATTTTTACAATTAATCTTTGAGTTTAATAGCTTATAAAAATATTTTATATAACTTCTTAATTATAAATTAATTAACAAAATTAATTAAACATTGTTAATAAAAGAATAACCTAAATATTGGCTTTCTTGTTCAATGCATCGCAAATAAAAACGAACACTTTGAAAATAATTATATAAGCATTTAAAAGCACACAAATGAATTTTTAAATGTATATGTAGTAATGCGCAATAATTTTTACAGATACCCAACCTATATTAAAATCCATTCCAATGACACCTAGAACAACACGAAAGCTATCATATAGAGGGGCTAAAGGTCAGACGAAATTGGTGTTCTTATAATTAAGATTTACATTGCATAATTGATAAAACAATCTTTCTTTTTATAAATTTAGAAATATTGAAATATTTTGTACTTTTTGTCATTAAATATCTTTTCTTTCATGTAATAATAATTTATGATTCTATTGTATTTTATTGAGATGTAATTTCATGTATTTTATTGCTTGATTGAATATATTCATTAATAAAATATGTTCTAATGGAAACTGTGTATTCTTTTAAAGTCATTTTAATTACTTTTATTAAATACACGAATAAAAATATCAGTAATCATTTAGTCAACTATTTAAATAATTAGATTGCTTTCAATTGCTAATGAAATACTGCTAGGATACTATAAAAATCGTCGTGAACGTCGGTGAAGATGGCTGACTGTTTGAGTGCTTAGAAAACAAAATTTTAAGTTGATTATTTCTTTTATGTGAATGTTTATGAATATGCAGGACTGTAAGTTTGTATATTGTGTATTTTGTCTTGTGTAATAAATAATAAACAGAGAAACGGTTTTTATTTATATACGCACTACTTCCTACCTCTTGGCAATTTAATTAAGCAAATCACTAATCCTATTTCTCATAACACTTGAACATCCCTTCCCTTGTTATTCATTTTAAAAGCAATTAATAGATTAAAAAAAATTTTTTTTTCATCTACATAAAATCATGTCTTATATATATACAATAAAAAAAATGCTTAAATTTCTCATTTTGTTTTCTATTATAAAAATAAAGAATTAATTTTTTATAATACAAAATTATTGTGTTTGAAAAATTCACTTTTAAAATGTAGAACTTAGCAGTGTTGCTCCATTTTCTAAATTTTAGTTATGAAAGTCTAGTTAAGAAAACATTTCCAAATCCAATGAAATACTAACATAATACTGTCATCTATCGGTAGAAGTTGATATTTTTCCGTGATTGAATTTTCTTATAGTTGACTGATTATGCTTTTTTAAAATAAATAGGTCATTGACTTTTTAATATTTTGGTTAGAATTTTTCTTAATGAGAACTTAACATCGCCGTGATCGTATAGTGGTTAGTACATTGCGTTGTGGCCGCAATAACCCAGGTTGGAATCCTGGTAACGGCGCATTTTTATTCACTAAATTAAAATATTACATGCATCCATTTTAACATCACTTTTAAATGACTAATAATATACTGGTGCATAACATGAAAAGTACTTACTTTAAATAAAAGTCTGTGAAAAGACACAATAATAATAATTCCCATTTACGAATTAAAATTTTATACATAAAAGCTCTCTTCTTTTTACGAACTCATTTTCATGAATGCGTTTATTTTTTCTCACCTGATTTTTTTCATTTTATGATTGAGAAAATTGTATCGAAATTATACTGGAAAATATTAAATCCTTCCAATTGTGTAGAACTAACTGTACTGTTCAAACTTCAGTATTACAATCCACAAAACAGATTACAACCAAATAGCTTCTAGTGCAAATATTGTAATATTACGTTACAATCAATGTCAATTTTATTAGAATCGCTTATTAGAATCTCCTGATAAAATTGACATTTTACTTGCACTTGTCAATCTATGCTTGGACTAAAATTCTAATAAAACGATATATAACATTTTGTGTGGCAAGCAAGATTTATTAAAGAAAACATTATAGAAGAAATCCAATAAAATTTATTATGTGATTATATATGTAATATGATAAAATAAAATATCATTCTATACAAATAATAAAAAAATATGAGATAAAATAAATTCACTTCATTATGCTATGGTTGCTATTAATTTTTGCAATATATCTAAAACAAAACAAGTATTTTTATTGTTCATAAGTTATTATACAATTATTATAATATATATATGAATCACATTTTGAAAGTTGATATTTTGGCAGAAGTGAAAAAGTGGCCTTTTTTGTGAAAATAATTGTCATTTTAAATTTTGATTCCTAATTTTTTGTTTTGTTATGTGTATGAAATATAAAATCTTCCCTGTAATAAAAGTAACTTTAAAAATTAATATATAAAATTAGTTTATCGAACTTCTGTTTTATATTAGTTTGAGATGTATCCTACTAATGACTGCGTTATGTGAAATAAAATTTGAATTGCTATGTAACAAAACAGCCGAAACTATGGTATTTCTTTAGAAATATGGAACAAGTCACTCATTTTAACATTAAAAATACTGTAACTACTATATTATTTATTTAACAATACAATCGTAAGGTTTTTGAGAATTTTCCTCAAAATCTTTTTTAAAAGGAGGTTAAAGAAACGTACATACATGGTAATAAATTTAAGATTTTCAATGAAATGAAATTATTTTTACAATTTTGTTAGTGCTGCCATCTATTAGTATTTGTTTATATTTTTCTTGTTTGATTCAGAAGATACAGATGTTCAGTCGCAAATAAAGGATCATTGATAGTAGTATTTTCTCCTAAGCTAATTTGCCGTTGCCGTGATCGTATAGTGGTTAGTACATTGCGTTGTGCCCGCAATAACCCAGGTTCGAATCCTGGTCACGGCAATATTTTACGAAATCTATATTTGATATACATCATCTAGCAATCAAATATAGATTTCGATATAAATAAATTAAAAATATATAAATAAATTAAAATTTATTGAATACACTTTTTTTCATTCCTACACATGTATTAAATTATTCTCATTAATCAGAATTTACGAATTAAAATTAAGTGTTCCAGTTTTTAAATTTTAATTTTTATGTTAATTTTAAAAATATTTGTATACTAGATTTTTTTAAATTTAAATACATTACTGAAATAATGTTCAGAATTTTAAAAAAAGGACAATTTTGAAAATAACAAAGATCGCAATAAGAGATTACAGCTTTTAATTTCGATAGTCTCTAATATTCCCAAGGTTTTCAATTTTGACACTTTTCTCTCTTTTTGAATTATTTCATACACCTAGAAGTAAACTTTAAATCCATTAAAATGAAAAATTTATGAATTAAATCTAAAATAGGAAGTGGAATGTTAATTCACACTAGCATCTTATGAAGCAATGAAATAAAGAATATTAATGAAATTTTCGTTTGATATTTAAATTTGATTCAATTTTATAAACATTAAAAATTTGGAAAACAAAAATTTGAATAATTTTTTTCTTCGTGAATCTATATAAGTCCAAATATAAAAAATAATTTTTAAATTAATAAGTTCAGATACAAATAATTAGTTTCAAATTTAATTTATATGTTATTTTATAATTCATTCTTATTTAATGATTTCTATATCATTAAGTGGTCAAAAGAAAAATTAACACAGCACTCTAATATATTGCATTCTATTTTGTAATTGTAACATACGACACGAAATTTTTTTTTACTTTTTATTTAAAAAAAAGTTAAAATTGGAATACTAAGTGTTTGTAAAAAGCCTAATATATTTTTTTATCTTAATAATTCATAAATCAAAGAAGGTATAGACAAAACTATGGTTTAAATTAATAGCGGTACTTCCTCACCTTCACACCCATACACAAACAAGCGTGCGCAAACATGCATGCCAGATTTCTGAAATGTTCAAACCGTGATACCAGAATGCCCCCCTCCCAGCATCGCGGGTGTTCAAGTGTACACAGTATTGAGGGAGGGGAGTTATAATGTTTCAGAATTCTCAATTCAGTAAATAAATTTTTACTGATTAGTAACCTGAATCAGACATAATAGTTGTTGTTCCTTATTCCACTTGATCTAGTACAATCTAGACCAAATCCAGTAGATCGTTCGCCCAGAGAAAGTCCCGAACCAGCGCAGGGTTTTCAAAAAGATCTCTCTTATCCAAACCCAGGCAGGAGAGCAGATGGTCCGGAGAAGCTCGGTGGAAATTACACCTGAGGCACTGAGGGAACACTTTCTGACCCTGAACGACTGTAAGGGTGCGAGAATGTCCAGTAATGAGCCTGGTAATGGTGGTTTGCAATTTCCTATTGCCCTTCAGCTCCAGGGCAGCCCCAGGATGGTTTTGTTCGTACCAGTCATGAGTAGGTGGGATCCTCCAAGTCTTGCTGTTTTCGGCTTTGGCCTTTGAGAAAATTTCACTAAACGTAAGTAATCCACCATTTTCAGTTGTTTCAGCAGAGCCCTCCTTAGCCAATTCATCGGCCAAGTCATTGAAGTGGAGGTCAAGAGAGAGACATAACAGTAAATGACATAAGCTATAAATTGAAACACTTTATTTTTATACGTTAATATTTATAAGTTACTTAAGAAGAAACTTTATTTCTATTCCTTATTTTCAAAGTATTATTAAGTATTTTAAAAATAAGGAATAAAAATTTGAGCAATATTTACATGTACTTTTCATTGACTTAGGACCTTTTTTTCAGAACGTATTTTTATTTTTATTCTTTAAAAAATCTTCATAAGTTAATATGAAATTATTTTACACATCAGTAGATTAATTAACATAACTATAGATACCTTTATCACAAAGCCCTGTGTCATCAATCCATGTGTAGCTCATCAAAGAAAATACTATCTTGACTGGTGCTAATGTCACAGGTAAGCAGAAGGCATACACAACGATCTGTGGATCGGGAATTGGAGATTGTTGTGTAATTCTCTTTGAAGTAACCAAGCAGCCTGAGCCATTTTTCACCATTGGGGCAAAAATGCAACACCCCCTAGGAAGATGGCACACCCACTGGGTGCTCCATTGTATAAGTTGCCATCACCTTCGACCTTTGTAGTGCTAAATTAGTGATGTAAAATTCCCGGGAATTTTGAAGCTTGGGAATTAACTCGGGAATTTTGGGAAAAAACCGGAAATTTTGGGGAACATTGGGAATTTTGAGGGAATAAACTCAGCCAATCATATTTCGTTTTAGAGATTCTTTTTTCGCATGTATATGAAGCGAAGTGAAGTAAAATTTGATATCTAAATAATTTTTAAACAAAGTGAAATTTTATTTTCTAAAATAAGCATTCATAAAAGCAGTGAAAAGCATAAAATATGAATATTAAAATTGTAAAAAATTTAGTATTGAAAAATTTCAACCTAGGGGATATTTTTATATCGGTGTATGGCGAGATCTGTCGCTAAGATTGTTGGGAAGCCAATGTTTCTCACAAATATATATTTAATGAAACTATGAAAATAAACTGAAAATTGTTATTTGATCAAAAATAATATTGTTTCATTGTAACAAATAGTGAATCTTTTCTTCATATCTATTTATACATTTTCAGTTCTTTTAGGTTGTAAGAGATTTATTATTTTTTGCGATCATTCTTTATATAGTAGATTTGTTTCTTATATATTCGAAATTACTTTATTTTTAAAAAAAATGATTTTTTTAAATTTTAATGTATTATTTTTCTTAAAAACAAATTATTTGAAAAAAGTAAGGAAGTACTTGATTTTTTCAGTCTTTGTAATAAACTGAAAATTGATGATTTAAAAATAAATAATGCCAAGCAAATTGCTTTCACTTTTGTTTTGACTTCTAATTGACAAATTTTTAATTTATCAATGATACAAAACGATACCGTGTCATGTATTCTTCTCAACTGAATATGTGTAATTGGTGCACAAATTTAATTAATATGTAAATGAAAGTATGTGGTGAGGCGACATGTAAGTTGTGAACAAAAAAGAGCTCTTCCAGCGCGAATCATCATTTAAATAATATCTTGTAGGAATTAATGTGACAAAAAATGTCTAAAAAAATTTATATAAAAAATTTTTTATCCACAAATGTAATCATGAATAAAAATACTTTTTCTTTTATTATAGTTAAAATACTTAAAATAATTTTCTTTTATATTTTAAGATTAATTAACAACTTTTAAGTACAATATATATAATGCACACTTTAAATAAAACTATTTTTATTTCTTTTGCAAGGATCTGATACATTAATTTACACAATTACAATATATCTACAGTTGAATTATTCATTGAGTTTTTGAAAACAATTTTTTACAACATTAAAAATGATTTCAAAACAGTATGGTAGAATCAAAATCTCTTTAAACTATTATTCATCAATTCTAAATGATAAGACAGAAAATATGGGCGAATTAAAAAAATTATTGATAATCTGTCATTGAAAATACTTCCATTTTTCAGAATTTAGTACTAGAAATGGAAATAACTTTATGATATTATGAAAATAATTTACGAAAGTCAAGCAATTGAATTCTGAAAAAAAGTGTTGCTTTTTTAACATTTTACACTCACATAATCTTGTAAAAAAATTTAAATTATTTTTTAATTCAACGCATCTTGCTTTTCATAAAAAGGCTGAAATCTGTTATTCTTTTCAAAAGAAGATTTTTGGTTAAAATACTAACTCTAAAAATATTAATGCCAGTTTATAGAAAAATAATATACCTATTTTCTTATATCAATCTTGTTATAAAAACTTGAAAACTTATATTTTTAAGAGTTAGTTCAGCTTGAATTTTTACACACAAGATTAAAATTTGTACATGAGACAAAAATTTTAGGACAATTGAAAAATCTGTAATTTTGTGAATTTTTTATTTCCAATTCAAAAACTTGAAGTAACCATAAACAATTTGTTCAGAAAGGATTTTAAAAATTGTACAGATACATTTAGAAATCTGCACAATAAAAAATCCCATCTAAATATGTTTCTACCTGTTACCTTGTGAAATAAAATTAGGTATTATTTCTCTGGTAGAAAATATCTAATATTTACAAATATAAAAATATTGCTTAATAAATACTGATTGATTTTTATGAATTTAGTTGTTCAACATGAAAACTGAAGTGGATATAACAAAAATTGTTGTAATAAATAATGTATAAAATTGAAGCTACCTATTTTACTGTAACAACACTAATACTATATTTAAAACAACCAAATGACATTAAATATCATAAATAATAGTTTAAAAATAGTTTTTCAATGTTTATACTACTTCTTTCATGATGGAAAACCAACTTGATGCCCAGTGATATTAATCTGTCAAAACGTAAGCCTTTGTAATGATGAAAAGGGAAAATCTTTGTAGCGAGGTATTAGAAACAATATCCTACCTCCTTTCTGGCTTCTTAAAACTAATTGCTCATTTTAAAATAGCAAGTTTCGAGCATATTAAATGCATTGTAAATTAATGCATGTAGGTCATAGAGATATGCTGTCAGAAGGAAGACTTGTGAACTTCAGCTCACTTTAAAAAATTTCAAATACATAGACGAAAAGTTTATTTTTTCTGGGATAAATGTAAAATACAATGTAATTTAGAATTTATAAAAACTCTTATTTGAAGAAACATTTAACATATCACACATGAACATTATTATTTACAATCTCATATAAGTGTGTTAATACCAACCATCAACATTTTCTGTATAATAGTTGATAATTATAGTGAAATTACATAAGACACATTTTTGAATTGAGAAAAAATCTTGATTCATTAAGCCCCTGATTATGTTATGTGTGTATACATATTTAAAATTATGTAATCTGCATATATATATATATATATATATATATATATATATATAAACATCTCTATATGACATAATCCTTTAACTAAGCAGAACTTTTAAAAGCACTTTTCAGCTCACATAAATTAATCAAAATGAAATTGGTAAAAATTATGGTGAAAATCAAAAGTTTTGTCTATTATCTAGTTCATTTGAAATTATAATGTAACAAACACAAAAGCCATATCCAGGAAACTTGGAATATTTTATATACTATTATGAATACTATCCAACCAAGTTAAAATTTAACTTTTTCCAAATTATTGAAAAAAATCCTCAGAAATACCACCTAAAAGATGGAAAATAGATATCTCAAGATGTTGAAAAAGAGGAAATGGCAAATGCTAATAGCAGACAGGTTCTGCTAGCTACGATAAACAGGATTTAAAGGTTGTAACACTGATAAAGAAGTTTATTATATCGACACAAACTGGACCAATTTACATAAATTTAATATACGAAACACTTCATCAAAATTTCCAAGTAACTTCAAATTAATCAATTAGCACTTTTCAGCCACTATATATATTCAATAGCCACTATTTAACTTATAACTTTCAGTAAAAGCAAAATTATGATATAAATCTCAACAAATCTAAAATTATTGGAACTAACATGCATATTCAAATTTTAAAAGGTCCATAATAATGAATGAAATTTAATATTCTTGTCATGCAACCCAACAAAATTACTGATTTGTTATATCATTAATAATCAATTAAATTAACTAGTAAGGAAATCCAACATGCTTATTTAAATCTAGTTATTCTATTTAATTTCTCACCAACATTTCCAATAATAAATAGCTTCATTTTAATGAGGAATGATATATAGTGCATTTTCCTGCTTCTTTATTACATGCAAATAATTAGCAATTTTAAACACAGACATTTTTTATATGACAGTATTAAAGTTCAGATATTTTCCAAATCTCAAACACCAATTGTAAACTTTAATAAATATAACAGTTAAAAATTGGGAAAATGTTCTACTAATATTAATAAGAATCAGTATTTATTATAATCTATGAACAATCAGTTTTGTTACGAAGGTTTTTGCATTAGTATTCTCTAGAAAGTATGTACATAACACTATGTAATAAATCCTATAGCAATTATATAAGCATTTATGAAGTATATCTATGCATAAAAAAACTTGCAAAAGAAAAAATAAAATTATCAGTATAGTTCACATCATTACTTTTGATGGCCAGAGAAAATGATAGTCTTTTTGTAAACAATACGTATAAAATCTGATTCGAGATAAGCAGATATTTAAACATCTGATTTAACCACCGAAAATAAAACCACAACAGTTAAAAATTACCTTTTAACTATTGCGGTTTTATTTAATGAATGTTTCAAACTATAGATGTACATCCAGGCTATTACTTTTATCTAAATTGATCAAAAATAACTCCAGATATCTAATGAAAAACAAAATGAATATCTATATACACTAACGATTGACATTATAAAAAATTTTCGTATGCAATTTCAGAATCAGTAATTAATCTAATCTACTGCGTTTGATTTAACATTAAGTTTACAAATAATAGTAGAATAATATTTTTCGAGGAATATATATGTGAAAGACAGCATATCTAAACGATTTTTCTGTCCAAAAATTTAATAAATACACATTCAAATAGTAAACATTACGAGTAACAATTACAATGAACACAACTGAAACCCCTCCAATCTTTACAAACAGCTGTCATCTTTTTTCCAAATTTGTTTTGAGAAACTTCTATTGCCATAAATGAAAGTAGAAATCATTTAAATTTATCTTTTTAAATATATTATGTGGTTTTAATAATTAAAAACTTATAAATTGTTAAGAAAATTCAAATTTTTCTACAATTTTTAAAATTTGGGAATTTTCAAAATTCCCGGGAATTTTGAAAATTTCCATGGGAAAAAACCCGGTTTATTCCCGGAAATAAACCGGGTTTTTTCCCATCCTTACAACACTATGCTAAATGGATCAAATCCCAAGATCAACCGGGCATTGGGGAAAAAAAATCTCCACTTGAACTATGGTAGTCTTTTCTTGTTTCCACTGTTCCCAATTTGATTGCAAATATTCCTTAGCTACCACAACTTCGTTACACAGCTGTATTCATTGTTTATTTTCATGTTGTGGGTACATAGAAAGACTGCTTTCAATTTCAGAATTTTTGGCGTTTTCCCAGTCAACAGCATTTGTTTCTGTCAGATTGACCAGTGAATAGAGTATTTAACGTTTCCAAAATTATTCTACCAGTACACACAAGGCACATCTTTTATTCTTCTTAATGTAATTATCCTAAATAATCCTTCACAGTAAATTATTTTGACATTTTTGATCATCTATAAATCAAATTTAAATGAAACCAACCGGGGCACTAGCATTTTGTCTGTAAACTAACACATCTGGCAAGCGTATACACATACACTATATATATATACAATTTATGTTTTCACACAATTTAAAAAATCTCCATACCCAATTTGTTTTTCTCATTTGAATAGCTCTTCTTTTGAGAACTTTAGGCATTCTCCTTTTGAAGTTTCAATATTTTCTTTATCATTTGCATTGATATAGCACGAACCCAGAGAACCCGTAATATAACGTTACTTGACAAAAATCGGAAATTTTTAGGGATTTGCAAGACATACATCGCTAACCAAATGAAAACATAGGGGACATTAGAGACCAAAAAACCAGTATTGTAACCACTGTAACTGCACACTTTGCCTGTAGATGATGTGAGATCGACTGTTGCCTTCATATTACACGTGTGATGAAAAGCGCCTACGTAAGTGCCCTATGGCAAGAGATTTGGATCTATTATTTTCAGAATCACAACATATCAGATTTCAGTCTTTTTATAAACGTGTTTCATCAAAATTGGAACTAGAACACATATTTATATAAGTACATCATACAATTTTCGTGTGTTTCAGGTTATAATTCGGATTTTTAAAGTCATTTACGGATCATACTTTAATATGAGTTTCATTATCTCATTAATTATAAGTGATTTATATTATTTTTTTGTTGGAATATATTTATTACAATTAAGAACCTTTCTTTAAGGAATTGAAAGGAATTAAAAAAGTGATAGAATGTAATAAATGAAATTACTAATAAGTGGATGCATACACACTGGATATAAAATAACTATTTATTAATTTTAAAAACAATTAAAGAAAAATCAAACTATTAAAAAAATTTAACGAAATATTTCTACAAATTAATAGAGGTTTTTATAATTTTATATTCCTTATATAAAGCGGTGAAAAATACATTAATAGAATCTGTATTCATTCTGCCTGTTGTCGAAAGTATCGTATCGTGGGTTGAAGCTCCTGGTGTTGGCTAGGGGTGCAGTGAAGGACACCTGTGGATTTCGGCCACTGTATCTGAATCCGTCACCACCATCCTGATAACGTCTGATACCTTGCTGCTGGAAACTGTCCCCACGCTGGAAGTTTCTAGAAGTGTAGTCCCTGTTTGGACGAGTGGAGTACTGGACCCCTCGGTAGTTATCCCCACTGTCCCTCGTCAAGAATCTGCCCTCTCGTTGACCACCATAGAAGTTGCCAGTTTCCTGATGCAAAGTTTCTTGGAAATCCCTTCGACCAGAAATGCCCAGTCCTAAAGATGGGCGTCCCTATGTTATAATACAAACAGAAATCAGACAAATTGTTATAAGAAATACTGTATGAAGATATTAAAAACAAATGTATATCTTATAATGTAGTGGATGGGATTTTTCGAATACTTAAATTGTCGTTAAAGCAAACGTTTTGCATTCATAAGTTTTATGGAAAACGATTTTTTTAGAAAATATACATTTAGAGCTAAATGTGGCATCCGTTAAAGGAAAAAAAAAATTGTTAATTACAGAAAAATGATTGTATGTATTATATAACATGTATTTTTAAGATCAATTTAATAGGAAGAAAATTCAATTTTATGAAGAAAAATTTTAAAAATATGATATTATGGTTAGAAAATAGAGTGACAAGAAAGTAAGTTCGGTCTTACGTTTGTCATATAATAATTTGTAAGTAAATTACATTTGTAAAATAAATGCCATTTTTTCTACCCAAATAAATAAAAATCGTAATAAATATAAAATTTGCATTTTTAGTTATCAAGAGATATTTAAAATAATTCTGTGAGGTTAGGTTCATTACTCAACGATTATTTTTTTGTTCAAGAGACTAGATCGATATAAAATTTCAGTCTTATAAAGAGAATATAAATTGCTACAAATGTTCCTACCAAATTTTGGTATCGAACAATGAACTGATAGCCAAAACGCTAGCGATTAAAGTGCATTAACTAATACGGTTACTTTATGAAAATTTTCTCAACAAGAAATTCTTGAGTGTAACTATCATTCATCTTAATTGCCTTTCTTATTAATTACTAAATGCATATTGCTTTCAATTAATTAACATGTTTTATTTGATACAACATGGACAATTTTCATTAACTGTTTGACATCGCTTAGGGGAAGTCTAAAGTGCCAAAATCTGTTGCAAGATATTCCAATATCCACCATTAAAATTGCTTTCTTGGAAGATTTGTCATAGTGGGCCGTATTCACTTTCGTAAGAGTGGAAATCCGGGAAAAAAATTTTCCAAAACTGACATCGACAGATGCTCATGCAGAATACAGAATTAAAAATCCATATTTCGTTATGCAATAGTAGCTAGTATAGAACCCGGGATTTCATACTCTGAAGAGCGTTGTCTTACCACTAGGCCACAGCAAAATCTTTTACAGTTACACTTCAACTAATTTTAAATTATAGGTTTTTATAATAAATGTTGCTGCTTATTCTTTTTTTATGAAACATTTAACAATTAAGCGTCTAGAATAAAAATGGCGTGAATAATCCACTTACCTGATAAGTTCCAGGATTGTAATTCCGGATGCTGGAAACGGGAGTGTTAGTCAAGGTGTGAGTGACAGCTTGAGCCACTGTGAATGTGACAGCGAGGAGAATGTAACACTGAAAGGAATTCGGATTTATTAACTTGTCTGCTTTAAAATAGTATGATCTACACATTTCGACATTTTTTTTAATAATTCTTCAAGCTGTTTAAAAAAACATGAACCAGTTTTAAGATTTAGAGACTTGAAACACTCGGCTGTTTATCCACAATTTCAATATGCAGATTATTTTCAACTACAATTTTCAGTTACCTGAATCTTCATGGTTTGAATTCGGAGTATTCGACTTCAATCTTAATTTTTACTTCCTACATTTTATTTCATTTTTTTGGTTATTCTAGATTAAATAAAAGAAATGTATTTTTTAAACACCGTACGATACGATTTAGTAATTATAAATTTCTGCGATTTATGGAGAAATAATTATGTATCCTCAAGTCTCAATTCTTGCATATATTTAATACAGATAATTAATATTGTATCAAATTAATAGTCTTATTTGATAGGTGTTAATATATATTGCAATCATTCAGAAATAGAATTCAAATGCTACTTTTAAATTATTTTCTTAATCAGAAAGTATAAGTAACATATTATAATTAACATTAATTAAAAAAGAATTTTGTATATTTTAAAAATAAAAGGATTGTTCTTTAGTTTTTTTATATCCTATTTTAAAATAATTTTCATTGTTGCTTATATTTCCATCTCTGATTTACAATTTGCGAGTTTTACATTTTAACTTCCAAATTTCGTTAAATTTTGCTATTCTTCGTTTTCGACAGTAAAAAAAAATCCAACTTACATTTTCATAATTTAATAATATTTAAAATATAATATTTAAAATTCATTTTTAAAAAATTTTCATAAAAACTTAAGTTTATTTTTTATCATTCTCCAAGTTTCTGATATGAAGAAACTTCTTTATATTAATTTAATTTACGTTGAATAAAGTCATTTGATATGAACATTAACGATTCAAATTATTTGGAATAAGACTGAATTGTTTTCCTCCTGTGAAATTTGGAAATAATCTATTTTGACACAAAACCTTATTACGCATTTTGATTTCTATGTACAAAGATTTTACTTCTGACAAATTTATGAAATTGTTTCGAGATAAAAAAAATTTCAATGATATAAAATTAGTTTGTTGATTTATCACTCACGCAGTGGTCACTTTTTTGCACACTATAATTGTTCTCAGTTTAAAGTGAATTTCGAAATGATCCAAGCATATACTACTACTAGTTGTTGTCGTGTGCCCGCTAGGTTGGCGTTATGGGGTGCGCAGCTCCACTTTTCCAACTGAACCATATTTGGTGAGGAGTCCGACTTCCTCAGTACACACATGCAATAGGTGCCCGTTTATAGGGTAGGCACCCATTCATACAAAGAAAGGGCAAAGACAGGATAGACAGAGAAAGAAAGTACACCCATGCCGAACTGGGATTCGAACCCAGGACCTCCTTATCCGCATTCAGGCACTCTGAGCTCTAGACAGGGTTGGCTAGTAAACTAAGGATATGAAATCTTATTAAAATATCATGTTGAAGCTTCTCGTTTATCAAAAACATTACGATCATTTGGTAGCGTTCTTTTCACAAAAACAAATTCAATGTTAACTTAGAATGTATTTAGCTTGCTATTACACTCCTTGCAAATTTCGAGTATCAAGCAATTTTCGATTCATACTCGTTTGATTTCATCTGAAATAAAAAAATCCAAGATAAGGTCCAAATCAGTTGAATTTACCTTCTTAAAATACAACCTCACTTCCCTTATTGGTAACTTATCTTAAAACTATAAAAGCTTATTTGTTATTAAATGCTCAAGAACAGTGCTGAGATTAAGGCATGGTATGGCATTCGAAGTTGTCGCTGTAAAACTCAACTACATCAAGTAGTTTTAAGTGATTGAAATTACGAAAGAAAACTTACCTTCATAGTTCGCAATGTTTCAGAACGTTTGTCGCTGAAGAGGTCAACAGGACGGTTTGTGGAGAGTCTCGTGCCGGGGTTTCTTTTTATACCATTCCAAACTTCAACTTGCTCAACTGGAATCAACTTAATCCAAAATCGAAGTCATTTGATAACTGGGTGTTTAGGTTTCTGGAAATAAAAGTGACAACCACCTTACGATTGATTTCACACCAAGGACGAAACAGATATCGGATAGTTCTGTGGGTCATTGTTGGATTTTTTCCCTTCAAGATTCAAATTTCACTCGTTGAATCGTTTTAAAATTGTATCGATTCGAAGGAATTTTTTTATTCGAAAACCCAATAAAAGCGAGAATATTACCAAAGTTTCTATCTTTCTTGAATTAAGTAAAATTTGGAAAAATGTTGGCGTGAAATTTACAATCAATATGTAATTAGTTGAACGTTAAGTATTCCATTAAATTTTTTTAAGTCAAGGAAATCGCAGTTTTATGTCGATAATATTTTGACGAAATTATTTATAAACATTATACCGCGGGTTTATTTATTCACATTTTATCTTTATAACAGGAATAAAACAATACCATTTTTTTTAATAATGTATGATCTTCCTAAGTTATGAAGCAGTTTGAAAAAGTATTATTAATAATGATAATTCATAATGTTTTGAATTAATATCGGATAACACAGCTTATATATTATTTTTCTCTGCATAAGGTTATTTAAAAAAAATTTTCTTTTAACTTTGTGTATTCTTTTGCGTTCTTTTCCGGCTGTCTATTTCTATAAACTCCTCAATCGATTTGTACAAAGTCGGTTGAGTCTGCTTAATACAACCACCCACCACATAATTTTAAGTAATGGTCAAAAGATGCGATTGACATCTGAGTTGAAATTCTTATTTCCAAACTTTCTCACACAACACCAGAGTAAGAATATAAAATCTATAAAAGTTTAATGTGGTTATATACATTTTTATAGTATATGTAATTTTATACATACAATAAAATTTTAAGTCATGTCTCAACTGAATTCTATAAAAATCTGAAAATGAACCTGATAACTTCTTGGCATTAGAACAAAATTTTTTACCCCTATGCCAATGACTAATACTGTTTATCATTTTTTTCTAGATGAGTTTATTTGAAAAAAATCTTCTTATGGCACATTTAATTTTGTTGTTGTTGTTACTTATGACATTTGGACAAGCCAAGCTCGCTATGACATTGGCTATGCGAATTTAAATCAGTAGGGTGCGTCTTTCGTTTAACCAGAGAACCACGAAGGTGAAAGTACGACTTTGCTCTAAACTCCTCCGATAGATGGCAACACCAGAGGATCCACTCCCTCAATTTTGACATTGATCTGAAAGAGGAGGAAATTTTCTCCTGGCCATTGCACCCATGGTAACTGCTTAATGACCGAGCATAGGGCTTTGGATTCTACAGATTTAACGAGCACATATATCGTGTGTACTCGATGGGTCCTTGGAGGCATTAGGAATCAAACCCCACCCTACTGAACGGAAGGCCGATACCATATTTAATTTTATGAAATGTATCTTGTTATAAAATTATTGATAAAAACTGAAGTACCACTTATCAGTTGCCCAGTAACTTCGCATATATGTATACTTGTCCAAAGTCGGTTGAGATCTATAATTCAAAAACAGTCTTTCATTATTTTTAACTTCTTGTGCATAATGAGAATATTTTTACATTTACATATATTTTGTAAAATATTCCCCATTATTGAAGAATATTTTAAAATGATAAAAACATACACATTTAAGAAAGTGCAGTTGCTTTTTATCTGTACTATAATTTCATATTTATATGAAGTGAACAATTTTTACTGCAATATTATATAAGAAATAAATTTAATGTAATTTAAAATGAAAACATTAAAAAAGTTTTTATAAATAATTTAAAATACTTATAATTATCAAACAACGTTCTGAAATTTAATCATTTTAGAGAACAACATTATCTTTCATTATGTCAAATTTTATATAATTATAAACTATACATTTTATTCAAACATTGGCTATATATATATATATATATATATATATATATATATATATATATATATTTTGGCTTGACATTTTTTAATTCATTTTTAGTGTGGCTTCATTAAGACTTTAGTCTGGAACCACTGCAGAAAAGCAATACTCTGTGCTAATGTGGTCAACACCCCCTGAATAAGCTGGCCATATTGGTGCTTCGTTTCGTTTTCCTTTTATTCTATGTTTTTTTTTTAATTTTGAGCCATCTATTGAATATATATTCCATCTGTTTACTATATTTCGTATTTTCACTATATTATTCTTCATTTGGCATTTTATTATAATTTTATAAAAATAATTTACGATCATTATATTGAAACTGCATATAACAAGAAGATACTAAAATTTATTTACTCATACGAAAGAAACTTAAGTATTGTTGATAATAAATGGAAATTGTAATGACAATATTTTTTATCTTACTATCTTTATTAAAAAGATGGAACTTTTTTTTAAAATTAATTAATTTTTCAGTGTTGGTAGAACAACTATAATTGTTGCCATTTGAATATAGTTTCTTATCTCAGTGGGTTTGTTTCTGTATTTTTTTAAAATAAATTTCAAACAGTAAAAAGAAATCTCACATTGATATGTAGAGCTGAACATTGCCCTCACTTTGAAACAAACCTAGAGCAAAAAAACATTTTTTTAAAAAACAGTCTCCAAATTTGAATGATTTTTTTTAAAGGAAGAATTTCTTTAAATATTTTCGGATCTTGAAGAAAGCGATTTTATACATAAATCAGTCTTGAAATCAGTCTGTTCTACCTTCATTATCTTCTTGAAAAATCGCAATCTTCAATGAGTGGTTTTCGTCAAGTTCAAATATCAGCTTAGTATTATGATTAATCTACAAAAATGCCCTCGCGTGCTACTAGTAGCTCGGGATCTACGGTTTGGTGATCATTGATCTACTGTATTCTTTTGAAATATTACTATGATAGAACTGATGATATGAAGAATTAAATGTTGCGGAATAATTCTCTGGATTTTAATTCCATCAAGGGTTATCTCTGACTCATTGGTTTGTTTCTCAACCGTGGAAGAGCTTCAACTTCAAAAGAGAATAATTATGAGAATGAAAAAATTGTTTGAATTAGGATGATTAATCCATATCATAAAACAATGATCCTATGAAAGGAACCTGATTTCTCTTTTTGAACACGTAATATTTATCATATTCTATTGGAAAATTTCTAGAATAAACAACAAATCTAAAGTATTTAGCATCGTGAAATAACTCTCTTAATTTTAATAAGACTCTTGAGTTATTTCAGTATTATTGGTATGTTTCTCGACATTGTTGAGCAGCTTAAAAAAGAAAAATGCTGTTGTATAACTTTGATCTATGAAGCATTGATTTGAAGTTAATTCTCATATCATATGATAGGAAATTGACCCCTTTTGATCACAAAATGTTTCGCATTTGTTGTCATTGAACTGGTTCTCTCAGAGCACAATTAAAACGCCTTGTATAGAATATTTTTTCATAACTAATTTAAATTCCACACTCAAGGCAAAGATAGCACTGCACACATTTCTCAATATACTCACATTCTTTACGACGAATAACAATAAAATTGGATACGAAAAATATGGTTCGCACAAAACGCTACCTATGACAAAGTTTCTAAATTACACAATAGAACAGTATTTGATTAGAATAGTTTCAGGATATGAAGCATTATTTATATGAAGTACTTATCATACTATAATAGAACTCTTTATATCTTGACATTATTATATAGCGCCTTTTTCGAAGAACTGAACGAAACATTTTTCAAACTTATATTTAAACATAGACTCGAAATATATTTAGAAGTATTTAAAATTATTCTTTGTCAGATGAAATTTACTTATTTAAATCAGAATTATATAAATTAAGAATTATTTAAATCGCTTATTCAAATTCAATACTTTATTTCGCTTATTCATATTTTTATATTATTGGACCACAATTTTTAATATTATTAATTCATTTGAATTTCTTCACATGCTGTTTTTCCATCAATAACTTTATTTTTAAAAGTTTTCTTCAAAAATGATTTGGTTATAAAATTAATGAAACTCTCCAGAAACTCTCAACTGGCGGAAGCTGAATTTGACTTAATCATCCTATAATTGTGGAGAAAACGTTTTTATACCTTTTTCGCTCTATTTTTATAATTGAGTGTATTGTTTCATTCAGCTTGTTTTTCAGCCAAATAAGAAACTAAATATAAACTGGTAAAATGTCTTGAATGATTCTGAAGATTAAACAGCATTTCTGGAGTTGAATTTGCAATCTCAATTTTTCAAGTCATTGAAGAGTAGATACTAATACAAGGATGCATAACCTCTATGAAAAAAAAAAAATCGTTTGAATTTTATAAGTATTTGGGGTTGGCCGAATAAGTCCTCACAAAACTTCAACGACGACCAGAACTTGTTGTTCTTAGAATATTTATGATTATAAAAGGTAGATGAGGCGAATTTATATAAAGTGAGCTAATATGGACAAGAAAATTGTGTTGCTTTAATAACATTCGTAAGACTTATAAGTCATTATTTCTTAAATCATGCCTTAAAAATACTTTAGAACAACAAAGAATATTTAAGTGAGTCGCATTTTTTTGACCGTGTTATTAAGGTTCAAAAGAAACCAAAACTTGCTTTGACACCTGCTTGAATGAAATATAATATTTCTGTTTGCAGCGGAACCTTGAATTCAAATGTTACTTCCATAACTGCAAAATTTTAAAACAGTTGAGACCCAAAAGATAATTATGGAGAACCTTATCATCAGCTTATAAGTCTGCGTTGTCCAGTGTTCGCCATAATTACCCTTCCATAAGAGAAAGAAAGATGAAAATTGATTTGTAGCCCAAATAAACGGTTTGAATTATAAAAATTCCGATTACAGTTGGAAATAATGCATCTTGAAGGAAAGCCAGAACTGTATCAAAAAACTTCAAAATATATAATTCCATATCTGCATTTAATTTTGCATATTTTTTACACATGCCAATTTTTTCAGACAAAAATCTAAAAAATTCTAAAAAAAAAATGAAAATTACAAAATAGATACTTTACATCTAATGTATATTATAATATTATATACCACAAACTTCATTAACATGAAAATAAGGTAAAACAGAATAACTCTAGTTTAATGAATTAATAGTGTCTTGTGTGTGTGTGTTTTACTTTAGAACCAGTAAATTCGCGGTTATAGAAATTCATATTTTCTTAGCATTTTAAAGTCCAAAAAAAAAAAAAAAAAAAAAAAACACCTTTTTTATTTTATTTTTTGATTGTTGAATGAAAAAGAAATTTGTCAATAAAATATCGTAATTGGAAAAAAAATTATTTTTATCTATTTCTTTAGATTTTCTATTTCTGCATTATTCAGACGTTAAATATGGGAAAGCAATTGAATGTACATTGTTAAAAAAATTAATATGTATGTGAAAAAAATCATCATTTTGACTTTTCCAGGAAAAATTCATTTTATTTCACAATTCATGGGAAAAATCATAAAAAGAATTGAATATAAATGTAAAACTATATGAATTTTCATAAAAAAAAATAAATAAAAATCGTAAAAGTAAACATATATTATGTTTACTTCTTTTAAATGTATTTTTCTAATATGATGTGATTAATTTTCACAGTAAATTTTCTGATTAAATAGGATATATTTAATAATTATTAATCATACGTTTAGCAAAAAGATAAATTATAAAATAGCCTTTTTAAAAACATAAATTATAAAACAGTCTAGTTTTGTTTTTATTTGGTATGTAACAAGTTGAATCAAAAATAAATGAAAGTTAATCTAATTATTTCATTAAAAAAAATTTTTTTGACTTATATATTTGTGGAAAGAATATGTTACTTCTGTTGAAAAACAAATGGAAATATTTTTGTTTCACTTTAAATAATTTGTTTTAAAAAGAGTGACTATTTTTTTATTTTTATAAGAGTCTTAGACGCCTAAATATAAAAACAATGTATTTTTTATCGATATATTAAAATATGCATGAAGTTCTTATGGTAAAAAAATTTTATGTTTTTCACTACAGTGTAATATTTTTAAAAACTTGTATTTTTAATTAATGAATTTTATTTGCATAAATTCAAATAAAAGAAGTTAATTATAACTTTTTAGTTTTGATTATATGTTTTATATATATATATATATATAAATTATATATTTTCTGAATTATAAAAAAATAGTTTCACTGCAAAGTAGTTAATTGAAATGTCATTTAGATAAAAAAAACTTTTTTTAATCTTTGCGTATTTAAATATGCGATTAAAAAATGTGATGAGCATCAATATTAAGAAAACAAAATTTTTTTATTATTTAAAAATTTTTTCTTATCTCTTATTGCTTTTTATAAAAAATCTCGGTAACATAGTTATCCGATTCAAGTTCTATTATATGAAAATCTTAGCTTGTTTTCTTAATAAATTATAGTTAAAAAATAATACTCACTAAGCTTTAGAAATTAGATATTATATACATTATTACAAATTATGTTGCATGTTTACTATTATTTCAAAAAGAAAAATTTGTGGAAGAAATTTATGAAACTATAAATATAATTACAACACTTTACACAATTTTACAAATTTATACTGTTTTCACTTCATCTTCTCCGTAACTACTAAGTAACAGTTATTCAAAAAAATTTCTTATAAAAGAATATTAAGATAAAATTAAATTTTACGCTAGAATGACCAATATGATAATTTTTATTATATTTACTGGTCATTCTGGCGTAAAATTAATTTTAATTTATGATAATTTTCATTATAAAGCACATTACAAAAATTTAATTGTAAAAATTTAAGAGCATCTACATTATTTTTCAAAGAAAAATTAGTAATAAAAAGTTATTGACAAACGAAATAAGAACATCTTCATATTATTGACTGTTGCCAGATGCATAGTAAGGAATCGTTTTCAAGGTGTGGTCAGTTTCGAATGAAAGTTCAAGGCTTAAGTTAAATTCTTTGTAAGAAATCGTGTATCATCTTCGCTGCAAAACAATGCATGGGATGAAGCATGTCATACTTTATCCGTATCAACTTTTATTACGCTAATATGATTGGTTTGAGAAAGAAAAAAAATTAAACGACAGTATATAAAGATGCTAAATTTTTGCAAGAACTATCATAGACTGACTTTCCCTTCCCAGAGTAGGAAAAAGGATGAATCCAGTGGTAATTATATTATTGGATTATTTATATTCTTCATTTCTCAAATTTTCGAATGATAAAGTAAATTTTTATTTAATGATGAAGTTTAACTGTCTGGTTAAACTTCTGAAATACTTAATAATAACGTATACTTTCCGCATAATAATACAAATTACTCTATTGATATAAATTATTCTTAATTATATGTTATGAATTTCATTAAAATATAATATTTATTTGTAATATTTTGTGATTTTTTAATTTTCCATGTTTTATTTTTAAGCATAATATTTGTAATCATGTCATCTCCGAAATTTTGATTAGTTTCTGGAAACTTTGAAACTCATTTTAATGCAATAATTTGTGAAAAAACAAGCTTATGTGTTGCAACATGGATAATTTTCAAGAATTATTAATTACTGCAGTAAATAATAAAAAAATTAATCTGAGAACAATTTACTATAAAAAAAATCATCAATACTTTAATATTATTAATGCAACACACAATTATTTCAATTCATTAATCCCATATAAACAACATTTATGAGTTGTTTTTCGAAAATTTTACAAATTTAGATTAAATAATATTGATATTACATAAAAGATTTGACATTTTCTTTTTAGTTGTAAGGTAGTTTTAACACCCTCCGCTTAAATTGCTTTTCGGTTGGGCTTTTATGCTATATTCATATATCGGAAGAAAACTCATTCTCCAGCACTCATGTGGACAGACACGCATCCATTACCAAATGTTCAACAGCAGTTGGAATCGAACTCAGAACATGAAGGGCACTGCCCTATTAATAGGCCATGGTGAACCCAAATAAAAGCTTATCGTGACAATAGTAAATATCATTAAACAATTTTATAATATTTTTACAAAAAGAGAATGGCTTTAAAAAATTTCATTAAATACTGAGGCATTTTGTTGTAGACAATTACGTAAGAGCTGCTGACCAGATTGTCTAGTGGTCAGCGTGCCTGACTGCGGATAAGGAGGTCCTGGGTTCGAATCCCAGTTCGGGCATGGATGTACTTTCTCTCTCTTTCTATCCTGTCTTTGTCCTTTCCTTGTATGAATGAGGTGTGAATGGTTGCCTACCCTATAAACGGGTCCCTATGGCATGTGTGTAGAGCAAAGTCGTACTTTCACCTTCATGGTGCTCTGATTAAAACGAAAGACGCTCCCAATCGACTTAATTCGCACAGCATAGCGAGCTTGGCTTGTCCAAGTGTCATTAGTAAACAACAACGTAAGAGCTCCATTGGCCCAGTAGCTTTGTGTTTCTTGAGATCAGCTAAGTGAAGCCTGATTTGCCACGGGCAATGATTGGGAGGGTGACCACCTACACTCTCCATCATTGGTTTGCTAGAGCTCCGTGAGATTGGGACGTGGCCACGTAATCTCGGAAGTCCAAAGTCTTTCCGCTGGGTGTGAAGAAGAGGAGAGAATGGTCAACTCAGGAATACCTCATCACCTGATGGTAGTTCAAAATTACGAGTTGTTTGAAATTGAAATTCTTGTGGTACAGTCTGGGCCACCCCTGTGCCTCTATGTATGTGCATAATTATGTAGATTAATTTTTATTGAAAACTTTAAATATATCCTAGAGTGTGTTGTGATACTCTTCGGTTAGAGTCTTTGAATTGAATAATACTGAAAAAGTTATCATTTTAACAAAAATTAAATTTTTTTATGTCGTCCATTTCGAAAGCATTTAAAGTATTATATTAATTTTATTTATATACCTAATATCCTTTCCTTTAACTTTTCGCCATTTAATTTCATTTGTTTATTTTAATGCATAAGATTTAAAATAACTGCAATATATTTGGATTACTTTTAATTTTTGAAGATAAAATTTTATGAACATTATTTCACAAAATACCGCAGACTGTTCCTGAAAATTGGCATTCATGGTCAATGAATGATTCCTAAGATAATTCTGCGTTTTTGATAGAAAATAAGCCATGAAACTATGAAATGAAAAGTCTGAAAGAAGATTGAAGTTAACGATCTTTTAGCTGAATATATTGTACAAGTAGAAAAGATTCTTCAAACTAGTTGAATCGTCTTGATTTGACCCATACGACACAATGGAAAGAGTTGAGAGTAAAATTTGGGAGGGGGGAGAGAATTAAAAAGAGAAAAGTGTCTAATGCATTTTTGACCGTGAAGTGTAACCTACATTTCGAGACAATGTTTCCAACTAGAAACATTTAAATTTATATCCAATAACCAAATTTTCAATATGCACGAGTCATAAATTTGCAAAATGAAGATTTTAATGAAGGAAAAATCGTGGCTAAAAATAAGCGACTTAAAAAAAAGCATTTCAACTTTAACTGAAAAATGAACGTTTGATAATTAATTTTAATTTAATTTATGAGAAATAAATATCAATGATATGTTAAAGCTGCTCCTGAAAATTCAGATTTTTGATGTTATATTTTGAGCTTACTGAGTACATATGTTCTTAAGATTTTTATATATGTACTCTGTAAACTCAGTAATAATAAATAAAAACCCAATAATAGTAAATGTACAAATTCGTTTAATTCACATTACATCGATACCAGTAAGTATGAATTTCAAGAAAATTTCATAGTAAAATTGCTGTAATATAAGTAAATATATATATATATATATATATATATATATATATATATATATATATATATATATATATATATATATGTATATTTTACGGAATTACTTAGTTTAAATATACCATATGAATAATGAAACATATTTTTAGATCTTTTTGATAATTGCTGGCTTTGCTTTGGCTCATGCAAATGTTGGGAAGTATGACTTGAACGCTGTAGAAGCAAAAAATGAGCACCAGAATATTGATTTCCAAGTAAGTTCTCATAATAGTTGATTTATGGTTTCAATATTTATTTATAAGAAATTCATTTACTATAATATAAAATACCCTTACAGTCTACCATTCCATCGATCGTGGAAAGTTCTACTGGTAAATCATCCCAGAAAGCAAATCAGTACAGAATGCACCCAAACAAAATGGACAAATCTTTAATTCACGAAGATAAGTTGTCTCAAATGACATCACCTGGATTTAGCCCCCAAGAAATGTTGTCTACTGGATCTCCAATATCACAACATTCTAGAATCGGAACTGAACAAAGCCATTTCCGATCTCAAGAGCACTTCGCACCTGAAGCTACTGCTTCATCCCTTCCTTCGAAACAAGAAAACTTCGGTCCACACCAAGCACAGTATTATGACAGAGAGCAAGGCCTGCCAAACCAAGCTCAGTTCCATGATGGCCGACAAAGAATCCCAGAACATCATACTGCATTCAAAAACAGGCAGCCAGAAATGACTGATCAGGAGTTTTACGGAAACAGACAGCTGTCCAATCAGCCTGAATTTTACGGAGAAAGACCACAGGTTCCAGAACAGCAACAATTTTTCGATAACGTACCATCTTCCAGAAACCAACACCAGTTCTCTGACGATCGACAGCCATCTGGTCAGCAGGAATTGTATGGCAATTTCGAAATGGGATTAGGCGATCAGCAACTTCAAAGCCAGAGGAACTTCCAAGATGCTTCCAATCAGAAAGGCCACTCCTACAGCAGCAAACACTTAACTTCCTTTCAGTCTGGTGGAATCCAAGGATCTGTTCGCCTCTCTGCTTTCAACAATCGACAACAACCTGTTGTGCTTCCACGAAGCACTAGTTTGCATTCTTCTTCAGTTTTCGTTTCAGGTATGTGTGTAAGATATTTAAATAATCTGTCGCTGAATCATTTATCTAAAAAAAGTAACAGCAATCTACCCTGAGAATATGAATTTAGAATATAAGACACAAAAAAGTTAAAGGGTAATTTCTCAGAATAAAATTACGCAAATTAAAATTAAATAACTAAAGCATATGTTCATTAATTTAGATGTATGAATATTTTTATACAAATGGATAAGTATAAATATAATAATATGGATATATATAAATATAATGTATCAAATCTAATTTATCAAGAAAAGAAAAAAGGGAAAAACAAGGGCTGTAAAGTTTAAACTTACTAAAAATACCGTATTTTCCAGTATATAATCCGCGAATAATGTGTTATAAAAGTTTTGAATTTCGTTGTGCGTATTATACGCCGCTAAAGATAATGTAATAAAACACATTCTCCATCAGAAATGCTAACAAAAAAGCTTTAAAATAAACGTATATATTTCATAAAATAAATAACAGATGGCGCCACGATCCAGCTGACATACTTTATAATCAGTTTTGTCCAATTACTTTTAGGAACGAATTCCTCTAAAGATATTACTGTTGCAAATACAGCTGCTGTCATCATTTCGCTTTTTATCTTGGCCTGAGTTGATCCGTTCTGAAAACTTTCAAATCCGTATATCGGCATGTGGAAGCAAAAACTTTTAAATTACACAGCAGGTTTTAAACTAAAAGATATGTATATCGAAGGCAAATTTAAAAAAATGGCGACTTAAGTGTAAAAAATAAGATTTAAAAAAAAGCGTGGTACGAAATAAAAATTGCATCCAATCGTGGCCGTCGCGAACTTGTTCGTGTGAATAAGTTAGCGACGGCCTCGATCCAATGCCCAATTCGTAAATAACCATTTCTTTCATTTAATTACAAAAGAAACAAATGTTATATTTAAAAAATATGTATCTTTAACCTCGTTTTAAAAGTTAATGAAAAATAAAAGTCGATAAGCTGTAGTGACAAAAATAAGAGACAACTAGCTTTTGCGATTTATCGCTCTTGATCGGAACTCATGCTTTCGCCTCAGTTTATAGCACTTAGCGATGAAGTGGATTCAAACAGATGTTTTTTATAATAAATGTTTTTCCTGTACAATTATATTTTTAATAAAACTATGTATTTTTTTTATTTTATGAGACTCCCACATTATTACCAGTACGTATTTTCGACTATTCGCCAAAAAAATTGCTTCGAATTATATTCAGGAAAATACGGTATTAAGTATTTTTAAATATTGTTGAGTGAATATCTTGTAAATAGCATTTATCTTGTCAATGTTTCATTTTAAAATTATTTAATTATGACAAAAACAGTAATTGCTGACTGTTATTATTTATTTAAAAAAAAAGATTTGGAAGATCTCTAACAAATTTTGTTAAATTTTATATTTAATATTCTTTGCATTCTGATAATAATAGCAATGGCCTAACTACACATAAAAGTGAATATTCCTTAGCTTTTCAAGCAATAACTAAATTATATAATATAATTTTAAGTTTTTTTAAATTATATTATTCGAAAGTTTTGAATAAAAGAAAAACATTCCAATATTCTAATTTTTAAATCTCACCATTCTTTTCAATTTTTTTTTAAGTATTTCAATCTACAAAAAAAAACTTTATTTTACAAAATATATTTTAGCAATTTCTCCATGTTTTACTTCTTACATTTTAGGCATGAATCCCCTTCCTATGCTCCCTGCCATGGTTTACAGTGCTGGTCCAGTTCCATCAACCAAAGCTGTAGTGATTGGTAAAGGATCCCTGTACCAAGGTGGTGCATCCGTCAGACAACACTTGCAAACCCCTTACGTACGCTATGTATACAGTCATCTCTTGTAATGTGTGAACGCGGTTACAGGATCTGTTGGATAGAGAGAAAAAATCTAGCTTCTTGTATTAGTTAATTAAGTAGTTTTTTTTTATATTAATAATATATATGCTTCGGGGTACTTGGTTTTTCAAATGGGCAAACTGTTATTGTAACGACGCAACATATTTAGTTAGATATTAATGTGATTTGGTTTTAATACAGTATATTTTTGAGATTATATAATTTATGTTTATATTACTCGTATTATGGGACTGAAGTACTGGGAATTATTTTTGTTTTTATTTTTTTTAATAATAGAGATATATTTATGCTATTTATAAATACATTTTTTATTATTTTTATATCTAATTTGAAGTTTTGTTGTTAATCTTAAATTGGTATATAATTAACACAGTAATTGTACTAGGAATAAAAGAGAAAAAAAGTAAACTATTCTTTTGCATGATGAAATTGAATTTTTATTACCGAAATTCTCCGTAAAATCCTGGCCAGTAAATTCTTAAATTCTTTTGTGTATCGTATCTTGTCAACTATTACTAATATTTAAACTGTTTGTTACCATTAACCACAGTTAAAGGAAAATAAAATGTATTGAATGTATATATCAAATACATAATAAAATTTAATAAAATGTTTTATGTTAGTCTTTCTTATCATACCGTTATTTATTTAATTTTGTAAGGTCTTGATAAATTTGTTCAGTTATATATGCCCAAAAATTGCATCGACGCCAAACTTTGAGTAACGATTTCTTTCGTTTGTTTTCCCTAAACTAATTTTAATGTTTAAAAACTAGCAGTTTTGAGACATAAAAAATACGATTGTACTTTCTAATATTTAAAAGTTAACCATATAAACCATATTTTAATAACAACTGTTTTTATTTGTAAGTTAGCAACGATGATTTTCAAGCCACTTGCTTCTTTATACACCTTCCTTCTCTGGTGAACATCCATCGTTCTTCGCTTTCTGGAATGTAGACAATAGTGAATTCCCATTTTGCCGCATTTAGTAATAATATCGTATTGTTAAAATTACAGAATTTTCAACATACACTTCGGAAATAAATAAATGCCACAATAATCTCATGACTAAATAAGGATGATTATACAACAGCACCGACGACACGTTAATTTGCATACACTTAGCAATTAAACTTTTAAAAGGGAACTTTTAGTCGCACTTAAACAACCATAGCTCTGGAGAAATTCCCCACCCCTTCCAGATCAATATCAAAATTGAGGTTGTGGATCCTCTGATGGTGCCATCTATCGGTAGAGTTTAGAGCAAAGTCGTACTTTTTCCTTCGAGATGCTCTAGTTAAATGAAAGACCCACCCTACTCACTTAAATTCGCATTGCCAACGCCATGGAAGGCTTGGCTTGTGCAAATTTTTATTTATACCGTATTTAAGAGTTTAATATGACATAGCACTTAATTCAAGAAAAAAATTCAGGATTCACAAATATTCCAATTTTATTATGTTAACAAAATAATTATTGGAAGTACGTGGAAACCGGTGAAAATATTGCCAATAATAATTAGGATTAAAGATGCTAAAGTTATAAATTTAAATAAAGAAATTATATAGTAAGAAGATATGTGTGATAACCTAGCAGACTTGTATTTAAATACTAATTTAGTTAATTATTTGCTATGCCTTTATAATTCAGAGAATGAAGAATTGAATTCTACACATGCAGGTACAATTTGAGCTTTTGTTATGATAAATCCAATAAAATATAAAATTCTCATTTTTTTATTTCGTTTAGTACCTCATAACTGTGATATTATAATATACGAGTTTATTATTAGTAAGTATATTCACAAATATAGTAAACGTTAATCTTTTTTACAATTTCTAGAGATCGATAAAATAGCTTGTAAAATCGGAAATATTTAAAACGGAAAAATAAATATTATATCTTAAAACTAATTTTTTTATTAAAATAGCACATCTTTATAAATAAGATACTATTTAAAAAAATTATCTGATATGTACTATATAAGAAATACATGCAAAATAAAATTCATATCTAGAAACGATTCTTAATTTCATTTTATTGATGAGAAAACAGGCAAAATAATCTCTTATTATTATTTTCTGGCTTTAAAACCACGTTAAATACATTTTTCCATTTTTTTTTTCGATGAAGCAAAGCATTGTGTTTTTCTATCAAAAATGTATGGCAATCTAATTAGCCATTCACCTTCTTGTTTTGTAGATGGACTCAATAATGTGCTATTTTGTTCGCATTTAACACCTGGAAGTTCTTTCCCTGCTATTTACTTATTGTTCTCCATCAATTAATCATCCATAATCAATTCTTATATGTAAATTACAGCTGATTCCATATTTAGAAAGTTCCTGATATGAAATGTTGGACAGCTGTTTTCGAAGTTCAAGGAAGAGTAACTCATATTCACTTAAGTCGCCAAGTAAATGTTCTTGGCGTGTTTCAGTATAAGAATAAAATCTGAATGTGAAAACCTATCTGGCCTTTCTGCAAAATTATTCCAAGCATTGGTTGATAGATTGATGAGATTGGACTTGGAAAGTCAATTTCGTAAGATGATTTCAAAGCTGGAGATTGTTTTTTTGCAAAAATATTTTACGATATTTGAACTTGAAACTATAAATTATATTCTGTTGGATGAGCTGTTAACTATGCGGGAGAAGTTCCATAGGAATCCATTAAAAATGCAGTTCTTCAACATCAGTACATAGATTCACAATTCAAAGAGATTACGATTCTACAATGAAAATACTAATTCAAGCTTCTCAAAGATGAAGTAAAAAAAAAATGAAAAGAAATAAGTCAAAAATAGAATTTTAAAAAATAAACGAAAGCGAAAGAGGCATGGAAATGAATTCCAAAAGAGAGATTTATAAAAAATTTTAATTCGTAAATGGGAATTAAAATAGATCTACCAGGCCACATGATGAGGATCAACCACTAGTTTGTAAAATCTTGAGTGTTCATGAATTATAGGTTCTCATAAACGAACGTCTATTATACAAGAATTTTCTATACTGACGTGAAATATATCATAACACATGATTCAAAATTTTGTGACTGTGAGGATCAGATGGTGCTTACTGTGTGTTTCTATACACTATTTTGAATTTGTATTAATCCATTTTCCTCAAACACAGCACTTTGTCTAATATGACTAATTTTCTGAAATTTTCGGTATTCTGATTAGAAATTTGTTTTAAATATCCATGAAACTTAATGTTTTTATCCTGCACAATGTTAAAACAACTGAAAATACGTATAAAACTGCTGAATTATACATTCGAAATTTCAAAATAAATTTTAACATAAAATAAGTCTAATTAGTTTATAAATTTGAATTATTATCTAATATTCTTCCAATGATCTATAGAATTATTTGAAAAAGTATATGTAAACATTTTTAAAAGCTAGATTTTTAATTTTAAAATCAAATTTGAGGTGTAATTTTAAAAAAAGACTTTCTACCTTTCTTTATACGCATTTTAATAAAAATTGTATAGTTGTATAAATTGTATACATATATATATATATATATATATATATATATATATATATATATATATATATATATATATATATATATATATATATATATATATACGTTTTATGAGGGATTCACTTATGGTGTAGTAATTTAAAATTATTTACTTTATAGAAATTTTATTTTCGCTTTATTTATTCGTAATATCCAAATACTATCTGAAGAAAATATGGAAAATTTTGTAGTAAGTATCAAATTTGTGATTCCCATTAATTGTAAAAAATTCTACCCAATTTTAAAAATATAATATTCATGTTTACAAATTGTTTTTTTTTTTAACAATTATGAAATAAGGAAAAATTTAATATAAATTTGCGTGATAGTGTAAGAGAAAATAAATTCCATCCATAAGCAAAAATAGAAAATTATCTTTGCTTTTATATTAAAAATATAATTGTAGTTTAACAACGGAATATATTCTAGATCCAAGTTATTAAATCACAAATTATGTAAAAAATATCTTTTCCTCTTACAACATAGCACTTTTTCATCTCCCAAACGCAATTTGTTCCTTTATTGATAACTTCATTTAAAAATCAAAAAGATTAGACACCTGCCGTGACCAGGATTCGAACCTGGGTTATTGCGGCCACAACGCAATGTACTAACCACTATGCGATCACGGCTACAGTAAAACAAAGGTAAGATAAGATATTCACCATAAAGACTGGAAAGAAACTGGGACGCATGTATGTGATATCCCATTGCAAAAAAAGTGTTCTGCTTGACCGCGCCCTTTTTCCGTCAGAAATGGAGCACAACAGAAGTTCTGAAGAAAGTCGCCAGATGGCTGTACTATGGTAGAGGAGAAAAAGTTTTCTCCAATTATTTTTAGCAGCAGCTTCCACTTTTAACAAAGGTATCTATATTGATTTTAAGAATAATAAGATTCCTTCTCATTGAAGAAAAAGTAAGAGAAATTATACTTCCTTCCCCAGGAAAAGTAAGAGATCCAGTATTTATAAACAAAGGCAACTGTCATTTCCTTGGAGGGTGTGGTGTCCTTGAACTTGAGTGGAAAACATCCGGTGGAATGCAGGGACCCCAGATTCAAGTTACGATTTTCAAAATTTTACATATAACTGTGTACATAAAAAAAAGAATAAATGATTCCCGATTTAATACAACAGGATTTAATAAATATTCACTCCCTCAAACTTATAAAAATATCCGAAATATTTACAGAAATTACGTAAAAAAACTTAAAAAATGTAATTTAGATCTAACCAAAGGAAATATAAAAATATGAATGTTTAATATTTAAACCAATAACGATTTCATAGCTCATGAAAATATATACTTGCAAACAGAAGAATGGAAATACAAATAGAGAAAATGTTTTCCCAAACTACTTCCAAAATATAAATAAATAAATATAAATAAAAGCACTTAAAGTCTTACCTTGAGATGGAATTTTAAGTCTTGGAAAGAGGCAATAAGAAAGTTCAATTAAAACGTAAAACACTAATTAGATCAATTAAACCAATTAAAAATAATGAAAAAGACATTAAAAAATGAAAATTCATTAAAATATTTCATCAGTAAAACATCATTTGCCGAAATAATTTGTTTTATCAGAAGTTTAATTTATTTTATTTACTTATTTATAAGTTTTCTCAAAATGAGATAAGAAAAAATTTCTTCAATTTAAAAAACTCACATTAACGATAATATTTTACACTTTTTGGACAAAGATTTTGGTGATAAATTGACCGGTACTATAATAATAAATCCATAAACCAGATGCTGATGAAACAATAATTGCTTTTACACTTGCTAGAATTAAATATTCAATTTAAAAATTCTATATTTTGTTTCGTTTCAGTTCTTTTAATTTAGCAATTAATTTGAAAGATGTAATGACATTTTAGTATTTGTTTTCAGAGAAATTGGTAATGGAAGCAGTTAAAAAATTTACTATTAACTCAATTACATAATTTACGGAAGAAATCAATAGAGATCGAAGAATTAACGCTTATTAACATAACTTATTACGAGGGTAGAAAATTAACCTATCTCTTTATAATCATTTTGCCTATAAAATCCACTTCCTGTCATCAAGACGTATCACTGATAAATATAACTTAATTCTAAAAATTATATAATACTGTAATTATTTCTATGACGCTAGATGGCACTGCGGAGGCAGCAAAACCTAGTTTAGAGAAAAAGGAAAAAAGAGTTCGACTGGATTCTAAAAACGAAGGATGTAGAACTGACCTGTTGTGAATGTTACTATGTGTTTTAGTTTATAAAATGTTCCTGTAAATCTAATGTTGTGTTACGTGCAATCATAGAAGACAATAAATATTTGTTTGCTAATAAGTCGCGTGATAAATTCAGGGCACAAATTTAATTCAGCGTCTTAGCAGTACATTAAAACGTGTGGAAAAAAGATTTCAGGAATTTTACGAAAATTTGTAATCAAACGTTCTAATAATAACAATTTGCTTATTTAAGGAATCCTATTCATTTATTCTATAAATCGCATTGATGCAAAATATTTTACATAAAACAATAATAAAATTAATTCTTAACTTTGCTGTCATTTCCTGATGGTGTTAAGGGTTTTAAAAGAATTTTTTTTCCCTTTGTTTGAATAGTTTTTCTCGGGGCTTCAAACTGGAACTGGAACGAAAACCGGAAAAAATTGTTATTTCGAATGGAACGAAAAGCGGTATAAATATCCACATTTATTTCGGTTCGATGCATCTTCACTCACTTTTTTAATCTAACCACCTTATCAATATTTTCTAATTTAACGTCATATAACTACTATTATTTATATACTTTGCTTCCCGATTTCCTGTTTTAATTTTGAGTAATACTATTTATTCTATTTCAGTTCTGCATGAAACTACTTGTAGAAGGTAGATTAGTTTAGCTGAATGAAATACAGTAACTGTTCGGTAAACGAATATAATCCGTTACAAGACTATGTTCGCTGTCCGAATTGTTCGTTAACCGATCATCGATTTACCATGGATTTTTTGTGAAGTCGATTAATTCGCACTGGAGATTCTAAAAATTAAATTAAAAAAAGGATGCATAATTCTTAGTAAGTTTATTAAAAAATAATGCATATGTATAGTCTTGCATATTAATTAGTCCTTTTAATTTTTTGCTTATGCGGCATTAAAGAGCATGTCCAATATCAATTGCTTTTCTCTCTTTTTTAAGATTATTTGGAAGTGATTTTTATAGCATTGTTGTTGTGTAAAGATCCCTTACCTTACTAATATCAGCTTGGTTTGCGCGCCATTCTAAGATTTTGTTTGTCGCTCAACGGTCATTTTTTGCACACGAGGGCTAATTAGACCGGGACTTACGGTTTAAAGTGGATTCCGAACCACTACAAACATCCATGCCCAAGGTGGGATTCGAACACCACGAACTGTTGAACCGAAGGCAAGAGCGCTAACCATTCGGCTGCCAGCTTGGCGCGCCATTCTAAGAACATTGCTCTGGCATCTTCCAACTTCTTCAACGAAAGAACGTGGTGGGATGTGCTCAAAATGGCATTAGTTTCGGTTTTGAAAGAAATCTAAACCGAAATTGATGGTCTACTTTGACTATAAATATTCAATTGAAAAAAAAATTTTTTTCCAATATAGAATTTTGAAGTTTAATAGGCAAGTAACATAATTCAAGAGATATAAAAAATGATTCTTATTCCGTTAAGTTTGGCAACCCTGCATATCATGCTCCGAAACTCGAAAAGTATTCGTAAGAATTCGTTTTAGTTCGTTGTCCGAACAAAAAAATCTTTCGTGAAAGTGTTCCTTATCCTATTTGTTCGCTGTTCGAACTGTTCTTAACAGAACGCCCACTCTAGTAGTATAGACGATTTTCTTAAGAAAAATATCAGTGAGTTATATTTTTCGCGTCTCAGTATGAAACCACTTAAGGTTCTTAGACTGCTTCGATAGGCAAAGCAGCAGCTCAGCAAGAAGTAGACACTGCATCTCAACTCCTCTTTTTCTGTGCGCGTAATAGTACGTGTCTCGGTCTTATTAGTCAGGAGACGTAATAATGACTAGTAAGTGTCTGAATTAATTCATGAAGATTAAATTCAATAATCAACAAGAAGTAAATAGTCAAGTAAAAAAAATTAAATTCGGGTTTAATTATCTAGCGGGGAAGTACTGTCAATAGAAAAGTGATAGTTTAAAAGAAGCAGTTTATTTGGACCCCCGTATTCAAATCTTGCTTTCCACGTCACAAAAAGTACAGACTGTGCAACATTTAAAGAATATTTGGAACAAATCACAATTTTTTAAAAAAAATACATTTCAATCGCAAACGAGGAAATGCAATCAAGATAGACATTGAATTCACTTTAAGAAATTTTGACAATAAACCGAAATTCGATATAAAAAATAATAAAAAAATCAGGGAAAAATTAAAACAGTCTATCTGCACTTCACTAAGATTGCTATGGAGGTTTTGACAGCTCCAACTGCAGAAATGTAAAATGTTTATTTTACTATGTAAGTAATGACGAAATACTGAAAGCATTTGTGAATATATTAGTTTTTACAGACAAAAATGCTGATAAATCAGCTGAAGTTTATTTCAGTTTGATTGATATTAATGCATGAGATTTTTGATAAATTTAAGTCATAATTCTTATGTTTCAAATCAAAAATTGATGGTTATCAGTAACTTAAAATATATATGCCGTGACCAGGATTCGAACCTGGGTTATTGCGGCCACAACGCAATGTACTAACCACTATACGATCACGGCTCCGGTTAGGCAGTCGTAAGATAATAAAGCTTTCAACACATTTGATCTATTTTTCTTTTCCAGCGAGTTTTTCCATTGATCCCACCCTTCCTTCCTTCCTTACAAGTAGAGCTTGTTAAAAATTTAAAAATAAACCAACAGATGGCAGCACTATGATAAATGATATGAATAACTGATCTGAATATTTTGAAAATATCTGGAAAGCTCCGAATCCATAATATTTTAAAATAGAGAATAAGTAGAAAAACTACATCTATACATTTCCTTACTCATAAAAATTCTCGTTTGGAAAAAACACGTGAAAAATTTTCGAGAATATAATATACAAAAATAATTAAGATGAAATAAAATAAAGAACATTTAACCAATTTTTAATGAGCAAATAAAATATTAAAAGTGCTGCTACGAGAAAATTCAATTAAACATGAATTTAATTATTTAACGATATTTCCTTAGTTAATTAATTCTCAATTCCTTTTTAATTTAAATAAAAATATCAAAAATAATTGAATTTTGTCTTTAAATTATATTTACAGAGATATTAATTGATGTAGAGCATTTTTTTTAAAAAAGTAGATCCTGATAACAAGATTTAGGGGAAAGTATTCACATAGAATGAATATTTATAATATGCATATAAATCTAGTTGATAATAACAAGATGATATTTCCAAAAAATAATGTTCTGAAATTTATATAATTTTAAATTAATTAAAAAATAATGTGATTTGTTGATAAGTGTGTGCACTGGAGTATTTTCCTGTACCTAGCCAAAAGTTAGGTTTACAAGTTAGGTAGAAGCTGCTGGATTGGGAGTATGTAATTCTGAAATTAGGGACAAAGCAAAAGACTTTTCAATACTTGATCTGCCATCCACTGATATATCATTTCACTTGGAGGACATTGAGACCATGACCTATTAAATATAAGCTTTTATAAAAGTTATATTAATTTAAAATATTAGACTATATTTTAATGAAATATTTTCTTGAAGGCCATCAGTTAATTCGTATTCAAACTTTTAACTTTAATCGCTTCACTATGATTTAATTGAGGGGCTAAAAAAATGTTCTTGAAGAGGAAAAACTGAAAGATTCGGATTTTAATTATTTTTCTGGTTTCGTGGGAAACCAGATTTATAAATTTTTCTCTTTCTCGAAGTAACATTTAAAAATTGCGTTAAATGTGAGGTAATAATAGTAGAGCAAATTCTATACTGGAATGACTTTTCATTAAAAATTTTAGTTTCTATGACCCAAGATAAAATATCTTTTGTTCTGGGATTTTCTCTCACTCCAGAAATCAGGAAAATCCTCGGCAGTTTCTGAACTTAAAATATCTTGGCTAATGAACAAGGGAAAATTGCACTATAAAGCCAATTTCAGAATCTTAAATTTAGGATATGTAATAATGACACGTGACATATTTGTGTTGATGTACTTCACAACATAGAGTTAAAAAAATATGGATAGAAAAAAAAATAGCAATTAATTTCATCATATTTTTCGAATCTATAGAAGAATGGTATTTTTTTGTAACTATAACTGCACATATTTAGATCAAAAGTATAATTGTCCCATATTAAGTTTTTATCCGTATTATACTTTTTGATTATTCTACTATATAAAATACAGAGGCCGTATAATCCAGGATGCCAAATTCTGAGTTTGGTGAATTTTTTGGCGGATTTTCTTATGTATCTGGCAACCTGGTTTTTACTACGTCATAAATATGAAGAACCTAGTATTTTTTGGCAACCCTAATATTTACGTCATTACAAATAAGGCTCCTGTAAAGGGGAGCTGACGCATCGACTTCCCGACCTGTCACAAACACTATGGTTGCCATAAAACTTCGTATGACGCAACTTCTTACATACGTTAGTTTACATTTGATACGTTTGTTTTCTTTGTTTGATACATTTTGAAAGTAATATTTTCTTCCGTAATAAATTTTAAAAAGGATTGTAATGTGCAAAAACTGTTCTTAATATTTATTTTAAGAATTTAAATTGTATTTCACTAATAAACAAGAAAAAGAAAAAAAAAAACTATCAGAAATAAAATAAAAAAAACTTATATTTGCTCATAGTAAGCAATTTATTATAGTAAGTATATTAGTTTAATATTACTGACAAGCAATAATACATACTTACAAAATATAAGCCTATGTTAAAACTAACATATAGTGTTATGAAAAAAGGTCTAGTATAGAAACTATTTTTTATTAAATTATGTTAAACTGTAAGTAATATATAACAACAGTTTTCATACACATAATAACTAACAAAAATAAAATAAAACTTTTTTACATATTATAATTAACTAGAAAGCAATATATATTTACAATATATAATTTGAGAGTTATACATACTTAACATATAATATAATCTACAAAATAAATTTACTGAGCCATTTATTTCATTTTATTTTTTATTAAATGTGCTTGGGGGCGGAAAAATACAAAATTTGAAAAATAACAAAATTAGTGTGCCTACTCTGTAATTCAATTACAAATAAAATGATGTACACTTCAAACAAGATACCATGTAATAAGATGTTAATTTTAAACTTAATTACATTTTAAATAAGCCTTTCCAATAATTAAAAAATGTTATTTTTATTTATCTTAAGAATAGTGATATTACTTTTTAACACGTAAGTTTCTTTATCAAAATAAGCAAACCCAGACTGTGCCAAAAGGGCGATTTTAAAGCGAAAATAGCAAACCTTAAGCATTATAAAATAGTTTCGACTATTAATGGTTTAAAAGTTGCCGTTTTCATTATTTAATGACTCACAAAATAATCTTATGGTCAAAGTCCAACGTTTGGTAGCAGAAAGTTCTGAAAAATTTGCTTTTAATTCCTTTATTTCTCAAGGCAATTAGCAAAAAACTCCATAGATATACATTACGGTCGCCAAGATCTGGACAGCGGAAATCTCATGCGTCAGCCTGGGTAATTAAAGGGCTCTAATTGCAAACATCACAGTACGTCATCTAGGCAACATTTCTTCATCGCCAAAAAAAGTTCAGAATTTGGCATCCTTGATTATACGGCATCTGAGCCAAATGTATATTCTTATTATGTTGTCGTTGCATATGTCTGGTGCTTAACTAAGCTAAATCAAATCTATGCAATTTGTCACTCTAAGAAAGTCCAACACTAAAAAACAATCATAAATGGAAAAAATAAGGCAGCTTCTGTTGTCAAAATAGAAGGACTGGAGCCCTAAAAATATAAGACTGTCTTGGAGTGGGCAAAATGGAGTGGCCTTCACGCCTTTCAAGGGTGAATACAAGTGAAGTACTTTGCTACAATTGACGTACTTTGCCCACGGACTCTGTGGTGAAGCTGCCTGTAAGACTTGGGGAAGAAATGTATTCCAAAAATCCTATCAGAAAATGATGTTTTTAAGTGCTTATCTCGTTATATATTGAAAATATTATGTTTGTTCATTAGAAGGTAATCATGAAAAAAACTATAATTATGAATTAAAACAATAGATAAAGCATTGGCTCTTTTCAGTTGAATTGTTAATCAACTCTAATATACTTTATAGAAATATCAAAGACTTATTTATGAATTCAAATAACATAAATTATAATATTATGCGACAAATTAAATAATTTTCAAATTTTATTGAACATTACTTTATAAAAAGTAAAAAAATTAATTTTATTTAAAAGTTATGTATATTTTTATTTATATTACAACATTGGCAAAATAATATTTCTAAAAACTACCAATGATGATTGGCTTTGTTTATTGAAGTAAACCAAAGTTATATTTGCAAACTGAATTACTTTGTTTTGGCTACATGAACACTAATGTCTCGCAGAAAGAGTTGAATGTGTGTGTGTGAACAAATATAACCTTGGAACAGACTATGCTCAGCTAAACTTTCTGTAAAGACTTCAATTAGCAAAAATCTTAGCCTATTCGAAAAGATTTTTGTTCATTTTATGATATTTGGCAATTTACATAGCTCATAAAATATAAAATATATACTGGTTTGATTTTGATATTTTAATGCGCAAAAATATATACAAATACAAGCATAAGTAAAACATGGAGCACGATTTAACTAATTACAATTAACAATAACATGGGATTCTAATTAAAAAAGAGTGGAAAAAGACGTCAAGACAAATGGCACCATAGCAGAACAAGACGTTCAAAAAAAAAAAAAAAAAGCGTCTATTATGCATGGAAAGGAGAGCATTCTAGTCTACTGCTGTCAATATAAGCTTTTGAACAAAATTGTTCCAATCAATAAAAACATATTTTTGTGTAGTGGCGCCATCTGTCGTAACTACATGAAAATTGACTACAAAGTAACTATTCTTATTAAGACATTTATTACAATTGTATCTTTGAGAACATAAAAATTCTTGTATGTTTTGAAAGTGTAGAAAAAAATAAGTAAAAATAAAATAAATAACTGAATAAATAAAAAATGAAGTCTGAAGTCCATGTTAATGAAATTCTTATTCTGTAATTAAGCTGAATATTTGTTCGTATTGATTGAAAACGACTACATGAAATGGATGAAACAAATTTTAAAATGATGATTTTAATTCACTGAAACACAGGTTATGTTTCATCTCAAAATTTTTATTACAGATTTTTTAATTAATTTAAATCGTAATTAGCACTGATTTGATTAATACGATATAATAAACATAATAAGAACACAAAATTATTATTACATAATAAGAACAAAATTATTCAAATATGGAAAAATAAGTAAATAATTCGAATGAATTTTTTCTTTTCTTGAAAAAGTATATTTTGTGTATATCATTATTATACATTATTTGCAGAATACAACAAAGAAATATTAATTTACTATTGCATTGATATAAAATGTTTTTTTTTTTCAGTTTATAAATTTTAGGATATTATATAAAGATACTCGTGTGCATTTCAGATAATATAAAATATTGATTTAAAATATGATATAATTTGCAGCTCTATTAATGTTTGATAATCTTTAGTAAATCATAAATTTTAGGAAAAAACCTTTCGCAGTTATTGAGAAATTTCGCAATTATTTTATTCGCAATTTTTAATCTTTCTATACTTGAGTTTCAGACACTTAGGATTTAACATAAAATAGTAATTGCCGTGACCAGGATTCGAACCTGGGTTATTGCGGCCACAACGCAATGTACTAACCACTATACGATCACGGCGGCAATTTCGAACGTTTAAAATAATTCTTCTGATGTTGCTATTGACCACACCCTCTTTCATTAAAATTGGAGCATAAAAAAGTTATTCGAGTAATCAAAAGATGGCACTACTATTATAAATAAATTACGTTAAAAACTCAACAATAACAGACAAAAGAAAAATTTTGGGATATAAATTTAACTTTGTAAAATAAATAATTTTATAAATTTATATTATGTATAGGTTATCTCTACATCCATATTAATATAATATTCTTGAGATCGTTCAATTTCTATTTTATTTTCAAATTTTAAGATTTTTCTATTAATCAAAATATATTGCAAATACTCGTTTCTGTCCTAAATATAAGGGAAAAAAATTTTTTTTCGTTGCAAATTGAAATTTCAAGTTATATTCTATTTTGAAAACTGTTAATTTCGCGAATTCAAAATTGTCAAGATGATTTCGCTAATGATCTGCTAAATTATCAAGAAAAATTTTACGATAATTTTAGATTTACAGTATTAATTCCCAAAGTTTTTGTGACGAGGAGTTCCGTTATCCACATTGTGCGAGTCTGTCACGCTAGTATTGCAATGTAATTTTTTTTAACAAAGTTTAATTTTAGAACATGCACAATCAATCGGAAATACTTAAAGTTTTATAAATTCTGTTGAATATATGTACTTCTAAAATTGTGTATTGTATATATACAAGCAATTTTCATGCTCCCGAAAATAAAAATGTATGAAGTTGTTGAAGATTATACAATTATGAAATTTTGAGTTCATAATTAACAATATTTTACTGTACAAAAATGTGATTGTTTTAAATCTAATTTATGAGTTAGAAGTAAGCAATAATAGTGATTTTAAGAATTCTAAAAGGTAAAATAATTCATCCTAGGATCATGTATAGTAGAATTCTGAGTTGAATTAATTAAATCTAGGATCAAATATTGTAAAGCAAGGAATTTTGTAGGAAAGGAATAAATGTTTTTGTTTTACTGAACACATTCTTTTTATTTATTTATTTTTGAGACCCATTAATTAATGGCCTATCTACCAAAAACCATTGTTAGATATCTAAAAATTTCAGCTTGCTTTTTCGGGAAGTATTTTAGATAATTAATGAGCCATATTTATTCCCATGATACAATGGAGAAAAAAAAAACTGGTAAACTCGCAAGTATCTACACCGATATAAACGGGGATGCAGTGTTCTGGTTGGTTAGGGAGTGGTTCTCGTAATCTGAAGGCAGTGAGTTCGAATCCCGGCTTAACCGAAGATGTGCCGTGTTCCTTAAGGGCGGCTGGGACATGTTAAAACTGGGCATGGTAGCAATGTCCTCCAAGTAAAATGATACCTCTGGGGTGGGTAGGCCAAGTATTGGGAGTCTTCTGCTTGGTACTTGCTTCAAAGTCACGAAGACCCCACCCGGCTGCTTCTGGAAGAGTCCAAATCAGGGCAATGGATAGGGAAGGATGCTGGAGCAACAACACAGACATAAACGTTGCAATAAGTAGAAAAATAACGTCCATCATCTTTTGCTCAATATTGACTATAATCTAGCCGGGAACGAAAAGCATTGTCCGCTTACATGGGCCATTCTTCGGAGAGTTAGAACGATATATAACACTATATAATACCTTTCAAAATGCATAGTAGAAAAATTTAAATAAGTAACTTTTTAAATTTTTGATTACTTTTAAACATGAAAACACTTATTGTGATGGTTTCTTAACATTCCCGAATCCTACTTCTTCAAACACCATTTTTTTCTTTAATTGTAGGAATTGAAAAATGAATACGGTCTGGTTAAAAAATTTGATTGTTTAAATTAAAATCATTTTTGTTTAAAGGTGGCATTACTTAGATTGAAAATCAGAGCCAGTCTCTACCAATAATGTCAGTGTTGAGGAGCCAATGAATCTGTAATGTCATCCATCAGTGTTTCTTCAGATTAAAAACCCCTTTTGCTTTCTTCTTCAGGAAATTTTTCAGTGGATATTCTAGTTCAATTTTTAATTTTTTTTTTTTTTGTAATTAATTTTGAATTTTTTTTACTTGAATGACTTTACTTCTTTCTTTATTTTAAATATAATACTTTTGCAGTTTCTTCTTAGTCGCATAAAACATTTCTTATTCTTCTTTAAATCTTTTCATTTAATTTTTTTTTTCAATTCCAGTTCAGCAAATGTAATTAAGGTAAAATTATCGCAATTTTCCTTACAATTTTGTCTTGACATAAATTTTGTAATGGAACTGCAGCTAAGTGGTTATATTTCGAAGAGGTAAGTTATTGTGGAAGAATCCTCTACCATAAAAAAAAAAAAAAAAATTTACCACCCTTTCTCAAGACTTCTCAAATTTCTTTTTTATCGTCTGCGGTTCCTTTTAGAGAGCTCTGCCAGATCATGGATGCCATAGATACAGCAACACCACTGCTGCTAGTTATTATCTTTCACATTATCTCTTATTATCTTCGGTAGTACATTTGGCAACACCATTGTTCAGTAAAAACGCTACTAAAATAAACCTAAACATTTGTTATCCCATATGTAATTAATAAACATAAAGAGATTTACGCGCTAAGTATATAGAAAGTTTTTCAACATAAAAAATCCCCCATCTTATAAATTTCTTTAGGCAAATTTTGACAACCAAAAAGTTAACAACCAAAGACCAAACCAACTAAGAAACCAATAGAACAAAGCATTTGTAACTATATACATATGAGTAAACAAATAATTTACGCGAGCAATTATTTACAAAGCATTGAATGCTTACAACATTAATGTAAAATTAAAAGTCCCATCATATGTATAGTTTTAGACAATCTATAATATATATATATATATATATATATATATATATATATATATATATATATATATATATATATATATATATATATATATATATATATATATATATATATATATATATATATATATATAATAAATAATGTTTTAAAATAGTGTTAAAAAGCCAAATAGGAAAATGTTGATTACCAAATTGATATTAGAAAGGTGAGCGTTTAAACAAGCTAATACGGTCAGAAATTATATTTGTACAATGAAAAGGTATATAAAAATGCAAATTATCTATCATATGTCTATATAATTGATGTTTAGTTAAACAAAGGGGCAAATGATTAATCACCTCAACCTTTCTAAACCTTTTCCTTTTTTTTGTGCAAAATGCCCCTTATTGTTTCCATACATACAGTTAAATGCATGCCTTTACTTTGACCGTGATCCATAGGACTTATTGTTTCAAGTATAAATAGTAAAACATATTTTTAAAAAACAAATTTATAAATGTCCTTTGTGTGTATTGGACTTGCGCTCACAGATAACACTATTGTAGGCTATACATCGTAGTCCTTCTGTTTCGTTATTTTTTCAAAGTCTTCTATCACCCCCCTGAAATTTGAAAACGCCCACGTTAAGGAGCTTGGCGGCAGAGGCACGTTGAAATTTGGCGTGGTAGCAATGTCCTCCAAGTGAAATGATACCTCTGGGGTGTCAGGCCAAGTATTGGGGGTTTTCTGCTTGGTAGCTGCTTCAAAATCACAGACTCCACCTGGCTGCTTCTATCTAACTGGTAGAACCCAACTCAGTGGTTGGTACAGAAAAGCATGGTAGTGCAACAACAACGTTAAGAACCTATGGTTTAAATAAAGTTAGCTTATATCTTAATTGAGTTCTACATTTAAAAAAATTAAATTTTATTTGACAGCAATTAAAGAGATTAATTAATGATATTTATTCAATGATTATTAGAAGATACTTAAAAAAATATGAGCTTAGTTCGTCAATATTTAACTATCATAAAAACTTAAATCTCATTTGGGCTTGGTATAAATATCCACGGTAACTAAAGTTTGATAAAATCTTACTGAGAACTACTAGCACTACTACTCGGTAAGAATTTATCCAATTTTCTTCAACACGAAAATTCCAAGATAAGAAATTCATATATGTGACTTTCCTCAAATGAGATGAAGGAGACAGAGCGTTATCACAACGAAATCAAATAAATTCACTTTCCCAAAAATCGACTTAAGTTACATACCAAAAATTTAAAAAATAAAAAAAATCCCAGAATTTATGCACACAAAGATATTGACAAATAAAATGTACAAACATCTTCATCTCAATAACTGTAGTTGATTTCAAGAAAAAGTTTTTTCAATAACTAGTTAAAGACTCAATTTCAAGGTGTGGTCAGTTTTTCAATAAGGAGTTCAAGGCTTATGCAAAATTCTTATCAAAAATGAGAGAAAAAATCCAGGATCATCTTTTCATTGAAACAATGAATTAGATGAAGCATATAATATTCAATCTGAATCTTTTTTGATTGCCTCAGTATTTGCTTCGAATCAAAACTTTAGTATAAAAAGCAGCCGATTATGTCCAGGAGACATCAGACAGACTTGATTCTTATCAAGAGGATGAATTCTGTGGTAAAAATAGTTTCTTTATGATTATTTTCTCATTTACTATTTCTTATATCATCATATATTTACTTTATTTTTCAATTATTAGTAATAAGTGATATACATCTGTCACACTTTGATTAGTTTTTTAATATGAAATTTATTTCATATAAGTTTTCTCGTGGAATTTTAATGTATTTTATTTTTATTTATTTTGTCTAACAATGATTTTTTTTAATGTGTAAATTTTGTGATTTCGAAGTTCAAAACATCATGTGCCATTTTTCAAATGAAATTTTTCTTAACAAACATTTTAAGGCTTATACCTACAACTTTTATGGAAGAATTTAAATTTCTAGTTTATCTTCTGAAATAATATTTCTCTATAATAAAAAATGAATACATACCTTTTTAATGTTCATTTAAATTTAAATATCAGCACATTTCAAGGAATTTATACATTTTACATATTGTACAGCATCATTTTATGAGATATCTTTTAAAAAATATTTTTGCTAACCTTTAAGAAATATAAGAGTAATCAATGAAAGAGAGCAATTTTGCAAGTTTTGAACATTGTTAATCAATGATAATCAGTTTATTCTGCCTAATTTGTTCCAAATTATGTTTAAATCACACAATGATACTTAAATTTTAATTCAATTTAATAAATTTTAAATAATTTAATTAATTAAACAAAAAATTTTTTATTGTTTTTAATTTTTTAATAGACAATAAAATATAGCATCAAATTTTTTAAGCAATTAAATTCTTATAGATAAAGCCGCGGTGGCCTCGTTGGTTAGAGCATTCGTTATCAGATGTTAGTGGGTTTGAATCCCGACCCAACCAAAGATCAGTCATGTTTCGTTAAGGGTGGCTGGTGCATGTTAAATATGTCAGGGTCGCAGTGTCCCTCAAATGATACCTCTGACGGTGGAAGGTCAAGTCTGGGGGTCTTCTGTTTGGTACCAGGTTCTAATTTACGAAATCCCACCATGCGCTTTCGAGTTGACGATACCCCACTTCGCTCCTTTTAGTTCTGAAAGGTGGAAGTCCTATAGCAAGTGGCCATTAAAAATTTTAAAAAAAATCTTTCTAAATCCTTAAACCAAATTTTGCTTTTTTGATATTTGTGAAATTAATGTTGGTTCTTTGTGATTTATTATATTAAAAGCCATGCAAGCAAAATTTTTGATGCCATTATTTTATATTTTGGAAAAAACAACTCATTCTTGGATGTGTATATAATGTGTATAAAAATACATGTTTATAAAAATATCTCACTAAAATTCGATTTCAAGCACAAAAAGTTATCGTAAGATGATAAGCAAAATTTCTTAGGTAGTTTTTTATACTAAAACTAGCTTCATTATTATTTTATAAACAAATATTTTATTATTATTTAACAGACAATGCATTTCTTTTTTAATAACTTTAAAATAACATAGGTCAATCAGTATAAATAAAAGTTCACTGTTTATAGAGATAAAAAATAAAGTACTTAAATTTTCCTCAAAATGAGAATCAAAAGGAATCTTTTAAGAAATTTTTATATAAACAACACATAGAGGAAAACATTTGACGAATTATTTAAATTTAATACTTCTCTCTCTCTCTCTGCTGCTTCTGAAACTTAAGATTTATATGGTTGAGTAAAATAAAACATGCAATGAATTCAAATAAGAGTTTTATTGTATATAAGTCTTGGAAAAAGGTCAATGTAAAATCTATGGAGTATTTATTGCTTATCTTTATATGTATGATGTATATAATATGCAAATAATTTGCTTCAAGGTTTTCTTGCTGATTGCTGGATTTGTTGTGGTCCATGCAAATGTGGAAAGACATGAATTGTCTGCTGTGCATGCAAAAAATGAGTTAGGAAGCTCTAACTTTCAAGTAAGTCTCAATATTTTTATACATGGTATTTTTTGAATGTTAAAAAAAAGAAGAATTTCGTTTTCATGTAAAATGTTAATTTCAGCCTACCATTCCATCAGTCGTGGAAGCTGCTACTGTGAAGTCTTCTTCAAAAGCAACCCAGCTTCGACTGCAGTCAAATAAAATGGACTCATTTTTAAATGCCAATGATAAATTACCTCATATAGCGTCTTCTGGTCATAGTTCCCAAAGGATGCTGTCAGCAGGACTTCCCATACCTCAGCACCCTAGAATGAAACTAGAGCAAAGCCTTTTTCGACCAGAAGAACACCTTACTCCTGAAGTAACTACATCACCTCATACTGTTCAGCAAGAAAACTTTGGTTCTCACCAAGAGCAGTTCTACAACGGTGAACAACGTTTCCCTAGCTACCCTCAGTTCCCCACTAATAGTCAAGGAGTGCCAGAGCAACAAATTGCTTTTAGAAACCAAGGGCCAGAAATGATTGACCAAGAGTTCTTCGGTAACATGCAACAACCAATTCAACCAGAATTTTACAGCGACAGACCACAAGTTACAGGACAGGAACAGTTTTTCAGTGACAGATCACAAGCTCCAGAACGGCAGCAGGTATTCAGAGATATGCCGCAAGCTCCAGAACAACAACAGTTGTTTAGTGACGTACCATCTCTTATGGGCCATCAACAGTTCTCTGACGACAAGCATCCATCTGATCAACAACAATTTCACGATGACTTCAAAATGGGAATAAGTGATCAGCACATTGAAGACCAGAGGAATTTCCATGATTCTTTTAATCAAAGAGACCAAATTTACGACGGAAAACATCCAATTTCATTTCATCCAGATGAAATTAAAGAAAATGCTCAACTTTCCACTTTCGATAATCAACAGCCTGCATGGTTTCCTCAAAGTACCGGCTTGCGATTGTCACCTGTTCTTATTCCAGGTATGCATTCGAACCTCCCATAATTCATATAACTAATTTTTTTTCCTGAAATTTCTTATCTTTTTTATAAAACTCAATATACAATAACAACTTTAATTTAAATCTTAAAAAAAACGATATATATTTATGATTTTAAACTAAAATTTTAATTAGAATAAAAAGAAATGTTAGAGATATGGGTAAGTGTACAGAATTCAGTCAAGGTCTAAAAAATGCCATTTGTTTTCTAGTTTTGAATTTTTACTGTATGATTCCCAAGCTAATATAGCTTATATCCTTAAAAACGTTTGTTTTTGTTTCAATTAACATTTTCCAATTTTATTTCTCAATTATTGTAATATAATTGGATTTCCCCTATGAATTTACCCAACCCGAGGACAGAACCTTGAACTAGTGCCTTGGTAGTGTGACCACTAAACCACCGGGCTCCTCCTATGAGATTGGTAGATTAAAAATAATCTACCAATTTCATAGGAATTTTTTTATTATCAAATTTACCATAAAAATCGCAATATCGAAATTGAGAAAGATTTCATTTTCATATCTAAGAAATGACAAATTCAAACCATAGTAACTCTGAGACAAAACATAACTCTGAGAAGGGTTATGTAGATTCCATAGAGTTCAGCTGCCCTCTGCTGCTGTGGTGTGGGAGTGAGTGGTCAACTTACAAATAAGCTACATGCTTGACAACTTTTCAGAATTACAAAGTGGTAGGCTTTTAACAGCCTTGTTCAGACGAAATAAACAATTGGAAACGACTACAATAAAACGAATACATTTTTTTTATATATAAGTTACAAACATGATTGAATTCATCGTAGAGTATGGGTAAATCATTTTCTTCAGAGAGGAATGTATCAGATTCGTTCTAATCATTGTTCAGTGATGAGTTTGGTTTGATTTGTTTGTCCCTCTGCTGTAACATTTTCCTTGCTTATGAAGGGTAATTCGACTTGGACCTACGATTTAAAACGGATTTCACCAAACAGCTTCACTTTAGTGGGAGAAGAAAATTTAGGAACTTAAACGTTAACCAATCAACTGTTAGCATGTATTAAACAACGAGCGGCAGCTGTTTATGCTTCTGCATTCTGCATGCATTTCGTTCGGAATGAGTGCTTGGAAGATTTCAGTTTTTTCTTTTGCAATACCTGGACATTTTTTCACTATTTCTGGAAAAATCCTTCTCGAAAGTAACACACGCCATGCATTAAAATGCCTTACAATACCCAATTCATCCCTAGGAAGTGTTAGCTAACAAACAATAACACTGCTAAACTTAAACACGTAAACAGCAGTCTCAACAGCAACAACAAAAATTATTTATAATGTCAAGCTAGAAGAAAGTTTAAGATTTCTGCATCAAGCAGAATTATTAATAATTAATTTTAAGAATAATTCAGACAAAGAGTGGTTAAATGTTTTACTCAAATGTAATATTTTTTGTAGTATTTTACAAAATATTGATAACATATGTTCATTTAATCTTGCATTTTAGGAATGAATCAATTTCCCGTCTTACCTGCCATGGTCAACAGCGTTGATCCGATTGCATCTCAAAAAACGACAGGAAACGACAAAGGAACCTACTTCCAGGGTAAAGCAACTATAAGACAACACGTTCAAACCCCCTTCATGCATTACACATTCAGTCACCACTTGTGATTGAAGCTGAATAATTAAATAAAAAAATATTATTTATTTTTGGGATTTTGCTTCATAATTGGTAATTTCTTACTTGTTTTTTGGATAATTGTCTACAAAGCTTTGATTGCTGGTTTTCAAGTTAATAAATCTTTTTTGCTTTGATATTTCAGATTTAGGTGATTATATGTAAAGGGGTATTAATGTTTATTAAAAAATTATTTTATATTACTATTGCAAGGCATTATGGGAATGTGATTATGTACAGCTGAAAGTAATCTTCTTTCATGCTTTTTTTTATTATATTAATATTCATTTCTTTCAATATTGTTGCCACTATATCAAAGTTCAAAAATAGTAAGGACTTATGTAATTCATATTAAAGATGGCAATAAAAGGAATTATCAAATATATTATATAATACAAATAATTTTCATTGAAATAAAAGTGCAATTATATTTATATCTTTAAACTAAAATTATTGCTGCAAAAAAAATTCGGTATAATTTTACAAAAGGGGATTTTTATGCTATTTTTGGAATTATTTTGATAAATTATTATTTGTATGTTATACGTTTAGAATGATCAATAAAAAATGATTAAAATATACTATTTGACTCAAGTTTTTTTTTATTTTTGATAATTTTAAATCAAAGAACATTATTTATGCAAATAAAATCAGTAACCTCATTTATTTCTGTGTTTCAACTAAAGCGCACAAAAAATTCTTTATGAAGACACGAAATGGCTTTACACGAATACCAAGTTTTATCTGAATATATATATATATATATATATATATATATATATATATATATATATATATATATATATATATATATATATATATATATATATATATATATATGCATACATACATACAAACTTACTTTTCAAACCAAACATAAATTAGAGCAATCGCAGCCCATTTATTCCATTTCGATAGAAAAATCCATAGAGAAATATATAGAATGGATAAATTCAATTAGTTAACATATTTGGTAATTATATATAAAGTTTTAAATTAAAAATATACTCCATATTCATGGAATATTGTTTCATATGAAGTTATTTGTATAAATTCTGACTTCTACGTGAAAAATATTAAACACCTAAAGCAAGTTCAAAAGAATAAATTTTATTCGATGACATTATAAGTTCGGCAACACTTACTTTATAATTCTATTCAAAGACACATGAGGTTCATCCTCTGTTGGTACCGATTTAGGCAAAGTGTTTCGATCAAAAGTGACAATATGGATTCGAAGCCATTAATTCTTTGAAAATATTTGAATGTTAAGAAACCTTAATATGATACGATTCCTTCGATTGCATGAAGCATTCTTCGGCTTATCACCAAATGTCAGAAGCTGATTCAATGTGCTTAAAAACAGTAATGTTTAAATACTTCCATTTCTCAAGATGCTTAATAGAATGCAATGACTTATATTCATGTAAAACGTCTTTGTGGTCATTTTGAAGCAACATGATGAAACAAATCCAGATGTAGAGCAAATTACCATCAGTAAATTTTCTGTTATTTTAAGTCACGCACAATAAAATAGCTATATTTGTACAGCAGTTTAATTTAAAATTCCTTCAGCGAAACAATAATTATCTCTTCTTATAAGAAAAACTTGCTTAATCTGATTGTTGGGATACTTCAGAGGTGGTAATGCTCATTTCAGCTAAAATAAAATGTCAACTTTACCTGAAAAGTGTGAATCATTAATAATTTTATTTTACATTGTGTGAATAATTAACATTTATGGAATAACTTTTATTTTATAGAAGTAGCACTTTATAGAATATCTTGCATTTTTATATCTGTGCCTGTTATTCTATTACTTTATACTTCGGATTTTTATGCAAAATATAAAAATTATTACATGTGTTAACTAACCATTGTTTGTAATTCATGAGGTTTCTTAAGAATATAAAGTACTATTTAAGCAAAATATGTGTGCATGAAAAAGATAATAAGGATAACTTTTTAAATAATGGTCTTTGTTCAAAAATATATCAGTGCTGTCTTGAAAAATAATAATATTTATTCAAAATATTTAAAAAAGTTAAAGAAGTACAAAACGAAACTTTTGCGCTTCTTAATAAAGAAAACAAAATAAAACATAAATCTAGTTGTTTTATCAGAAAAGAAAATTATTTTACACTATTGAATATCATTTTTTAAAAATCAAAATAAGATGATAAAAAAGTGCTATTCTATCCTCTACTGATTCACCACTTGGCTTGCCTAGAAGATATGTAAAGCCTGGACAATATAATGCCGAGGAAATTTGTAAAATATTCATTTCTTCCATTGCCGAGCAGTTATTGGCCTTACATAAAACGCCTACTTATTCTACAGAATATTGAATTTCATACTTTGTTAGTAACGTATGCAGGATTCTTCTGGCAAGATTGTCGCGGTTGGATCCTAGGAGAGCCTACACCCTTAGTGACAAATTGAAGAATACCGCCAAAATAGAGAGAAATTCCAGAAATAGTTTGGTTTACCATATCTAGTGTATTGAAGAAGGGTTATCAAGATTGGCGCAAGCCGCAATTATCGCCAGCCAAATTCGTTCGCACCAAGAGTGTGGGTTCTGCTAGGATTTTACCGATTGTCGCATTTATCCTCTATGGATTTCGTAGGCATTACACGTTTTATCCGATAGTGAAAGTTTCTATACTATCAAAAAATGGACAGTGTTTCTAGGACCCTGTTCCTGATAAAGATTTGTTGAACGTATCGGAAATTCGAATTTCGGTCAGTCACAGTTTTCGGCATTTCCTCAGCTGTTTCATCTGCAATACGTATTTTTTATTTTCTTCCAAACAGCATATAAAATTCTGGCGATTCAAAGTAAGATATTGCGATTATTCTATTAAACTCTTTGAAAAATAAGATTCAGTCCATTTTTGTAAATGCATGAGAAAAAATTACGAAAATGATTATTATTGTCAAATTTACGTAAAAATTTAAATTAAGTTCAAATTTAAGTTAAGTATCATTTAATTGGTTTTATTCCGAAAACCAGATGTTGTTTTGAATAGATTGTGTGTGTGTGATGGATTGATTATATCACGCATATTTGTTTTATATTGACAATATGTAGGGAGTAGAATAGTTCAATTTACATTTTACCAAGATTTTTTAATGTCACTTGCTTTGCTACCGAATTGTTGGTAGTCTAATAGTAGGAAATGATAGTAAGGCTTTCTTAACACTATCTACATTTTTATTTTCTGGATAGCTAGTCTAAAATAATGGGCTGTGTTCCCATGTCGCAAAAGAGGAAACCTGGAAAATTCTCATTCATCTACCTTAAATATGATTACTAGCAGCCGAAGTGCAATACAATTTTCAGTTATGGAAGAATCGAACTTGAGATTCTCTATTCCGAAGAACGTAGTCATACCTTAGATGAAAAGGCCGGCTAATATATTTGTAATTTTTTTGTACTTTTTATCAATGCATTATATATTTTTTCTAACACGAAGAATAAATACCGAGAAAATATCATTTCTTCAAAACTTTCTCATTAAAAGTGACTTAAATCTTAAAAGATACCAATAAGGAAACAAGAAGACGTGCTTAATTAACTTTCTTCAAATGGACATTATTTCTTAATTAAAATATTTTTTTCATATAACCAAATATTTTTTTATCTTATTTTTAAAAAAATTTTAGTTTTACTTTAAGAAGTTATTAATCAGTGAATTAGTAGTACCAGATTTTAAATCTTAGAGTAGATTGCTTCTGTGTTTCAAACCAGAAGGCACTATGTTGTGTTTATTGATACTACCAGAAGATAAAACTTTGGATAAAAGTAATATTGTAATTTATGAAACTAATATTATATTATAGGCTCAAAATATAAAATATATATGTATCTAATTTCGCTTATGAATATGAATAAACAATCGCACGTATCTAATTAATACGTATCGGTATTGATACCGAATGCATCTTTTTTTGCTCTTTCATGGAATATTTTAAATACAGCCTGATGCATTTTTAAATTAGCACCACTTTCATTAATCTGGAAAATAAACTAACACAATTTTAGTCCAGATTATTTTGACATTCTCACATAAATTTCAATTTCGCGAAAAATATATGGTAGTCAACATTTCAAAATGTCTGTGAACTTGAGAAAATCATAAATTAATATTTTATTAAATGTATGTACATAATTTACTATGTATTACATGTATGTGCATATTATTGTATGTACATTTTTACATAACTGTTAAATCATAACAGTTATTTATTTATGATCGTTATTATTATAGCATGTTTCCATTATAAAACAATGGTATTTAATAAATATTTCAAATGACTTGAAGCTGGTCTTTTGCCTTCCTTCTCGTCTTTCACACCAAATTTTCTCTAAACTATATATATTTAAAATATCAGTAATAGAAATGATCATTATTTAATATAACTATTAAATCATAGCAGTTATTTATTTATGATCGTTATTATTATAGCATGTTTCCATTATAAAACAATGGTATTTAATAAATATTTCAAATGACTTCAAGCTGGTCTTTTGCCTTCCTTCTCGTCTTTCACACCAAATTTTCTCTAAACTATATATATTTAAAATATCAGTAATAGAAATGATCATTATTTAATATAACTATTAAATCATAGCAGTTATTTATTTATGATCGTTATTATTATAGCATGTTTCCATTATAAAACAATGGTATTTAATAAATATTTCAAATGACTTGAAGCTGGTCTTTTGCCTTCCTTCTCGTCTTTCACACCAAATTTTCTCTAAACTATATATATTTAAAATATCAGTAATAGAAATGATCATTATTTAATATAACTATTAAATCATAGCAGTTATTTATTTATGATCGTTATTATTATAGCATGTTTCCATTATAAAACAATGGTATTTAATAAATATTTCAAATGACTTGAAGCTGGTCTTTTGCCTTCCTTCTCGTCTTTCACACCAAATTTTCTCTAAACTATATATATTTAAAATATCAGTAATAGAAATGATCATTATTTAATATAACTATTAAATCATAGCAGTTATTTATTTATGATCGTTATTATTATAGCATGTTTCCATTATAAAACAATGGTATTTAATAAATATTTCAAATGACTTGAAGCTGGTCTTTTGCCTTCCTTCTCGTCTTTCACACCAAATTTTCTCTAAACTATATATATTTAAAATATCAGTAATAGAAATGATCATTATTTAATATAACTATTAAATCATAGCAGTTATTTATTTATGATCGTTATTATTATAGCATGTTTCCATTATAAAACAATGGTATTTAATAAATATTTCAAATGACTTCAAGCTGGTCTTTTGCCTTCCTTCTCGTCTTTCACACCAAATTTTCTCTAAACTATATATATTTAAAATATCAGTAATAGAAATGATCATTATTTAATATAACTATTAAATCATAGCAGTTATTTATTTATGATCGTTATTATTATAGCATGTTTCCATTATAAAACAATGGTATTTAATAAATATTTCAAATGACTTGAAGCTGGTCTTTTGCCTTCCTTCTCGTCTTTCACACCAAATTTTCTCTAAACTATATATATTTAAAATATCAGTAATAGAAATGATCATTATTTAATATAACTATTAAATCATAGCAGTTATTTATTTATGATCGTTATTATTATAGCATGTTTCCATTATAAAACAATGGTATTTAATAAATATTTCAAATGACTTGAAGCTGGTCTTTTGCCTTCCTTCTCGTCTTTCACACCAAATTTTCTCTAAACTATATATATTTAAAATATCAGTAATAGAAATGATCATTATTTAATATAACTATTAAATCATAGCAGTTATTTATTTATGATCGTTATTATTATAGCATGTTTCCATTATAAAACAATGGTATTTAATAAATATTTCAAATGACTTGAAGCTGGTCTTTTGCCTTCCTTCTCGTCTTTCACACCAAATTTTCTCTAAACTATATATATTTAAAATATCAGTAATAGAAATGATCATTATTTAATATAACTATTAAATCATAGCAGTTATTTATTTATGATCGTTATTATTATAGCATGTTTCCATTATAAAACAATGGTATTTAATAAATATTTCAAATGACTTGAAGCTGGTCTTTTGCCTTCCTTCTCGTCTTTCACACCAAATTTTCTCTAAACTATATATATTTAAAATATCAGTAATAGAAATGATCATTATTTAATATAACTATTAAATCATAGCAGTTATTTATTTATGATCGTTATTATTATAGCATGTTTCCATTATAAAACAATGGTATTTAATAAATATTTCAAATGACTTGAAGCTGGTCTTTTGCCTTCCTTCTCGTCTTTCACACCAAATTTTCTCTAAACTATATATATTTAAAATATCAGTAATAGAAATGATCATTATTTAATATAACTATTAAATCATAGCAGTTATTTATTTATGATCGTTATTATTATAGCATGTTTCCATTATAAAACAATGGTATTTAATAAATATTTCAAATGACTTCAAGCTGGTCTTTTGCCTTCCTTCTCGTCTTTCACACCAAATTTTCTCTAAACTATATATATTTAAAATATCAGTAATAGAAATGATCATTATTTAATATAACTATTAAATCATAGCAGTTATTTATTTATGATCGTTATTATTATAGCATGTTTCCATTATAAAACAATGGTATTTAATAAATATTTCAAATGACTTGAAGCTGGTCTTTTGCCTTCCTTCTCGTCTTTCACACCAAATTTTCTCTAAACTATATATATTTAAAATATCAGTAATAGAAATGATCATTATTTAATATAACTGTCAAATCATAACAGTTATTTATTTATGATTGTTATTATTATTGTGTGTTTCTATGAAAACAACGGTATTTAATAAATATTTCAAATGACTTGAAGTTGGCCTAAAGGTCAGTAGGGATAAATTTCTTATACTGGACAATAGAGAGAACCGGTTTGACGTTTCCTTTGCCCACCTGGACAACAACCAATGACAATTTGGACAAGAAAAAAGAAAGAGAGGGCGAAACGACTTATTATATTTAAATAAAGCCATTGCCTCTGAATTATTATCGATATAAAAGTGAAAATAGCGCCCCTTATTTTAAACTGATTTTGTTTTAAACATCCAAAGCAATAATTTTGTATTTCTCTACATTTTTAATCTGTAAGGAAATATTTTTCGATCTAAGCCATTTTTATTCTATCAGTGATCATTTTATTCTATCATTTATATAAAGTTTCACATCATTTATTATTTTATTCACATCATTTATTATTTTAATTATTAAATTATTTCTAATTGTTGCTTTTGGTAATTTCACTGTTTTTAAATAAGACCAGTTTTTAAAAATAAATTCTAAAAATTTCAGACAAATTAATTTTATTAATTTCTAAATTCATTTATAAAGATTTGTGTTTTTAGGATAAAATATAAAATACATTTGATTGAAGAGCATATACATTTTTTTATCTATTATAATTCCGTTATTGATATTTGTAGAAATTAAGGATATTAGCATAGCTTTATAAAGGTTCTAAAAATTTTTGCAGAATGTAGAAAATTCATTTTTTTTCAATAAAATTATTGATATTTGTAAAAACGGGAATATTGAAGCAAATTTGTAAATATTCTGAAATAAAATTTACTTGATTATAGGAGATTCTTGAGTCTATAGGATTCTATAATTTTAATATTTTCGTTTGCGTGGACCGGGTTCTATAAGGAAGGACGCTGGTATGGAGGTTGTCGGTTCAAAACTCCAAAATATTACGATGGACATTTTTTTTTATCTAGGCAAATATAGATAACTAATCACAGTTTTATTGATAGTTTTAAATTATAAGTTTAATTTTGTCAAAAATGCTCATAAAAATTGTTGCTAAACAGTAAAAGATAATCTTAGATTAAACATACGTCAAATATAAGTCAATATGTTTTCTTTATTGAAAAGTTTATTTGGTAAAAGTTCAATTTTCCTCTCTGTAGAACTAAAAATTAAATATTATTCCATTTTTTATGGAGAATTCTGGAATTGTTTAAATATGTAATCGTTATAGGGTAACTAAAAATATTACTAAGAATGTTTTTAATTCTTTTTATTTGATATTCTTCAAGAAGATGAATTTAAAATATTCAAAGCTCGAGAAGTATTTTTTTCTTCATAATTAATGCTTTTTTACTTGAAATAAGTGTTTTAAATCATGGAAAAAAAAGCTAAGTAGTTTCGTTCATTTCTGTAATTTATAACAGTGATTTAAAGTTAGTTTGCAATCTGTTGAAACATAAAATTATTAAAATAGAGTTCTTGCCGTGACCAGGATTCGAACCTGGGTTATTGCGGCCACAACGCAATGTACTAACCACTATACGATCACGGCGACACGAACTGAGCTCTAAGAAAACATACCAAGCATGAAGTTCAAAAACCCGAAGGTCTATTTTTAGCTGTTTTGGCTCAGGGCTAGGGAAAGAGCCCTGGGCTAGTTCTACCTCTTTCTAGGAGGCTTTGAAATAAGCCCTGTGGCGAATTGAAAAGGAGAAAGAATTGAAAGGGATCACATGTCCGGAGAGTGGCGATAAATAGTGGACAAAATTTTTCGACACCAAGACAAAATTTTTCGAAAAAAATTTTCTCTTTTTTTAATTGAAATATCAATTTTATTCAGAGAATTATATTTCATCTTTAATAATTATTGTGTCATATTGTGGAAGTATCCATTTATAAACGAAAATCTTCCTTATAGAAAATTATAATATTGCTTGAGTAAATAAATCTTTTCAACTCAAAGTATGTCATTTATAATTAATATTGCATCGGTTGACAAATACATCCTTGAAAAACTCGCTGGATGTTATGATTTATTTAGAAATTCAAAGTGAATTTTTTTTCTAGAAATTTAAATGTTCTCAAGTATTATTTCTTATAGGATTAAATTATTTTATTTAACAAGCAATATTAAATATTGAAAAGGTTAATATTTTTAGCTTTTCTTTAATAAATAGAAAAAAATATGAAATTCTAATCTCATTTTGACAAAAATAAAATAATGAATTTTCACTCCTTTTAAAAAGAAATTTCAAAAAACTGAAATACTATTAATGAAAACTTGTCAAAATATATTTAAAACAAAAGAATTTCTTCAGCAGTCCTTAAATCTTGCATTTTTAATAATCACTAGGAAAAGTATAAAACCTGCAAAAAATTTGATTTCGAATAAAATGAATGTGTATAAAGTGCTGGGTTTCACATTTTTTAATAATTTTCTTTTATAACTACATTTATTATTTTAAATATATAATATATGCCTTATTTTACTCACTGCAATTTCGATTAGACAGCATAAAATTATGAGAACGAAATTATATAGTATCGTGAAATTTGTCAAATAAATAGGCTATATCTCTGAGTTTATTCTTTTGCTGAACACCCATGTTTTTGGTTTCCTAAACTAACATGTATTACCTATAATCATAGAATACCTTAACAGGTATATATATACATTTATATATATATATATAATTATATATATATATATATATATATATATATATATATATATATATATATATATATATATATATATATATATATATATATATATATATATATATATATATATATATATATATATATATATATATATTTAATATTTTAGGGCCTTAATGATTCTAAATCTGGATTGAGAGTGAGTAAAAATTTTGGAAATCTTCATTTTGATGAAAAAATAATGAATGTTGTGGAAAAAATGCTTAACTTCAACTTTAAATTTTTTTCACTTACTGATTAAATTAATTATACTTGGATCCCCTTCCTTATCAAGTTAAGGAGGGACCCGACAAGGATGAGAAAAAGAAAAACATAAAAATTAACCAAATTACTTAAAAATATAAATTTTTATGTCATTTTCGGTTGTTATTGAGAAAACTTCTTTTTGAAATTCTTGTGCATCGTTTCAGAATAAAGAAACCATTTATTTTTATCTCAAGCCTTGTTGTGGTACCTTAGTCTAGAGTTGGTACCTTAGTCTAAAGTCTGTGGTACCTTAGTCTAGAGTCTGTGGTACCTTAGTCTAGAGTCTGTGGTACCTTAGTCTAGTAACTTGTGAAAAAACTCGCACTGCACCGTGTTTCTAATTAACAGTCCCTTTTTTTCCAAAATATTCACATTCAGCAAAAGACGGACCTCTTTTGAAAGAGGGGATTTCTTCTCAAAATAGCATTCTCTTTAGCAAGATATCCAAAGAGAAAATCTTTGTTCCGCGGGAGTATTTGCATTATTTCGTATAGACAAGTCTAAACTTTATGTAATTTAATAATGAACATGAAATTTTAAATCTATAAAAGAAAACACACGGTGATTGTAAGTATAGCAAGCTGCTTTTACGAGGAATATTTTAAAGCTTGTAATTCGAGATATATAAAATTAAAAAAATATATAGAAAAATATCATTCATAACATTTACGTAATTTTAAATTCGCCATGAAAAAGGAAATGCTGATTATCAGTTATTCTTTCATTTTTCTATCGTTTAATTCAAAATTTGCGTTATTTCCTTTTAAACAAAGTATCGCGACGCATTTTGTTCGCCATTTACATTTGTGGTAGAATATTTATGAGAAAAAAGTCTTAATTTATGTTTTTAAGTAAATGTATTAAAGTTCCTGGTTCAGACAGTGACACACTTTTGCGTGGAGCTCCATCAGTTGGAACATGACATTAGGGACATCACAACTGAAGTTTCATATCTCTGTTGTGTTCCAGTGGATTCCAGCTCACTGCGGGATTCCTGGGAACGAGGCTGCCAAAAAGGGGTGCAGGGGTCTTCCAGAGACCTTTGAAAAACCCTTTCCATTCAGTGAAACTCTTGATGAAAAGAAGATATGCCTCCTAGATAAAGCCGAAAGCATTGCTTGACTCTGCTCGTAAGTCTCACTGCTTAAGGATACACAGTCCATCCTTGATTTCCTTAGAAGCTCAGCTGTGTCTGTCTTCCGCCTTACCTTACAGGCCATGACTGCTTGACCACATATTTGCACAGGTTTGTTCTTTGTGACTCTCCCTTATGTACCCTGTGCACACAACATCAAGTTTTTAATGCCACTCATCTCGACTCGTGCTCTGCACTTTTGTTTTTTAACTGTAGAATTCAGAAATATTGGAAGGCTAAAGAAATAATGGCGTCATAGCCAAATTTCTGAGCATTTGTAATAAATAAATAAACAGTTTCGGAAACGACCAATGTGAAGTTTGATGATGGACGATTTTTTTTTCAGAACTGACGTTACGCGCTATATCTACGCATTCAGTCTTCCCATATTATAACATATGCTAAAGGATTTTTGGGGATTAGTCGTCACTGTGCCAACTGCTGTAAATTTACTCCTGGTAATTTACAATGAAATGGGCAAAGTCGTATATTAAAATATGTTTGGTTTAATTTGTTATATAAGGCTCAAACATGTGGCCTTTGAAATTGAAGGACATTGAAAACCGGAAGTGTAATCATCCTGTGTAAGATGAATGCTTGATACCATTTGTGCAATATTAGCACTGTCACGATAGTAAAATGTCAATCTCAATTTTATTTTAACTATTTACCACTTAATTGATATCTTTTATACTAGAACCGATAAGAAAATTAGATAAATAGGTGTTAGAGATGTACACACACTTACACAATTCAGGTATTAATATTATAAAAAAAAAATCTAAATTTATCACAAATCAAATAGTAATGCGGGTTGAAAAAAAACTCATAGAAAAGCTTATGGTTCTAGAATGATGGGTCAAATATCAATAAAATATAGTTAGAGCTGTCTCAAAGAAAATTAATTAAATGTATATGTTACATCGAAATTTTTATTAAGAATATCTAATATTTGTTTTGAATCCAGATTGGTTGCATCAATAAAATTATTAATTTAAAATTCTATTAATTAATGAAATTTTAAAAAATTTAAACCCTCCGTGGCGATTTAAATTAACCTTAAAGTGGATGTTTTATCATGTATTTTTCATTTTGCTTTTTATGCTGTTTTATTGTCTATGTGTTAATGGCTTGTATAAATGGGAAACAGCTTCTCAACTCAATGTCTTAATCCTAATGTGAGAAATCGTTTTATTAATAGAATGAATTTCGACACTATTCTCAGACATTCAATGGTGAACTTCGCCTTGTTTGCTGCCGCTCGAAGAATGTGATTTAAAAGCAGGTAGCAAAATCGTTGACAAGCCAGATTAACAGCGGTACCTCAATACGATGTGACGTGGATGAAACGTTATCTGACGTCATGGATATTTTAAACCAATGAGAATCGTAGTAATGGGGCGTACTCAGGATCTCAACCGTAACAAAAGAAACAACTACTTTATGGTTAAGAAGTAGGTAAGTATTCAAATAAGATTCTATAACTTTACTCTAAGTTCTCTGATTAGAAAAAAAAAAGGACTAAAAATTTACTTGTAAAACAATAGAGAAATCGACAAATAAATCCATACTAGATTCTTCGATTCCCTTCACGGGTTTGCTCCTTAGAGGGGGAGTATCGGACTAGCGACCTAGAATTGCCTGAGCTACCCACACTTACGGGTATATCCAGGTTGGGGGTGGGGTTGACAACTCCATTCTATGAATCCCTTTTGTCTCGAAGTCTAAAGAACATGAAACTGGATGCAGATAACATTAAATTCATTAAGATTAGTCGTATGAAATTTGTGGACCACATATGCAGAAAGGACCCTTTATCATTAACATTTAATATTTTCAAACATAAATTTTTGGAATCTAGAAAAGTGGTAGACCCAGTTTGAGATGCCTAAACCTACCTTTTTTTAGGATCTTTTTCTAGGACTATGTAGAGAGGGGTTTTAAGATGCTAAGAGTAAGTAATTGGAGATAAATTTAAAAAAATAGATTAGAATGGAAGAAAGTTCTTTGGGAAGGCCCTAGCTCATCAAGAATTGTGTCAATAGATAAAGATTCTTCGATGAAGACAAAAAGGAACGTCAACTAAAATATTGGGATCTCAAATAAGCTAGATTATAGTACCAATTATATAACACCCAAATTCGAAATGTGAGCTGGAAGAAAATAAAAAGTAAAACATAGTTAATTTTTTTATTGAAGACAAATAACTAAAATAAAATAGTAAAAATCTCAATTTATAACCCATACATATAAAATTTAAATTATTAAAAATTTGAAAAAAATAAAAAATACAATAAGCTTTGCTTTATCTGTACCATATATATATATATATATATATATATATATATATATATATATATATATATATATATATATATATATATATATATATATATATATAATTGAATAAATAGAAAACATGTTCTATTGTAATTAAAATGATAAGAAAAATTTTCCAATAAAACATAAAAAGATTTTTTTATCGCATATGATGTCGCCTAATAATGTAGTTTTAGCGTATTAATTTGTAGTAAAATTTATTATTTCTTAAAATTTTAATTAAATGAATTTATTAACACACATATATTGTTATTATCCTACATAATACTATCATAAATTTCGATTTAATATACAGTTTATTAAAATTTAACACTTTATTAATTTATAAAAAATATTAATGAAATTTCAGATTTTGTAAACATTTATACATTTTATAGAAGATTTTTAAAACGAAACTGTATTTTGACGATATTAAATTACTTATTTTACAAAGTTTCTTTAGCGAAACAATTTAATTTATTTTTATTTTTGATTATATAATACAGTTTTTGAAAAATTCTTGAAGTTGTGAACAATGTTTTTTTAAGAAATCTCAGAAATATCAATTGATTTATAAAGTACATATATATTATCCGGTCAAACTTTTTCGCTATAAAAATGTGTCGTAGAATTTTGGATTTTTTTTCAAAATGTGAAAGAAATGCGGAGCAGTTTACTAATATCTTTATTGTAAAAAATATATAAAAACTTTATTTGCAGTTTATATGACGATAAATCGCATCATTAAAAGACACATTTTTTTCGCAGATATGGTCAACAGAATACTAAAGAAAGCACCTTATCTACTTACAGGAAAATGGAATTTAGGTGACGAATTTTCGATTCAACTTACTTTTTCCATTTACCATAACAATTATGATTAAAAAATTAAATTGACTTATATTCACGAAAAAGTAAACAGTTCAAAGTCTGGTGATTTAAAGAATTTTGCAATGGATATTGTTTTTTCAAGAAATACTAGAATAAAAGTATCTTTTTATTTCGAAAGTGGTTGCCATCATAGAAGTGAGGAATCGTTTTCAAGGTGTGGTCAGTTTCAAATGAAAGTTCAAGGTTCAAATGCAAAAAGTTTGCGAAATGAATAAAAAAAATATCATCTTCACACAATTTAATAAAGAAGAAAGTGGAGCATATAAATATTTATTGGAAACCACTTTGCTACCTCAGTTCATTATGGTGTTAAAATATTCCATCTAAAACAAATAAAACCACTCTGAATTTAAGGAAAAATAAAAACAGTTTATAGTTCATTACTTAGAAAGAACAAGATGAATCGACTGGTGAATATACATTTTTTATTGAATATATATATTTAAAATTAATTATTTTTAAAGTAACTAATTTTAAATTAAAGTGTTTCTTAATTTAGTAAGTTTTGAAATTTTAATTTTATTCTTCAAAAAATTTAAAACTATTTGATGCAATGAAGTTAATTCATGAATAGATTTTATAGATATATCAAAATTTTTCATTAAAAAATGGTAAATTAAATTTTAACTATTAATATTTAATATATTTATTAAAACAATTTATAAAGAAGATATATTTATTTCTATTTATATTGATTTACTTAATGTATATTGTTAATTGATTTTAATAAATTTTAATTACAAATAAAATTGCTAAATCTTTCTTAATACAAAGACGCTTATTAATAAAATATGTATTTTTAAATGTAATTATTATTACATCTACAACAAATTTTTTAGCAATATAGATTTTCTCACTATATTACATAATTTTAACAATGTTGGTACGGATATAAGTTCAGCGCACCATAATGTCTTAGTATTGTATTAAGTCTATTAGTACTTCAAATTTCGAAGATATTTCACATATTCTTAAACTATATTAATTTCCAAATGGGAATAACCATTATCAAAATTTATTCAAGTATTTAAATATATCGGAACTTTTCTATCAAGACAAGATTCAACACGAAGTATTTTGTTAAAATTACAAATAAATTCATATGAAGATCGTTTTTTTCTTTATTGGGTAATGTACAAAAAAGTCAATTTCTTTAAAAGTTTATTTTTTTTTATCGTGGATATGAACATTTTAAATATTTTAGCACTTTTAATTTCTATGCTTTGTGTTTTCCGCCAAATATTGAAGATTTGGCTAAGTTTGTATATGGTTCCAATAACAGAAAAATATCGCATTATTTTATGAGATAATTAAAATTTTTAAATTATATTTTACAAAAGAATAGCATTAAGTTTACCTTTTTAGTTTAAGTACATTATATATATGTAAGTTAGTTTAATGAAAACGTAGACATTTATATTTATTGCAAATACTATCGGATTTTATTTTCTAGTCAACTTTTTAATATTTACTGGGATTTTATATTTTTAGCAACCCTAATTTAGAATATGTGCATAGATTTAGAATCCTAAGCATATCAGTCTTTAAATATGGTGCTAGTCCTCAGAACTTAGCAAAGAGCTTTAGTAATCCAACCAACTTTATTAGCAATCAAACAATCTAAATTCAATTAAAGTCCCATGGTAGATATCATTTTCTTTGATATTTTTATGAATTTTATTCTCTTATTTTATTCGGTCTTAAGATTTTAAAAGATATTTATTAGAGTAAGACGTCTCAAAATTTGTCTGTTCAAAACTCTCTGACTATATTGAATATACTCTATCTTAAACATATTTTCCCATTATAATTAAGAATCCAAGTCATATTGCCTTTCTATACAATTTCTATCAGTGCATAAACAATTATTTTCTTATATTAATTATTAATAAAATAATATAAATAGTCGTTATAGCATTTTATCTTATAATATTCATATAATCAATAAAAGGGAAAAAAATTCCTGTTTTGTTTTAAAGCATAATGTGAATGTATATTAATTTATATCTAATATTAAATAAAAATGAATTTGTAAAAATTGTTTTCTTAAAAACTAATAGAAACAATTAATTTTCTTTCATTTTAACAGAAAGCTGTATTTTAAGATCTCTATAGTTACTTTGACAAAAATATTTTGTGATTACATAGGTAAATTTCTTATAAAAGGGGAAAAAGTTAATAATTATTGGAAAACGTTTTACCAGGGATTACAAAGGACTTTTTTCCAAAATAATCCTTAAAGTATGTTGATTCATAGTTTAAAAAATTTGCTGCGTATAATATTTTAATAAAATATTTCCTATACAAATAATGTGATTTTTTTCATATACATACATTAAAAATAAAATTATATTAAAATTATAAAAACCAAATTTATTATTCCGATGGAAAATAATGAATACAAAAATAGTTGTATATTAAAATTATTAATTTAAATAACTTATAATTATTTTTAGGTTTACTTGTTAATTGTGGGACTTTCAGTAGCTCACGCAGATGTACTGACTTATTTTTACGATACAAAAGATAACCAAGGGAAAGGCAATTTTCTGGTAAACCAAATTCCCATTTGATTTAAAGCTCTATTTATTTTTAAAAAAAAATTTAATACATTTTAATAACTATGTCACATATATTTCAGTCCACTCTAACATCTATTGAAGAGAATGACAAGCCCCTACAGACGAAAAGTCAGTTTAAAGTGCACAGGGAGATAAGCAAAATAGTTAAATCCATAATCCATGATGACAATTTACCTCAAAGAGTGCCATCAACCTTCCGAAGAAGTGTCCCTTCCGAAGATTTGACATACACAGAACCAGCTGTTCTTCAGATTCCTCGAATGAAAGTAGGAGCGGATGTGTTTCAACATGGTAAGAACTTTGCCGAAGTATTCCCCATACCAATACGCTCTGATAAATTAGAAAGCTATGGTGATGTTTCCTACAAAGCTGAGTTTCATGCCAAAGGACATAGCGTACCTAATGGAGTTCGTTTTTACAACTTTAAACAGGAAACACCTGAACAAAAATTTACCACCGTGAACAAACAACTAGTATCATCATTCAACAAGCGATATTTTATAAACCGGCAAATATCGAATCAACAAGAATTTCACAACACCAGATCACAAGCTGTTGCCCAAGAACCGTTCTTTGATGTCAAACAATCATCTAGTCAACGGCAGCTGTTTCCCAACAACTTCCACGTGGAAATGCTAACTCAATACAAAGGAGATTTTCAAGGCATTTCTCGAGTGAATGACCAAGTGTACAACCGGAAGCAGATACGTTTGCCCAAAACCAATGATTTACTCGGAAATAATGAACTTCCTTTTTATAGCAACGAACAACAGCCTGTGCAGGCAATTCGAGGTGAACATTTTTCTAATTCGTTTTAATTTTCAGATACATTAAATTGTTTTTCATTAATTATTATTATGTGTAAATTATGATACACTATAAAAAAGAAATGAATCATTAAAAATTTAACAAAGTATTTTTTAATCTTTAATAGTTTATTTGAGAAATTTAAGGTTTTTATTACATATTTAGATTCAAAATAAAATTTTTAATACATAAATAAGCGTAAATAAATTATATATATATATATATATATATATATATATTATATTATTTATTTACTATTATTTATGTATTAAAAATTTTATTTTTCATCTAAATATATATATATATATATATATATATATATATATATATATATATATATATATATATATATATATATATATATATATATATATATATATATATATATATACATATATATATATATATATATTTCAAATGAAAAGTAATAATTTCAACATGAATAAAATCTGAAACTCTAATAAAAATACAATTACTTTCATAAGATTCATTTTGTTTTTCAAGCTTAGGATTGAACAATATGCACATCTCATTTTCAAAAATCGATAATAATGACTCTATTTCATCAACAGAATCTGAAGTAGAAGCGAACAAGAAATTCTGGTTCAAGAGTGGAGCGTCAGTGAGGCAGCATTTACAAACACCTTATGTACGTTATGGGTACAGTTATGTATTATAATAATTAATTACAGTTGCAGTTAAATGCTAGATATAATTTTATTTATTAAGTATTCAATGTTTATTTATCCCTAAACGAAGTACAGATTTTTTGTCAACTTATGATTTTGATGTTAGCTATATATCTAGAAACTGTTTCACTTTGTATGAATCTTTGGATAAAAATAAAAAAGGAAAATTTTATAATGCTAGTAAATAGTACTTTTGAATGATGTTATTTGTAAGCATAAAATTCTTAACCAAGAATACTATGAAATATTTTTTTATTATTATTTCAACAATGTTACTATTAAACAGTTAGATTTCGCATTTAATCGAAAGAAATTGAATTTAATTTTACAAAATTAATTATAATAATTATAAAATAACAATTCCTATATTATTTAATTTTCTTATTGTCCCTTTTATCATATAAATTATTGTTTGAGCATCTGCATAAATTTATTGAGAGGAAAAAACAAAACATCCATGATCAGTAATGGAATTTGTGTTATGGGAAAACGCAATGCTCTAAAACTAAATGATTAATAAATTTACAACTGCTAGAATATTATTCTTCCAATGAAATAAAATTATTAATATGGTTACTTATTTAATATTAGTTATAATAATTATAAATAAATCGATGTTGATTGTTTATATTATTGATGAATTTGTTCTCTGTGGCGCTGAAGGACAAGAAATAGATGTTACGCTTCTATTTTCTGCATGGACATCCGTCTGTGTGGATCTTTTAAGAATTATCATGATTTATAAAATCAGCGATATATAAAATTTACGTAAATTATTAAAACGATATTTAGGATTTAAAGATAAAAACCCTAGAAAATAACATTGTTAATATTTTTTTAAAGTGTGATTAAAATAAACATGCCTTATGGTATTAAAATATTTCGAAAATTATAATTGTATAACTTCATTAACAATTTATAAAATAAAATGCACTATGCCATGATCAAACATCTTAAACCTATTTGCTCTTACCTGAGGAAAATTTATATCAGTTTCTAATTATTATCTTTGAACAAAAACTACGTTAGGTAATTGAAATATGAAATTTATTTTTTAAGTCAGACTATATAAATTTGATTAATTTAGATTACCAAATGTATTAACAGAACAGTATTTGGTATTAGCTAAAAGGTATCTGTCCTATGGTATTATTTCCAAGTTGATGGAATATTTTAAATAGAAAATTTAAAAATGCCTTGATCAGTTTGATTTGTGATTGATGTTCTTCTTGCTTTTAACACATGTTTTAAATCATGAAAAATGAAAATTTTAAGTAGTTTTGTTTATTTCTGTAATTGATGCGTGGGCCTGTTGATTTATTGTTAATTTGCTATTTGTTGAAAACTAAAAGAAAACCTGGGTTATTGCGGCCACAAAGCAATGTACTAACCAGTATTCGATCACGGCTCATCATACAATGTTCTAAAAAAATAAATAACTGATGACTTTCCGAAAGATGATTTGATTTGAGTTCTCCCGATAGGAGCGTATCTTCTACCACACTTTACTGACCTGCTGAAACCATCCTAATGCAAAAATAGATTCTCCCCGTTAGATGGCAGCACTACTTAAGTTGTCCAATTAATAAACTGATTTTGTTAAATTTTTTTTGAAAATTATGTTATTTTCATCAAAATACTTAGAATAAAAATATAAATTATTTTGTTGCACGAGTAATGTTATATGCAAAGTATAAAGGAATAACATTCAGTTATCCATAACGGTTATTTAAATATTAGTCCTTTATACTTTTCAGACAATATTACTCATTATTGTATACGTTCCATATTGGGTTATCAGTATCTGAATCCAGTTACAACCGAAATGTTTCCATATAAATTTGAATTCACGCGCATAATATTCTCAATTTTTTAATTGATGAAAATTAATAGTTTTAAAATTGATAAATTTATTATTATATTTTGTCTTGGAGTTTTTATTAGTAAAATAAAGTTTTTCCATTGTGCCTTTTGTTATACAGAATGTGAATCATATAAAATGCATAGTTATGAAACTATCGGTTTCAAATAAGCTTTAAGCAGTTTCAACTGTGAAAGAGATGTTTAAAAACTTGCCTCTGAAAGTGTGTTAATGTAATCAAAATGAGAATCTTATGATTATATTGTTAATGTCACGTACATTTTAATTTCGATTGCTGGATTCGATCGAAATAAACATGCAAAGGCAACTATTTCAAGAGTTATCTTCAGCATATTAGTTATTAATGATTACTAATTTTACATGCAAATTAAATACATTAAAAAAGCTTCTTGTCCATAAATATTATAAATAAATTAATTAATTATCTTTAATTTCTGAGTGAGAAAGTTGCCAATACAAACATGTGCATGCATGCATCTATTTAGCTGTCATTCTCTATCCAATAACAGCATTAAGCTGACCATTTCTTCACTTTCTAAGAATTGAATTTTGAATTTATTACATTTACAATGAAATAATCTCTAAACATAAAATATTTTTCGAGTTAGATTTTTCTTGTTGTTATGCAGATGTTAGAAAAAAGAAATAGATTAAATTTTGGAAGATATATTTTTTTGAAAGATGAGGAATATAAAACTTTATTAAAAAGTGATTGATTTTGATTTTTATGTATTTTTATTTTATTTATCACATTATACATGCTTTTTTATTTCCAATGGCTAGAAAATTACAATGTAATAAAGGTTACAAAAAAAAAATAATAAAAATGTTCTGTAAAATATATTTTTTGCTGTGAAGTATATTTTCTGTAAAATATTTTTGTCACGACTTTGAACATAACGAGACAAATAAAATAAATAATTTAGTCAACCAACTTTAAATACCAATGGGGATAAAACAAAATGAAACGATAAGAAAACAATTTTAGAAAGAGAGAGAGAAAATCAATAAATTTAATAAAAAGAAAAAGTAATATTTTTTTAAATAAAAACTCTAATTATAAAATGAATAAATCTAATTTGACTTGATATCACTTATCGCTCTGATTATATATAAAAAAAGTTTTTAATTCACTGTTTTATTGTGTGCTGCTGTTTTTCTATTGATAAAAAACTGAGAGATTTTTTTTTATATGTAAAGAAAAAATTGTAGAATATTTGTGCACTATTTTTCTTTCTAAATTTTATATAGTATCAAAACAATGTCCTTATTCTTTCATCTGTCAAACTGTTCATGTTTTACTCAGCAAAATTTTCTTTGCCGTGACCAGGATTCGAACCTGGGTTATTGCGGCCACAACGCAATGTACTAACCACTATACGATCACGGCTCACAAAACATTCTTCTAAGAAAGTAGACATATAAAGACTTCCCCAAAGATTGATCTGATTTGAGCCCTCGAGATAGGAGTGTCTTGCCACACCTCAGTGACCTGCTGAGACTAGCATAAAGGAAAAATCAACCCACTCCGTTAGATGGCAGCACTACATAAATTGTTCAATTTCAAAACTGATTGATTTTGTATCAACTTTTTTAAAAATTATGTTATTTGGATCAAAATACTTAGAATAAAAATATAAATTATTTTGTTGCATGAGTAATGTTATCTGAAAAGTATAAAAGTGTAATATTAAGTTAGCCATGACGGTTATCTGATTATTAGTCCTTTATACCTTTCAGAGAGATAATATTACTCATTATTGTATAAGTTCCATATTGTGTTATCAGTATCTGAATACAGGTACAATCGAAATGTTTCTATATAAATTTCTACTATGTTTTATTGATGAAAATTAATAGTTTAAAAATCTATAAATTTATTATTATATTTTGATTTAGAATTTTTATTAGTAAATTATATATAAAGTTTTTCCGTTGTGCCTTCAGTTAAATAGTAAGCGAATCCTATAAAATTGTGAAGTTATGAAATTATCAATTTCGAATAAGCTTTAAGCTATGCGTTGAAAATGGAAAACATGCGTCAAAACGAGTTGAAAATGAAAAAAAAAAGTTTTTTTTCCCGTTTTCAGGTAATCGGTAATTTGCCGAATTAGTTATTTGATACATTACTGATTACTTGAAAATCAGATAACCCCCATCTATCTCTTTTTTATCAATGATTGATCATTTCCAGTTTTCGTATTCCTAAGTTTGTCTTGATATTTAAGAAATCATCTTCAATTTATCAACGTGTTTCGTCATTTTTAGATAAGTAACATTTTCGATTTTCACACAGGGCCTACCAATATTACACTTCAAAAAATTTCAATCATTATACAAACAGTTTTTTTATACGTTCAGTATCAAAATGAATATTAAAATACTTTTAAAATTGAATATTTTTCTGACTCCAGAATTCAAATGTGTATTACGTACTGTATATAAATTGAATTTTATTCTTGAAAAGCTTCGTCCGTCTAATGAGAAACTGACCAAGCACTCAGACTTTAACGCTAAATGAGTCACACATGCGTCTATCGAGAAATAAAACAAAGAAGCATTGTTTTGTATTACTATAGAAGAAAGATACATTCTGATCATCTCTGCCTCTGTATCTTTCTATGAGAATGGACTCTCACTCTAAGGAAAAAATGCATAAAATGAGATTTGCAAGAAATGAATTCATAAAACAAGATAAAATTCATAATCACAATTTAAATTTCAAAAGAATTAAGCTAGATTAAAATTTAATATAGAACTAGACATCTATGTGAAAGTTCAATATAAAGAAGAAAAAAGAGCATAGCCACCACACATGCAAATATCACATTTAATATATGGAAAAAAAAACATGCAACAGGCCTATTTTTTAAGAGTTATCTTCAACATATTAATGATTAATGACTACTATAATTTTACATGTAAGTTAAATAAATTATAAAGGTCTCTTACCCATAAACATTGTAAATAAATAAATAACTTTAATTTCTGAATGTGAAAGTTGTCAATATAAACACATGCATGCGACTATTTAGCTGTCGTTCTCTATCCATCAACAGCATTAAGCAGACTATTTCTTTACGTTCTTATAGCGTTGATTTTTGTATTTATTACATTTACAATGAAATAATTTCTAAACGTAAAATGCAGTTCAGTTGAGATTTTTCTCGTTATGCAGAAGTTTAAAGAAATAAATAAATTATATTTTGGAAAATATTATTATTTTTTCTTTTTTAAACGATGAGAAAATGTAAAACTTTATTGAAAAATGATTGATTTGGGTTTTTTTCTATTTCAGTTTATCACATTATAAATGTTATGTAAAATATATTTAATGCTGTGAAGTATTTTTTCTGTAAAATATTTTTTTGAATAATTTGTAGTTAACGGGACAGTTAAAATAAATAATTTAGTCAACTAACGTTAAATATAATGTGTTATAAAATAATATGAAAAGGTAAGAAAAAATTCAAACAAAGAAATTTAATAAAATGAATAAGTTTTATTTTAGATAAAAATTCAAATAATAAAATGAACAAGTCCTATTTAGCTTGGCATCATTTATCGCTCTGATTATGGAAAAAGGTTTTTTAATTAACAGAAACGCTACTCTGTTTCACTATTCATAAAAATGAGTGATTTTATAATTGAGTATTTTATATGCAACGGAAATTGTAAAATACTTGAGTACAACTTTTCTATTCAATTTTTATATAGTAAGAAAATAATCTCTTTATTCTTTCATATGGGCAAATCTTGTTTCATTCAGCAAAAGTTTATTTGCCGTGACCAGGATTCGAACCTGGGTTATTGCGGCCACAACGCAATGTACTAACCACTATACGATCACTGCTTACTAGAAAGGATTCTAAGAAAGTTCATAACTAAAAACTTCCCGTAAGATTGATCTGATTTGAGCCCTCGAGATAGGAGTGTCTTGCCACACCCCATTGACCTGCTGAGACTAGCATAAAGGAAAAATCAACCCTCTCCGTTAGATGGCAGGACCAATACATTGTTCAATTTCAAAACTAATTGATTTTTTATCAGCTTTTTTAAAAATTATGTTATTTGGATCGAAATACTTAGAATAAAAATATAAATTATTTTGTTGCATGAGTAATGTTATCTGAATAGTATAAAAGAGTAATATTCAGTTAGCCAGGATGGTTATCTGAATATTAGTCCTTTATACCTTTCAAAGAGATAATATTACTCATTATTGTATAAGTTCCATATTGTGTTATCAGTATTTGAATATAAGTACAACCGAAATGTTTCCATAAAAATTTGTATTAACGCATAAAAATCTAATATATTTTATTGATGAAAATTAATAGTTTAAAAATATATAAATTTATTATTATATTTTGTTTTAGAATTTTTATTAGTAAATTATATTGTACCGAGCTCCACGGGTTCGTGTCGATTGAGAGTTGAATAAAGCAATCATTTAATGAACACAAGACTTTTATTCGTAAAAACTTCACCAGATAAACGAAATTCCCGCTGTAACAATCACAATTATACAGCTACAATTCGTCAGATATAATAAGAAATAGCTTCTAATCACGGTCTCAAATACCTCAGACAGAGAACAACTAGCAGTCACAAGTAATCGTCTTCACTCACTGACTGTCTTCACAAAACTGACTCTTCCATGTCGGGCTGCGGTATTTATACCTGACTTGGCGGAGAAATCTACCAATTTCGCCAAGGTTCTGGAAGCTTCTAGGAAAAATATTGGTCCTACAGCTTAGGTGATGGATGTTACCAGAAGTATCGATTTCTCGCCAAGTCGCCAAATCATTAGGAAACCCGCTTTTAAACTACAACACGTCTAAATACCGCAATTTTTGCCCAAAATGTGAGAATTTCCGATCTGTCTGAGATATTTTAAGACAAATACAATCATTATTTATAAATTTGTAACAATATAGAAATTTTTTCCGTTGTGCCTTCAGTTAAATAGTAAGCGAATCCTATAAAATTGCGAAGTTATGAAATTATCAATTTCGAATAAGCTTTAAGCTATGCGTTGAAAATGAAAAACAGGCGTCAAAACGAGTTGAAAATGGAAAAAAAAAAAAAAAGTTTTTTTCCCCGTTTTCAGGTAATCGGTAATTTGCCGAATTAGTTATTTGATACATTACTGATTACTTGAAAATCAGATAACCCCCATCCATCTCTTTTTTATCAATGATTGATCATTTCCAGTTTTCGTATTCCTAAGTTTGTCTTGATATTTAAGAAATCATCTTCAATTTATCAACGTGTTTCGTCATTTTTAGATAAGTAACATTTACGATTTTCACACAGGGCCTACCAATATTACACTTCAAAAAATATCAATCATTATGCAAGTAGTTTTAAGATAAAATTCATAATCAGAATTTAAATTTCAAAAAAATTTAGCTAGATTAAAATTTAATATAGAACTAGACATCTATGTGAAAGTTCTATATAAAGAAGAAAAAAGAGCATAGCCACCACACATGCAAATATCACATTTAATATATGAAAAAAAAGATGCAAAAGGCTTATTTTTGAAGAGTTATCTTCAACATATTAATGATTAATGACTACTATAATACTACATGTGGGTTAAATAAGTTATAAAGGTCTCTTGTCTGTAAACATTGTAAATAAATAAATGAATTAACTTTAATTTCTGAATGTGAAAGTTGTCAACATAAACACGTGCATGTGACTATTTAGTTGTCATTCTCTATCCATCAACAGCATTAAGCAGACTATTTCTTTACGTTCTTATAGCGTTGATTTTTGTATTTATTACATTTACAATGAAATAATTTCTAAACGTAAAATGCAGTTCAATTGAGATTTTTCTCGTTATGCAGAAGTTTAAATAAATAAATTAATTATATTTTGGAAAATATTATTATTTTTTTCTTTTTTTAAACGATGAGAAATGTGAAACTTTATTAAAATATGATTGATTTGGGCTTTTTTTCTATTTAAGTTTATCACATTATAAATGCTATGTAAAATATATTTATTGCTGTGAAGTACTTTTTCTGTAAAATATTTTCTTGAATAATTTGTAGTTAACGGGACGGTTAAAATAAATAATTTAGTCAACGAACGTTAAAGATAATGTGCTATAAAATAATATGAAAAGGTAAGAAAAAATTCAAACAAAGAAATTTAATAAAATGAATAAGTTTTATTTTAGATAAAAATTCAAATAATAAAATGAACAAGTCCTATTTAGCTTGGCATCATTTATCGCTCTGATTATGGAAAAAGGTTTTTTAATTAACAGAAACGCTACTCTGTTTCACTATTCATAAAAATGAGTGATTTTATGATTAAGTATTTTATCTGTAACGGAAATCGTAAAATATTTGAGCACAACTTTTCTATTCAATTTTTATATTGTAACAAAACAATCTCCTTATTCTTTCATATGGGCAATTCTTGTTTCATTCAGCAAAAGTCTACATGCCGTGACCAGGATTCGAACCTGGGTTATTGCGGCCACAACGCAATGTACTAACCACTATACGATCACGGCTTGTTGGAAAGCATTCTAAGAAAGTACATAACTGAAGACTTTCCGTAAGATTGATCTGATTTGAGCCCTCGAGATAGGAGTGTCTTGCCACACCCCAGTGACCTGCTGAGACTAGCATAAAAGAAAAATCAACTCTCTCCGTTAGATGGCAGCACTACATAAATATACAAGTATATTGTTAATTTGATTAGGTGATTCGAAGCTGTGATTACTCCTTGTGCAAAGTACTTTACAATATTTACAATGTTTCTGTAGGACCATGTTATGGACATAACATTAAGACGTAAAATCCTGAGTGTTTGTAAATTAGAGGTTTGTAAAAACAACCGTCTGCGGTATAAATAAATCAATTTTTCTCTTCTATTATTTATAAACACATCTACTATTTTATATTCTATTTGTACTATTTATTTGTAACTATTTTTTGAGTTTCAATATGTTCCTAAAAATTCACTAATATTGGATCACATTTTTAGAAGTGATTAAGTTTTTAAATCTGGAAATATAAATTAATATCGTATATTTCTAAGTTATAAAATGAGAAATTAATGCATTATTGCTGTGCTAGATTTACAACAGTGTATAAAAATTTAAAAATTATAAAATGCATAATTTTGTTTTTTTTTAAAATTTTATACTGGTCTAAAATTGATTTGTTTTTAATTTTTGTTTCGAAATTTTTAACTTAATTCTTATTTTAGAATGAATTTTAGTTTATTATTATGAATTAAAATTCTTATTTAGATTGTAGATCTGATTAGTTTAAAATAATGCACTAGTATGAATGATCAATTGGCATGTAATATTTGAAATGCCATTTGCAAAAAGGGGGCCGTGACCAAGATTCGAACGTGGTTATTTAGGCCACAACATTGTGTACTAATCACTGTACGGACAAGACCACGAATGGTGCTGTCCAAGAAAAATAAAATCTGAAATATCGGTGCTACATTTGAAAACTTCAAAATCGGTCATCCATCTTCTTGAGTTATTAAAAAATTTAATGCCCATAATTGCTGGTAGATGGCAGCACTATTATTCAAGAGTCTAAATTTCAAACCACACACTCACATAGAAGAGTTAAATACTTAAATACTTAATTGTGAATATTTCTCTATGACTTTTAATACATTTATAAAAGAAAGCATCAAAGTTTTGAAATAAGCCTCTGGAGTAAATTACTTCAGTTTAATTTTAATGTTTTTATGTGATTAATTGAAATGAGACAATTATTAACTTGATATTGTTCAATAAATAATTATATTTAAATTATTTTCAATGATTATTAAAAAAAATGAATATGGTGATCAAGCTATTTCTGCAAGCCCATAGAATTCTGTTTTATATGACTGACAATAATTACCAGGAAATGTCCCGAACTATGTCAACGATTTAAGAATTATATAAGCCATGAATTTATTTTAAATTAATTCATGATTTTTTTTCCATTCAAATTATTTTCTTCATAAAGTAGTTCAACATCCAAAATAATGATATCAGAATTAATCTTTTGGAGGAAAACAACAATTATTTTCCTCCAAAAGACTTTTATTATTTTGAAAAAGTATCAGATTTTAGGACATTTAGAAATCTTTAATGAAAATCGATATAAGAACTATTTTTTCTTCAACTAAAAATTAGTTTTGTCTAAAGATATCTTTAGAAATTAATGGAGATAACATTTGCAAATCAAGGTTACAGTTGGTATTATAATGCATTTTAACAATTTATATCACTGATGTAATATGTTACTAATATAATAATAATTGTTAATTAATATTAGTTTTATTAATCGGAAAAGGAAAAATATGGGATTCATATTTTTATTTTGATATTTTGATCAATACAATAATTCCTTTAAAATTATTTTCAAATGTTCAACAGTTTTCCTGAATTCTTAATGATTTCTTAACTTTGAGCATGGTAATAGTTACGGTAAATTATTTTATTAGATGTATTTAGTTAACTTTAATTCTATTTCACGTTATGGAGAAGGCTCTACTTAATAAAAAGAACGCATTACTTAAATATGATTCAAGGCACAGAATTAATGCTTAACAATTTTATTGAAACAACTCTTTTGTGAAAAAAGCTACACATTTTCTTGCACTGAGGAAGCCTTTTTATATCTCATGCTTCAATAAATTAGCTGAAGAAATCCAAAATCAGCGACTCTTCATCCTTGAGCCTGCATGTAGCCCCCGAAAGGAACTCCAGAGTAGCTGCCGAAGGAAGAAGGGCGTTGCTGACCCTGGGGCTGGTACTGGGGCTGAGCTTGGTACTGCTGTGGCTGAGATGGGGATGGGACAGAGAGAGGCTGGAAGAGGAGTCTGTCAGGCTGGACAACTGGAGTAGGAACAGTCTGTCCATTGGGTAGAGGGGGAGCGGTGCCACCTCCCAATCCAGAAGCACGAGCCCTAAGTGCTCTGAAGGCTGGATTTGCCTGGACGGCGATGACGAAGAGGGCACAGATAACAATGAGGACCTAGAAAGAGATTATATGATACATGTTCTTGTTTAATTTCTTCATAACAGAGTTCATACTGTCTATCTTGCCCGAGATAACTCCCGCTAATTTGTCTGTGCCTGTCTGTTGTCATGGAAACCAGACACGTTTCTATTTTGACAGGAGTCAAAAGAATAGCACCAACTTTGGCTTACTGAATACTTTAAGAATAGCATGAGGTACTACCCTAAACACTGCTAATTAAGAACAGTTTTGATCCCAATTTGAAATAGGCTATTCAAATTGGCAAAGAGTAAAGAATAAAGAAACTTAAAGAGTTTTGCGATATTATTTCAATTTATTATTTCAAATTATTAAGATAATTTAAAAAAAATTTCAACAATGTGTAACATGTAAACATTTACTAATATTAAATTAATTTATGTGCAATAACAAATTGCTATTTTTAACAATTTATCTCAATTAGTTTGTAATTAATACGTTTTTTCATTGACTATAATAAAATTAGCATGATAATTACCTAAGAATAAAAATACTTGCGTGTGAATACTATAAGAAATCAGCTGAATCATTTTACAACTTAATCACTATTTTTTAATGTATTTCTTAGTATATTTTTATAGATTTTCACTCGAACGAATTTTTTCTATATTGAAAGAGCTTATATGAAATTCTACAAATATTGATTGAGAGATATTAAACTGTCTGAAGTAAGCGGTTTAGTAACATAAAAAAAAACACTCAATGTTGTTTAAAGATAAGTACTTAAAAACAGATTTTCAAAACATGAATATGATATCTTAGAATTTAATTATCATGCAAAATTATTAGATGTGATCATAAACTTCTCTGTTTCTTTTATAAATGACATTTAATCTTTAATAATGCGATTATCAATGTTCTATGAGAACTTAGAAACTCATTCATATATTTCGCTAAAATATTTTATATTTAAAATTTTAAATTACCAATCAAATTATTTTTATTTTATTTACTACATATTTTTCTTATAAAATATCAATATTAAGAAATGAAAATAAGACAAGTTATTTGAAATTTTTTGTTTTTAATGTTAATACTTCGAACCAAATATAAAAATGAAAATAGGTGTTGAAAAAGTAATTAATAAAAAGTAATGAATATTATGAAAAAATTTCAAATTTGAACTCACTTACCTTCATGGCGTTAGTGAGAAAGAGGATATTTTCTTTTTAGAAATCTTAGACACAGCTGAAAATTGAAATGTGTCTTCGTTTCGAAGTCTCTGCTATATATACGATTCGAAGATTTCATATGAAGATGACACACCACTATCTTACCCAATTTCAACTTAAGCACAAGACATTTAAATCCTAATGAATTAGGGTATTAGAACTTCTTTTCTGATGAAAGTGAAACGTAGTTCTTAAGTAAAACGAATCGGGTGATATATTTATTTGTATCTTTTTTTTTGTAGAAACACCTTATGTAAGTTGGACAAAACCAAGGATTTTTTATTTTGCAACATTGATGGCTTTAATGACGTGAATTTAGAATAAAATAAATCAAAATTCCATTTAAATCAATTATAGAAAAATATTAAATGAGTGTAATTATCTTAAGAATTTTTCTTTAAGTTTTTGATGCGTTGATGTTTTGAATATATATATATATATATATATATATATATATATATATATATATATATATATATATATATATATATATATATATATATATATATATATATATATATTAAAATCTATGCAATTAAAAATAATTTAAAAACTGCATGTAAGTGCAATTTTATTTCCTAAAATATAAAATGTACTCAATTAAATGTAATGAATTTTAAATATACGACGTCAGTGTTAAATAATACTTTTAAGAGATAGTTCAAAAACCTAATCAATATTGAATTGATTTTAATCAACATTTAAAAATTTATTATTATTTTGGTAGTGAGTGGTATTTTTATTTATGTTTTTCAATTTTTAGAATGATTTCCATACATCTATTTTGTTTTTCTTTGTCACACACACAATTAAGTTAATATAAATACATAGTATCTCTAAAAAATTTGACAGAAATGAAATATCTTGACACAAAATTAAACTGTACATTATTTTACTGAATTACCGATGCAGAGTTTACTTTCGTTTTCTAAAACTATGTAAAAAAATGAAATGGATTTACGATGAAAATATGCAATATTTCTTACGTATTGGATATCGTATTTGAAAGACCTCTTTCCAAAATGTATATGCACTGAATCAAAAATTTTTAAATTTTATCTAATGTTATAATTAAAATTATAACAATTTTACTCATTTCAAAAACTTTAATATTATTAATCGAACCTTAATGTAAATAACGTTTTGATTAATAATATTAGTTTTAAAAATTTCATGAGTAAAATTCTATCCATTCCCTTCTAGTTATTTAAAATTCATTCTATTATTTTAAAATAGAAAAATTTATGTTGCATTTTATCTATTTTAAAATTTATGAAATTAATTTAAGTATTTCTGCGCATTAGCAAACAATAGCAATTGAATAATGATTATTGCAATGAGCTGTGATTTGCATTTCAAATATTTATAGCCCAAGCACAAATAAGCATTTTTCAAAATTTTTTATTTCTTTTCACAATTTTTTTTAAAGATTTAACGCAAGCTGCAATGTTTCTCACGAAATTTTTTTTGCATATTTCTTTTAGAAAAATAGCACAAATAACAATGTTTCTCATGGATATTTTGAAAAAATAGCAATATTCGAAAAATGAACAGAATTTGCAAAATCGGTAGAAATTATTTCTTTTACTAAGCAAAACTGCTATGCAATGAATAATTTAGATTTTTTTGATTGGAATAAAGAGAAAACTTGATTAACATGTTGTATTTTGTGGTTGACAATGAACATACGAAAATGAAAGCTACCACTATTATTTTTCCAAGATTTTACAGAAACTCGAAAATGAAAAGAAATATTGTAGCAATTCATTCCGATGAAAAAATTCTATGAAATGCACACTTTAGAACATTTTGCCCTTTGAATAGAATAAAAAGAAGTTGTGATAAATTAGTGATATTTTGTGACTGACAATGCAAATCTGAAAATGAAAGCTATCACTGTGAAAGTATACAATGCTCACATTGTATACTATATTAACTATACAATATGAGCATTTCAATCCTGTGAAGTGCTTAATTACTTGAAATTAAACTATATTATTTACTTATTTTAATGATAAATTATTGATTCTATTATGAGGAAGATTAATAGAAAGTACTTGAATTTCCAAAGAGGGACATTTGGATGAAAGTTACATTGAGAAAAAAATTGTTTCAACTTATAGAATTATAATCCTTTGACTCTAAAAGGCTCTCTTTTCTTTTTAGGGAACGGAATAACAAATTCGATTGTAGAATTTAAAGTCTTCAACTCCCAAAATTATTTGGGACGCATAATTATTTTATTTAATAAATTATAAATTAAAACATTTAATTAACTTTTTGCTTTTTTGTTTAGAAGTCGAAATCATGTGTGAATTCTCTTGAGAGGTTATTCTTAATGCTTTTAAATAAAATTCTAAAATGAAACTTTTAAATATTGCCTAAGGATTTTAGGATTGGAATATCCGCTACTATATAGTTTATATCGAGATACAAAGGGGTTATATACAAGATATCCTTGTCGTTAAAGTTTGAATCAAGTGCGCTCATTTTAATGCTAGTAAGTTCAAAACAGGGCATCTTTATTTAAAAGAAAAATACAGATGCCTGCCATTTTTAATATATATGACTGCTAAAACTCCGACAAATTCTATATAATAAGTAGAATAAAAGGGCAATAAATTGAAACAAGCACAACCTAGCAAGTTACTTATAACTGAAATCAAAACGATCTATTTTTTTAACACCAGTAAATAACATAAACTAAAATTTCTATTAACTTCATATTGTTACTTATTTTTATTTCACGGTCCCTGAAACAGATAAATGCTAAATTTATTGGAATAAAAGATACTCTTCTTTTCTTATTTCCTATTATTTTATGTAATTTAATACATTAACCCCTATATATATATATATATATATATATATATATATATATATATATATATATATATATATATATATATATAGATAGATAGATAGATAGATAGATAGATAGACTAGATAGATAGATAGATTGATAGATAGACAGACATTGATAGATAGATACATAGATAGATTAGACTATGTATTATATTACAAATTTAAATATTATATTTGTTGTTGTTGTCGTGTGCCAGCTAGGCTGGCAATATGGGGTGCGCTGCTTCACTTTTCCAACTGAACCATATTTGGTGTGGAGTCCGACTTCTCTGTACACACATGCCATAGGTACCCGTTTTATAGGGTAGGCAACCATTCACACCTCATTTATACAAGGAAAGGACAAAGACAGGATAGATAGAGAGAGAAAGTATATCGATGCCCGAACCGGGATTCGAGCCCAGGACTTCCTTATTTGCAGTCAGGCACACTGACCATTAGACAAGATGGGCGACAAATATTATATTTAAATGACGTAAAACGAAAAAAGGACACAAAAAAGTAAGGGTGTCATATGAAAAATAAAAATTTCTCTATAAACAATGATTAAGAAGAATATACTTCCATATAAATTTAAACTTTTACTTTCTTTCAATTGCTTGATAATTAAAAAATAAAATTCTTCAGTTTTGTGCTTACATTGCAACACCATTATAAATTAAAAGTATTTAGAAAAATGGAACATCATTTGAAGAGGATTTAAAATAATCCTGATTAATGTTGATGCAAACGAAATTGGCTTTCGTTTGCGCAAGAAAATTGCAGTCATGTTTCTCCAATAACATCCTGTTTATAATTTCGCTCATTTTCTTCTGAGTCATTCTAGAATCTCGATATCAGTATTAGTAAAAAACATGGGGGTAAGTTGAACATTTTTATAACTAATTAAATTTGAATCAAATAAATCCATAAAATTCCTAACAAATTTCAACATTTAATAATTCATAAAATGTTAAAGACACAAACTGTATTAGCAATTTACAAAGTGCAAGTTTTTACAGACGATTGCCATTTAAATACCTTTTCCTTTGTGAATACAGTCTTCACGTGCTTTTAATTGAAGACAATTTCATTTTCTAGTTTAAATATGATTTATTTATTATATGCGTATATCATTTCATAGAAATATCGATTAGGCCTATCCCTTTTCCCTCCAATCTGTTTGATTTAACAACGCAGCATTTTTTTTTTTAAGTTTTGCAAAGAATACTTATTATTCGAAAATGTCTAGTATTGGTTACCTGGTGGTCAAAATTACTACAGAAATAGCCGGTGCGTTTTGTCGTTTCTGGCGTAAAATCCTTTACCGCCTTAATATACTTTGCGTGATGATGGATGTATACATTGAAGTTCATTAACCGAATCAGAACCATAAAAATAGTTTGTGTATATCTAATTATTAATACGAGAATTAATGTTATTAATTTAATTCTGTCTTTATTATTTTATGAATTATTGCGCACCAAAATATATATGATATATTATAGACACACTACATATGCTTTGTTTTTAACATTCCATAACTCTCTATCGCAACCAATTATTAATCCGAAATAGTTAAATTATTAGTTATGCAGTCCATCTTGAGAGTGAGCAAGTTTTCAAATATTAAAGAGAATGTTCAAGGAAACTATGATTATTTAAAAGATTCAGTCAAGCGCTCGTTCAATTAAAAAATGAGGCTTTAGCCACTGTTTCTTTTAAAATGAATTAAAAAAATAATACTATTTAAAAGAGACAATCACCGTATTTCATAAACGATACTAAAATTGTTTTTAAAGTTGAATAAGTGGTTTTTTTTTTTTTTACCTTGTATTTCTGGTTGCTGAAATGGTGCCAAAAGAATCTTTGTGATGAATTATTTAAATTTGTGACAATACGAAAAAATATGAACAAATTTCTTCTATTAAATTATGACAGACAGCTAAAAATATTTGTGTTTTTTGTATTCACCCAATACTTGAGCTATTCTTTAGTCTAATAATTAAAGTAAATGCAAATGTAGTTTTTCATTAAATGTAGCTTTATTCAAAACTTTCATATTTTTTTAATTAAAATGTTTTTTTATGTCCTTAAAATTGATAACGTGACAACTTAGAATATTATAACAGCATTAAAAAACAAATTTTAGGCCAAATTTAAAAAATACTACCGATGATTGTCATTAGATAAAATTATGCTTTTCATTAAAATATATTTTTTTTAATATTTTTAAATTTAAGCTAAATTTTGATACAAATATTGTGTTTTTTTATATATACATTTTTATATATGTTCATAAAGGTAATTTTAGCAAATATACAATTATATTACATTAAATATATTGAATTCGTGTAATCTATTCAATACATTCTTCTCATAAGTGATTTTGCCACAGATTTAATGTTTCCTAATCCAGGAGCGGCTATATATTTGAAAAGAAATATTTATCCAACTTCAAGTTTCCAATTCCTTCAATTGTAAATGTTCGCTTAACTTTCTTGCATTTTTCTCGTTCACCTTCCAAACAAATAATAACAATTATATTTGAAGACTATTTCAAATGAAAAGTATAATTTTATATATTTAGTACAATAAAATAATATAACTATTCTAATTAAGCAATAATATTAAAAATAATCCTTTGAAAAAAATCATTTTCAAATACTTTTAGAACATTTAAATCCAATTAAAAAATCCTTAAAGAAAATTTTTTATTAAAAATAATTGAGTGTGAAAGTTTTAAACTATTTGAAATTTGAATACTATATGTCTTGCGTGGTGGATCCTATTGTAAGAATTTGGTGTGTTACTGAATAAGAAGCTGATGAACTTTTATGGTAGAAAATGAATTTCAACATTTGCTTATAAAAATGATGTATCAATAGTATTCTGGAAATATCTTAAAAGACATTTTAAATCAAAGGACATTCGTGCATAAAATTTTATGAAGATTATAGAAAATGCTGATGAGAAAAAGGAATTCGAATTTTTTGTTTCTAAATTAATATCACAAAAGATTATTTTGATACGCTTATGGGGTTGATTGTTTCTACCAATCGAAAACATCAAACGCAGCTTACCGATTATTAATTACAAATTAAGGTCCATTGATGTGGTCAGTACCCAGTTTGGAACTATTTTTTCCGTGTTGCCAACATCAGCAGAAAAACGTTTCAGTATATTTAAGCCCCTTATTTGTTATTTTCCTTTAACAATATTAATTAAAATAATCATACTATGTATAATTCTCTTTTTTGTTTAATGTAATAGAACAAAAGTAATATCACATTTCATTTTAGTATTTAAAATATAAATTTTGCAGCTTATTATTGTTATTACTAATGCTATAATTTTTTTAAATATTGCTTTTATGTTAATAAGGTTATTATTTACGTTTGACATTGTAGAAAGTGTAGTTTAATTGCCGAGAGCCGTTGTAAATGGACTCATCATCTTCAGGTGTTTCTTTTCTTGACAGCAACGGGGAGAGAATCGTAGTCACGTTTTATAAGGGGGGAAATCTAGAAAAGACCTCAAAGTCTACCCTGACAAACTGTATGTTGTTGTTGCACCAGCATGCCAATTGCAGATTAATTGCATGCTCTCTGAGGTTCTAATTAATAGTTCGTGTTGTTGCACCAGCATGCTTCCCTGTACCTAGCCCTAAGTTGGACTCTACCAGTTAGATAGAAGCAGCCTTGTGGAGTCTTCGTGATTTTGAAGCAAGGACCAAGCACAAAACTCCCAATACTTGGCCTGCCACTCCCAGAGGTATCATTGACAAACTGTATATGCAAACCGTCGCCTATTATTTAGCAATGTTTGGTGTCGGAATAGGGATTTTCTATGTCAAAGAGCACTGTCATATCACCAGGTTACAATGAATCTCTCTTAAACTGGTGTCGGAATAGGGATTTTCTATGTCAAAGAGCACTGTCATATCACCAGGTTACAATGAATCTCTCTTGAACTGGTGTCGGAATAGGGATTTTCTATGTCAAAGAGCACTGTCCTATCACCAGGTTACAGTGAATCTCTCTTAAATTGGTGTCGGAATAGGGATTTTCTATATTAAAGAGCAATGTCCTATCACCAGGTTACAGTGAATCTCTCTTAAATTGGTGTCGGAATAGGGATTTTCTATATCAAAGAGCAATGTCATATCACCAGGTTACAATGAATCTCTTAAATTGGTGTCGGAATAGGGTTTTATCTCAAGAGCAATGTCAAAACACCAGGTTACAATGAATCTCTTAAATTGGTGTCGGAATAGGGATTTTCTATGTCAAAGAGCACTGTCATATCACCAGGTTACAATGAATCTCTCTAAATTGGTGTCGGAATAGAGATTTTTTGTATCAAAGAGCACTGTCATATTACTTTGAGCCCTTATATAATTCAATAAGATTATGAAATATTCTATTGATCTATTAATCAATTAATCTCAAACTTTCTCTTATTGACACCATAGCCTGTTGCTCAGAGTAAAGAAGATGAGGGGAAACATTTGTAGAGTTGAAATAGAGTTAAATTTTAATAATACCTTTTTTATGATAATGAAGTAGTAGGAACGAGCTTCCATTTGTAGTTTTTAAAAACATAAGGTTTAGGGCTCAGGATACTTATAAAATGTCTAATACTTTTTGATGCTCAATAATTCCTAAAGTAAAGAAGATAAAGACAATAATATTTATATATAGAATAATTCATATATTTTTCTTACAGCGTAAAAATTTTCTTAGATTATTTTTCTTTCCCATTTGTGTGAGTAGCTTTTTGAAAATACCATTTACTCAGGTCATCAATTGAAGGGAATTTCTTTGAATACATTTTTATTTATTTTATTTTTTTATGCTGACTATATATTTCAGAATAGGATGAAGTGGGCTGCTATTTTTTGTTCGCCCAGATCAACTAATATAAAGCCCAAAAATATTTAATTTGGCCATTTGTAAGTAGATTGCTGTGCAAAATGTGAAGCATTTTCAACCAAAAGGTTAAGATTACAACTTGCCTAACCTAACGTGAAATCGATTAACGTTTTCATATTTTCTGTGCGATAAAAATTGCACAAGTAGAAATTCATTGACCAGAGCCATAATACTCGTTAGGTGTAACTATCCATTAATATTATTAATTTAAATGTAAATGTATCCTCTTATTTTTTACTATTATATATACATATATATATATTGATACATTTTATGTATAACTGGTAAACGAAATAAAACTAGGTATATCAATTGATTAATTTTATAACTCGTTGACTAATAAGTTTAACCTGATAACGAAATTTCTAATTTGGTATTGTACACATTTGTTTGTTTTTATGTCTAATATGTTTTTTTCTTGTAGGTTTTTCTTTCTAAATCCTTGTAAAATAATCCTGAAAACGATAACATCTTTTTGAAATTTATTTTATCTCAAAATAAAATCTTTAATATGTTTTCCAGCCAAAGAATTGGATACAAGAAAGATTTAAATAAAATATTTAGTTGAGCTGTAAATAATGTCATTTACAGACTCGGTATTTGTTAAAAAATTCAAACTTATCGTCTAATAGCTAAATCTGTTTTAACATATGAAGCATTTAATCTTATTTTCTTATAAAGTTTTGAAATAAACAAAAACAAATCAGAAATTCGCAGTCTAATAACACAGATGATTCATAACTTAATTAAATTCAGATACAGAAAAGCAATATTATTTTGTATTTTTCAAGTCATACTAGAGTTTATATCATTTTTGCGTTTCATGGGAAGAATATTTGAAAAATATTGTTGTTGCATCTTCATTTATTATAAAAGACCGAATTATTTATTGACCAACTGCAGATTGTGGCACATACAGTAGAGTTGTTCGAGGCTCTGCAGATATCATTTTTAATTAATTTTATAATTTTTTTCAGATTTATATACATATTCTTAGTTTGGCTTTATTATGTGTTTGGACATCAGCCCAAGAGGTGACAATACCCGTTGGAGTGGAGGGGTCTGATTCTCTAACCATAATAAGAAATTATGATGTAAGTACTTTGTTTTACAGAATTGCAACTGTTATTTATGCCAGGGAGACAACCTGGTTTAAAATATTTTTTCAAGAATATGAAGCTGTAATTAAGTCTATATTATATAATAAATTATTTTTCTTTTAAAGCTATTTCGAAAAATATTTCAAATCATTCTATATTTCTGTATATTGATTCTCAATAACCTAATTTAAAAAAAGAAGCTCATTGTATTTTTAAAAGAACTAAATAAGAAATTTCAAATTTATTAATCTGTTTCTCTGTTTTAAACCATTTCTGTTTTAAACTATTATGGTTTTAAGCTATTACTGTTTTTAACTACTACTTATCTCTTTATCTGATCTCTGACCTGTTTTAAACTATTACTTTTAAAGAATTATTCCAAATTTAATTAAAAAATTTTTGTATTTCTCTCACTGATTCTATTACTTCTATAATTACCTTCTTTGAACCTGCTTATTTAAAACTAAATAATTTATATATTTAAATTGTTATTTAAATGTTTTAAATTATTCAGAATTTATTTATTTTAAATCTTTTACCTAAATTTATCTAATCATTATCTAACATCCTAAATTTAATTTATTTTGAACTATTTATAATTTATTATACTTATAACTTGACCTACACATAACTTATCTGATACCCAAATTTTCAAGAATTTGCAACTCTATTAAATACGTATTCTTATAATAAATTATTTGAAACTAAGTTCTGAAAATATTTTAAATCCACATTTTTACTACTGATTCTAGATAGCCTGATGCAGTGTTAACCACGAGTAAAACCATGTAATATTAAATCTATGTTGTATAATAAAATAATTTTGAAACTTATTCTTTTAAAGAAATTTAAATCTTTTAGTATTTCTATTGCCTAAAAATCTGTATCTTCCATAATCTAATTTTAATTGAACGTATAAATAAAAATAAATAAATAAATAAAATAAAACCTCACTAAGAAATTATTAAAAATGATTATTAAATCTTTGTTATTCAGAAAACTATCTCTTTTTAATTATTTTTAAAGTATTTTTATTATTGATTCTAGTTAACTTGATTTATAAGGAAACATTTAAAAGAAAAATGTTTATTAAATTTGTGTTCTAAATAAGCCATTTCTCTTCTAAGGCTGCTGGCAACTACGATGTTGGTTACAACGAAAATGTTCTCACAGGGGGCGCTTCCTTCCACAGAGAGAAGGGGTACATCAATGGCACCAGGACGGGCTCTTACGGTTACACGACTAGGAATGGTCTCATACGCATTGTCACGTATGTTGCAGATCAAAACGGATATAGGGCTGAAGTGTTGACAAATGAGCCAGGAGTAATGAAAGAAGATCCTGCAGACGTAGACATTACCAAAGAAACAGAACCAGATCCGGAAGCACTAGCACAAGGACCAACCGGTTCAGGTTCTACTTCACAAAATTCTCAGAGCTCAGTGGTATACACTTCAGGAAGTGACGTAGTCAGGAGCTATGTTCTTGCTCCATTGACCAACGTCCAATATGCTTCATCTGCTCAAGTTGCTGTCAGCGATTAGAGAGAAATGTATGACTCTCAATTTACTATTTTGTTGGAAAAATTGAATAAAAAATTTTTATACATAAAAATTAAGATTTTTTTATTGAGTGCTGATATGTTAAATTTTAGAAAAATAAGAATCTTGAAAAGAATATTCATGTTATTAGAAATATTGCTTATTTTCTTACAAGACGTCTTCTTAAATTAATTTAAAAATCATTGAGTTTGAGTAAAAATTATTAATTTAAAAAGACAAGTAGTAATTGTCTTTAGAATTGAATATCAATTTTAAGAATGTAACTGAGGAAAAAGTATTTTAAAACGATCAAAAATGAGTTAAAAAGTGAATTCTGTTAAAATGTGTGATGTGTGGTTAATATAATAAAAATAATAAAAGAGCGAAATTGATTGTGATGAAAAATGAATGATAAAAGGTGACTAAAATAAGAAAAGGAAGCACAAAAAAAGTAAAATATTACTTTTAAACATTTCTTATAAGTTACTCTTTCGCTGTCGTATGTCAAACACAAAACCGACTTCAAATATTACATTTCATTTATTCACTTTTACACATATATATTGTACACTACTGGCCATTAAAATTGCTAGACCAAGAAGGAATGCAAATAACAGAACGATATTTATTGGACACATACATTATAGTGGAAACAATAAGTGATTAGATTTACAGGAAATTAGGATGTATAGATCTTGAGAAATCAGTACCCAGAGCAGCCACCTCTGGCTGCAATAACAGCATTTAGCCACCTAGACATGGAGTCAAACAGAGATTGTAGGGCATGTAGGGCAAACAGAGATTGTAGGGATCTCAGTTCATGCAGCTTCAACACTATGCCACAGTTCATCGACAGTAGTGGATGGTGAGTGATGGCGTGCCAATCGCTCGGCAATCATTGACCACAGGTTCTCAATTGTTGACAGATCAGGAGAACGTGCTGGCCAGGGCAACAGTTGAACCTGTTCTGTATCAAGGAAGTTCAGAACAGTACGGGCAACATACGGTCGGGCATTATCCTGTTGAAACAAAGCATTAGGGAGGCCTCGAAGATAGGGCAGAGCCACGCGCATAAAACACATCGGAAATGTAACGGTTGCTGTTCAAAGTTCCGGTAATGCAAACAAGACGTGATCGAGACGTGTATCCAATGGCACCCCATACCATCACACCAGCAGATGGGCCAGTATGGCGATGTCCAATGCAAGCTGGCAATGCGCGTTCTCCACGATGCCTCCAAACACGGATGCGGCCATCATGGTTTTGTATACAGAACCGAGATTCAACTGTAAAGATGACGTGATGCCATTCCCACGTCCAGGTTCGTCGCTGATCACACCATTGAAAGCGCTCCTGTCTGTGACGCAGCATCAATGGTAGCCGAAGCCATGATCGCCGTGGAGACAATCCTTTCTGCAGCAAACGTCGTCGAACTGTTCGAGTAGAAACTTTTTACATTGCAAATGACTCCATTTCTCGACTCAGAGTTCGTGACGTGGCTGTACGATCCCTTGTGATCATGTGGATAAGTTGTCTGTCTTCTCTGCTGTTAGTGATGGGGGTCGCTGAGATCCTGCATGATGTTCCGTATGATTGTCCTGAACCCATTAATTCCATATTCTGCTAACAGTCATGGGGTCTCGACCGACGCAAGCAGCAATATTGCGGTACGATAAACCGCAATCCCGGTAGGCTATAATCCTTCCTCGATCAAAGTCAGACACGTGCTGATAGGCATTTCTTCTTACACGAGGCATTACAACAACTTTCTTTGCCGAAAACAACGTTGAAACGGAAATTGAGTATGAGAAAACTGCTGTCAAATCTCTGATTTTATACACATTGTAGATGTCGTTACTGTCGCCTGCTTTGTATGAATGCGCTGAAAATCTAATCATTTGCATATCACAGCATGTTCTACCTGTCATGCAAATTTCACGTGTGTGGTGTGCCACTTTCCTGGTGCCTGGTGTAGCAATTTTAATGGCCATTAATGTATATCGGTGCAGGCAAGGCCCGGACTCTACCTTTAGGTTAACGAGTTTGGAATAGTCGCCCATCAAGCGACTCGTAATGTTGAACCATGATCATGTGACGAGTCACGCCTGGTCTGGCACCCACCTCTCCACATCCACGCCACACCAGAAGAAGGACTTTGGACGTCACATATTAACGTGGAGACGTCCCCAATCCATATTCCAGCAACCCTGTGTGGGAGGAAATGTGGTAACCCACAAAATCACTACCCACGGTAAATGATGCTTCACTTTGCTGATCTTAACGGGAAGCGGCGTGAATCTACTGAGCCACTGGAGCTCAGATTTAGACATAAGATACTTACTGAAAATATACTGCAACTTTACGCTATCTGCTTAAATTTTCAGTATATTTTCAGTATTAATATGTCTATTTTGTTGTTGTTGTTGTTGCTTATCCTCCATGTCTGACGGAGTCAGACTAGATCCACGAGTTCGTTGACTGTAAGGAAGTCGAAGACTAAAAGAGGATTGCTAAAGAGATCCTCCCTAGAGAGACCCATGCAATCCAAAAGATGCTCAGGAGAAGCCTGATGATTTTGGCACTTGGTGCAGGTGACGAAAATATGTCTATTTTGACACTGCTTAATGGATTTAATGGTTGATGGCCGTTTTAAGGCATTTTTTAACCACCGATGCTAAATTGCCATTCTGGAGGGTTTTTCACAGATAGTGGGCCGTATTCACCTACCTCGAGAGAGAAAATCCAAAAAATCTCAAGCAAGCCCCCTCTCCTGACATACATGCAAGAAGCGCAACATCCATCTCCCAGTGATCAACAGGTGGTTGCTATAGAATCAGGGACCTTATGCTCTGAAGCGTATTGTCCTACCACTAGGCACTGTGAGCTCTATTCTACAAAAGGGTACTTAACAATTAATTTCAGAAAATAAATCATTGCAAATCTATGGAAACGATATGATATTTAAATCAGAAATTAAAAGTTTCAGATAGGGTTATATATGTTGGCCAGCGGTAAAAGAATACTTTTTATGCTTAATTTCGTTGTATATCTTTTTCTGTAATGTTGCTTTTACTGACCGCTAATGTAATTGGTATCATTGATTTAAATATGTTTCTCGATCCACTACAAGCATTCCTGCTCAATATTGTATAATAAAAAGTTCGAACATATAAACTGTTGAACAGTAATAGCGCTCATTCTTCAGATATTAACTCGGCTGTTAGGAATAAAAAACATAAGTTGGACAACAGAAGTACATGTTTGTAACCTAATTAAATTTTTAAGTACTGGTACTCGAATTTAATTCTTATGTATATCAATACAAAATTTGTTTTTCCATAACTTCGGAATTTATCTCAGAATCTCGATATCAGAGAGTAAATTGATTGTCCAGTGAGTAAATAACATCACAATAACAGGGATTGTGGTAAAAAGAGTACTTATGGTCGTAATGGTTCATTTCAGTAAGAGAAACCTATTCGATAATCGATTTTAGAAGCTTCAAGAAGCCAATTGTAAATATGCATTTTTACTAAGAGCATTAAATCATTTAAAGTGACAATTTTTCCAGAAAAGTTTTTTATTTCTCTTTTAGCACGTGACAACATTTTCAGAAAGTTTTTCGTTTCTCAGAATGGTTGATTTGTGGAAGATAATTCCCAAAATATGATTTTCATGACATAACTAATTGCTTCCAAATTGATACTTTGAAGCATTTACTTTCTTTTATGATATACAAACTCCCTGTTATTTTTATAAGAATGTATAAGGGCAAAGATTTCTAAATAACATCCAACAAACCAGTTTCAGTTGAAGAATCATTCAGCTCAAAATATTTTGAATTCCGAAAGTCAAAATGTCTGATGAGATCTTTAGAAGTCTTATTACATGAAACCACATTTCTTTTTCACTAAAAAACATTTTGGCCATCTCTTTCAAGACACTTGATTTGAAATGTAAAGCACTTTCTTTTATTTGCAAAGAAACTGCCAGTGTTGGAATCATCAAGTGTTTTTTCTTTCTTTTATTTTCAATATTCTTTTTTCTTGATATTTTTATTTTCGATTAAAAAAAGAGTTTTTATGTCTTTTACTACAAATACATAAAAAATACATTAGTTTATTGAAAATATATTTATTTTTAATTATTATCTTATTGTAAATGAGATCCACACTATAATTCCGGTAGTCTACATAATTATACTATTGATTTCAAAAAACTAACCTGAGTCAGTTCATTCTTTATCAATTCTAGTGCTTATATCCCTTAAAAATTAACAAAATAATGATTATTTACAAATATCCTTGTAATTATTTGCGAAAAAATGCTTCGTTTAAGCTTAACTGTTAAAATGTTGGCAACTGTAATGGATTCACAAATGTATTTAGATTGCTTTAATACCTTTTAGTCCAGTGGTTCACGAGAAAGATCTTTAAAGGCTTTTTAACAACCATTCTCCATGAAAACTTTCGTAGATAGTGGGACATATTCACATGTCGTAAGGAGGAAAAAAATTTAAGAAAAATCGTAAGCATTCACCTGACAGATATACATGAGCAGAAAAAGTTAGAGTAATATCCCTGTAACACTGTTCTGTTAAGATTAAATGTGGGTCCTTCTATTCTGAAGAAACATTTCGATAGCTTAATAATATTTTACCATCATTGACACCTCACAAGAGAATCTATCGTAAACCCAGACCTTTTTAGGTTTCCTCCTCACAGCCTCTCTTTCAGAAATTGATTTTTAATTTTTGGTCTTAATTATACGACAAAATCTTCATCTAGCAATCCTTCTACAGCTTTTTTAGGTCTACTTTTTGATTTTATACAAGAAATAGTTGCATTATTTAAATTCATTCTCATTATATCGATTCAGTTCGTTCTGTACTCTTTCCCAGTAGTTTTCTTGCTCATCTTATTCTCATCAACAGAATAATATCCTCACCATCATAGACATTATATATAATTCTTCAAAATAGCTCCAAAAATAGTTCTCAGAACTTTTCAACCAAAGACCACCCTGACACTTCTCTAGTTTTATCGTCAAAGGATAAAGTAGGAAAGGATTTTATTATTATCTTGTATAAAAGAATGTTTGTTTTTCTCAGATAAGATCTCAGCATAAGTCGTAAATCAAAATATCTTTTTGATAGCTGATCTCAGAATATATAATTTTTCAGTTTCAATTTAAAAGGACATAACCTTAAATGCTGATTTGACAGCCAATGGTTAAAACTTTACTCTGCAGTTCTAGGTTGATTCTGGTTCAGAATGTTCAGTTCTGGGTTCAGAATACATTTAAATTGAAAGTACAAGTCTTATTAGGTTATGCAAAAAATGACTGTTGAGTGACAATCTCAAACTCGTCAAGAAAACTTTTCTTTTATTACAGTACACCATATTTTGTTTTTTCATACCCACTATTAACTTTATTTTAATCTTTGGTTTCTTCTTTGATATAAAGGTCTTCCCCAACGCAGATGTACAATTCTCAATTACTTCTACATTGTAAGAATATGATAGAATTTGCAATGATTTATTAAACACGATAATGCATATTCTGATAATATTCAATACTCTAAATATTTAAATAAACTAACTGTAGTTAAAGTTAAATACAGATATCGTATTAAAGCATATATTTCATATTCTCGAAAATTCTAATCTTTCGTTCAGCACCAAAACTATGAATTCTGACCTAATTTTGAGTTTTTTGTTTGTTTAAAATAATAAAATCTTAACTGTGCTCTAACCTAATCAAATCCTAAATAATAGGAATAATACTTTTTGTACTATTTTGATATCGTATATTTCTCAGTTTAGTTAAGAAGTATTTAGCTATGATTCAGATTATATAATCGCCAAAAAGGTCACCAAATATATCGTTATCACAGTCAATGTTGTTCTGAATAATCCGGTGTTCAACGAAGAATTCAACAAGCAATAAAAATATTAATCGGATTCTTTACGCTTTTTGTGAATTCAAGTTATACGCTTTAGGTCTTTAAATTTGTGGTTATTTTTAAATGAAATTGTTGTAATTTGATATTAACAAAATTGAAGTTTCGACTAAGGCATCAAGAAGGCTCACTTTCACAAACAATGAAGTTATATATAATTGTAGACTATTTTTCTTGGAATTATAAAATTCGAAAGTATCGAAGAAGGTGAAAAGATGATTAAATATTTACCTAAGGAGACCGTATAAATCTTCCAGCAGCTTTATTGTTCATGAGTGAAAAGTAATGCATATCAAGCTTTACCAAAAATAATTACGGATGGCTTAGAAAACGATGTTAGACTAGTGTTCTTGGTAGAAAATGGTGAAATAAAAAACAGAAGACAATTTGCCACATTTTTTAATTATATGTTGCCTTTTTGGATTCTCGTGAATCGTAGTTGACGAAATTAGTCCAGAGTCAGACCAGATAAACTTGTGTGGAGTTTGATGCGTAAAAAGACCTATTTTATATTATTTTAAAGACTATCTCATTAAAAGTTCCACACCCAAAAATAATATTTTGTTTTAAATAGTCATAATGGATTTGGAATAGTTTGAAAGTAACATAAATAATTATAATTCTTTAAAATTTTATAATTAAAATCACAAAATTTTGAACTGACAAACATAAAATATTCAACTGTGTGAAATCTGTAAAAAGAATTTCTGATAATCATAAGAATACGCATCGAAAATCTTAGAAATTTAAAAACAAGAATTTCATAAATAATTTTTATTTCGTTCTAACTTGATAGACCAAACTGCTAAATTTGAAATACTTTTCGAAACAATGTTAAGGAATGATACACAGTAAATCTTTCTCTATTCCTCATAAGTGTTTTAAAAGCAATGAAAACAAAGATGGCATTAAAAAATTAATTTTTAAGATAATTATTATGAAATTAATTAATTTTAATTATTTTTTGATAAAAGTTAAATTTTTTAAACTAAAAATAAATCCACTCACACAAAGCAAAATAATTAATTAAAAATGACATTTATATTATAAATTATTAAAATTGAATTAGTTAGTTTCTTATTGACTTCTGATAAAGGCTTATTATTAATTACGCAATTAATTTACTATTCGATTCTTCCAAAAGTTGTTACTTGATGGAAATAAACTGTATGTTGATTGATATTTTCAGGATTTGTTTTCATTATCAATAAAAATAACTACTAAAAGTTAAGCAACCTGAACAAGAGATAGTAATTGCAATATTTGAAAACGAAACAATTTTGAAATGAATTTTTTAAATAAAAAATATTCTTGCTTCTAATTGTTTTAAATTAATGTGAATGTTAAGCTGTGAACTTTTTTTTGTTGTTGTCGTGTGCCAGCTAGGCTGGCATTATGGAGTGCGCTGCTCCACTTTTCCAACTGAACCCTATTTTGGTATGGAGTCCGACTTCCTCAGTACGCACATGCGATAGGTACCCGTTTATAGGGTAGGCAACCATTAATAACCCATTCATACAAGGAAAAGTACAAAAGACAGGATAGATAGAGAGAGAAAGTACATCCATGCCCGGACTGCGATTCGAACCCATGACCCCCAATATTCCTTGAGCAAAATTAATTTTCAATTAGATTTTAAAATATTTTTTAATTTATAACAAGAATAGAATAAATTGTTTTTGTCAAACTATATAATAAACCACACAAGTAAGTTAGCAACACTGAAATTTTTTATTGGACAAAACACATTTCTTTACAATTAAAATTGATAAGAATATCCTCCATATTGTCCATTCACGACCACCCTGGCTGACCCTGCTTGCTGGAGATTGCTATTGGCTGCTGCAACTGGATAAGGAACTGGGGATGATGCCGCAAACTGCATGGGTTGTCCGTACTGGGGTTGCACTGGGGCGACGCCCGGGATGTTTCCGTTAGCGTCAGGTACCGATGCAGCTGCAGGTCCTGGATAGGTCATGAGAGTGGGGGTGTCCTCTTTGAAGACAATGACGGAAGCGGGTTCCCTTTCATCCACTCCTGGTTCGGTGGACTTGAGCTCAGCTCGGAAACCGTTCTCATCAGCGACGTAGTTGACGATTCGGATCAGGCCCTCGTTGTTCGTGTAGCCGTACGTGCCATATTTACGACCGAACGCGTCGCCCCTCTCACGCCTGAAGGTGCCGCCTTGGTTGTGCCCCTCGTTGTAGCCATAGTCGTAGTTCCCTTTGTTCTGAAAGTAAATATTGAATTCATAAACTAATTTAATTACTATAATCACTTATAAAGCTTATAATTTGTTGCACTAATTGCAGATTAGCTGCATAGATTAAAGGAATCGGAACACAAATAACATCAAATACGACGAGCTATTGAATTTCTTGTTAGGATCGTGATTCTAATTGAAGAGGTTGCCAGAAAATAGTCTATTAACTGATTTTCGTGACGACTTCTTATAAACATTCATTTCGTTCTGTATTTTAAAACAATATATGCACTTTGTCATAACCATACCAATACATTTTAATAGTTATTTTAATGGCAATAGTTTTTTCTATTTGGAAATGAGATTTAACAAAAATTAGCTTTTAATTTTGCATTTTTTGCAAGCCAATTATTCATACATGATACATAAAATTTTTTTAGCATTTATAGTGAAAGGTTTAAGCATACTAAAATCTAATTGAGTTTATAATTTTGATATTTAGGAAAGCCATTTACAGAATGACCTATCTTAAATGCATTCGGAATACTAAAAATTTATAACCTGACGTAAGTAATTTTACAAAAAGAACTAATTTTATCTATAAAAATTGCATATCAACAGTCGTTTACACACTTAACAATTGGAAAATATTAGTTAAATAAGCTGCTATGCAGTGTTTGGTTAAATTTACCGAATTGCTTGCATTTTCACATAGTCTGAGAAAAAAAGACAACTTCTAAAATGAAACAATTGCTATATTTTAGGATAAACATATAGTTCAATTATAGTTGTCTGGTACATCTAAGTTTGTTAATGCCCTTGGTCTTTGGAGTAATTTGTTTTCAATGCTAAGTTATTACAGAAAATTATTAAACACTTTTAGACTAAAATGCAAATTTTTATCTAGTTTATATTTGATTCGAAAATATTTTTCTCAGACTGTTTCATAAATATTATTATTTTAAGAAAAAATTTTTTCTACGAACTGAGTTTCTGATATTTTTAACTATTCCCCTAACAACGCTACACAGTTCTATTGAATAAAATACAAGAGATGTAAATGCGCAGAAAGCAATCATTTGTGGTTTCTAAGTCTTGCTTTTGTCCTTTACTTACGATACTATTACGATTTTGATACTTACGTCATTTCGATGGAACTGAGTGATTGACGAAGTTCCATCATCTCCAAGTCTCGTTGAGACCATAGGAGGAGCATCGAACTGAGATTGGGCATAACTGTAGACAAAGACGGACACAAATATTGCAAGAATCTGAAAAAAAGTTATATGTGAATCAGTAGTGTCAAAATAAACAATAACAATAAAATTATATCGAATAAAGAATACAAATTTCAATTTAATTGATATATCTGGAATGCAGCTTTCATTAAAACAAACAATAAGTTATAAAGAGAAAAATTCGTTTACCTCTTATTAAAATTCAAAAAATTTCGTTCATGAAGGGATATTGGAATCAAATTCAGTTAAAAAATTAAATCATGGAAGCTCTAAAGTAGCTATTTGTTATTTTATGATATTTAACAACATCGCATTTCCTTTTCAACTTTTTCTTTTATTTAACATACTTTAAGTTCTAAATAAAGACAAGATAATTTAAAAATTATTTTATATTAATATAAAAATATAATTTGTATAATATATACTTTAAGCCTGAAATTAAAATGATATTGACAAGATATACAAAATGAACTAATAGAATATTGAATGATAGAAACAACATAAAAGGCCAACAAATTTTTTATCTTTTGATATATCAGAAGCTATAATATTAAATTGATTTCTATTTGTTACAAAAGTTTATATAATCTTGTAAATCATCATTTGAAGAATAATAATTCCTTAACTTACTTAAAATGATAGTACTCTACTCATTAAAACTTTTAATTTAATAACTTTAAAATATTAAAAAGAAATGAGAATTTTAAAGTTATACTTTAAATTTTCAAATTATGTCTGTTCCATTTTAATATAGATTTAGAGATATAGATTTTAAGCAAAAATTATGATGGAAAATTTTCAGTTAAATACTTTTTAATTCAAAAGCAGGATTAACATTCGACTTAATTTTTGGAAGAAATAATCCATTTTTAAGTTGAAATGTTTTTCGACGTATTTCTCTATAAATGTAAAATGTTTAATGATTTTTAAGTTTTCATAAAAATATATTCCTAATACTAAGTTCATTGAAAGAAATCTAAAGCATTTTTTGCCAACTTACCTTCATAATTAAATTGTTGAGACGGTGTTTTAGAAGAAATTTTCAATTTTCTGTGAAGGAGTTGAGATGCTTTACATCCTTAAATACTCGTATTTTTATACTTTCCGTTAAATTGAAAATTAAGGTGATGAGAAATCTAAAACTCGTTTTCAAGTAGGCCCAAGTAACTCGTCATCATTATAGATTTTTAATCTGATTTTAAAGAAAATCCCTGTCGCCATAAGCGTCCGGCTTACATAAATTTGGCGATTAACGGTTGAGGAATACCCAGTTTTGTGAAAGAATATTGCATTATCTCTAAGAATGTATTCTTTTCTTTTCAGGAAAGTTTTAACCCCAAAAGTAGTCATTAGTATTAGCTATAATGTAAAAAGTTAATCAATCTCTAATTCCGATAGTCTATTTTGCAATTTTTTCCTTAATCATAGATTTAATGGAATAATTTTACTTAATAAAATTAATCGGCCCTTAAAACTTAACTTTATCATGGAATTAGAAACTAAGAAGTGTTAACAACACATTTTGTATAATAATTGAATCCTTAAAAATTTTAGAAATCATAATGACCAAGAATTTTAAATGAAATAATGAATATTAAATTGAATTTCCGTCTACTTTTTGGATTTGTGTTTTTAGAGATTGCTGAAAATATATTCTACAAGTAACTTGAAAGAAAAAAATATGAGAGTAATATTCAGTTCTGTATAAAATTTAAATATATATATATATATATATATATATATATATATATATATATATATATATATATATATATATATATATATATATATATATAATTAATATATTAATTATTCGTAAATTATGAAACAACTTAATAATTCATAATTTTAATATTAATTTTAATCGTCCCTAATTCAATTATATAATAATGGAAAAACAGGATGTTTTGTTGGTGTATATCTAGTAATAGTTTTCTATATTTCGGAAAAAAAACTCTGGATTAGAATTTGCTACTGGACACATTGAAAATAGATAGCAAAACATTAACAGCATAATTAATTATTTCAAGTAATTATGCCTAATAACCATAGTAATTACTCATTATCATAAGTAAAAAATGTTACAACAAGATCATTAATTATTATTTAAGTATTTATCAGTTCAATAAAATTAATAAACATTCAAATTTTCTTATATTTAGTGGTTGCTTCCCTTTAATGTTATTTAATTGATTGAATTAAAACACATTGCTAAGAAATTATTCATAATAATTTTTTATTTAAGTAAAAAATTATACCAATTAATTAACTATTGTTAAATTAATTATGGAACTCGTTATAAATAAAAATTAAAGAGTAAATTGTATAAAAAATTTTCTTTTAAAATTACATATGATTACGTATTACAATTAAATTACCTATAATTTATAGGTCGTAAATTGTAAATATATATGTTTCACTTCATTTAAATTCTTCTTCTTTGGGTTTGTATGTCATTGAGCACCTCTGCTTTTATCAGCATTTTGTACTGTTAACTCCAAACCCAATGTTTCTTAGTTCCAGTTGCTCGGGTCACCCACTTTATTAATAAAGTCTGATAACCCTTTAATGGAGTCTAGGTGTAACTCTCTAGTATGGATGATGCCTAAAGAGGTTAATCTAGGGAGGGCTAGAGCCTCGCATTCATAAATGATATGCTTGGCCGTTTCCTCTTGCATATGACATTTCCTGCAGATAGGGTCTTGCTGAAACAGTCCCATTTTATGGAGATGTTTTCTGAAATAGTAGTGCCCAGTTATGAAGCCTACGATTAAACGTATCTTCTGCCTAGAGCATCTTAGAATTTCATAGGAAATCCTCGCTGATGATCTACAGATCATACTTTTAGCATGGGTTTGACCAGGAGATTTGAGCCAAGCTTCATACATCTTCCGTTTTTCCCATCTAAGAACATTGGTTTTTGCGGTCTTCAAATTGATCCCACAAAAAGGTTCTGGACCAATGGGAACAAAAGACGATCCTTGTTTAGCAAGCTCATCAGCCCTTTCATTACCTTCGATACCTTTGTGCCCTGGCACCCATACAAGGATCACCCTGTTTCTAGTTGCCAGTTCTGTAAGAAGGTTTCTACACTCCAGAATCATTTTAGATTTGATTTCGAAGGAATTAAGCGCTTTTAAAGCGGCTTGACTGTCACTGAAAATGAGAATCCGCTTACCGTAGTAGCCCTTCTTCATATTCAGTCGCAGACAGTGGTTGATGGCCAAAACTTCTGCCTGGAAGACCGAAGCGTATCGCCCAAGGCTTACAGACAAGCTGATTCTTGGTGACACGCCACAAACTCCCAGTCCTGAGAGGCTGTTCTTCAGTGATCCATCTGTGTACCAGATTAGATCTCCTGTTTTAGTTTCAAACATGTTGTTATCCCATTCGTCTCTAGTTGGAAAAACTATATCAAATGTCCTATCAAACATGTATGTTTTTTCCATGATGTCAGATGGCATCATGAAAGTAGGGTCTTGAATTTTCCTGGTGATGCCCTTGTGCCCTTTGGCAACAGGCTGGTCATACCAGTGGTTTTGCAGCTTCATTCTGTATGCATTCACTCTTGCAACGCTGCAGATGAAGATGTCCAAGGGAGTCAGATCCAACACAACCTCCAATGCTCTGGTTGGCGTGGTGGAAATTGCTCCTGTGATGCAGAGACAGGCTAGTCTTTGTAGACCCCCAGTCTGTCAATCACAGTCTTCTGTTCCACCTTACGCCACCAGATCACACAGGCATATGTGAAAATGGGCCTGACAAAAGCTGTGTACATCCATAACATCAGTTTTGGATGTAAACCCCAGTTTTTACCAAGCATTCGCCTGCAAATCATAATGCTTTTCTTTGCTCGGTTGATCCTATCATCAATGTGCTTATTCCAGGTGAGTTTCTGGTCTAAATAGATGCCCAGATACTTCACCTCTGAAGCCACATTGATTTCAACATCAAAAAGTCTTGGTATGAAAAAACCTTTCCGTTTCTTTTTGCGTGTAAAAGGTACAAGGTAGGTTTTCTGAGGATTAACCATCAGGTCCCTATCCATGCACCATTGACCTACATAACTTAGAGCATCCTGCATGAGATGACAAGTTATGTCAAAATCTTTACCAAGGATAAGGATGACAATGTCATCAGCATATCCCTGCGTATAATAGCCCCTATCATTTAGATGTTTTATAAGGCTATTTACAACTAGGTTCCAAAGTAATGGTGACAGAACACCTCCTTGAGGACAACCTCTAGTAGTCTTTTTTTCAAATGATTCACCGAAGATGTTCATTTGTATATATCTATCCGAAATTAAGGCCTCAATCCAAGTACACAGGGTCTGATTAATCCCTGCCCCTCTAAGTGCATTGAGGATGGATGGATGGGAAGTATTATCAAAAGCACCCTGGATGTCGAGGAAAGTTGCCAAGGCAATATCCTTTTGATCCAGAGTGGCTTCAATCTTGGAAACTAGCTGATGTAGAGCAGTCTCAGTAGATTTGCCGGGTTGATAGGCAAATTGAAGAGCATGCAAGGGACTATTTCTACCCAAGTAATCTCTAATATGCCGATCAATGATTTTCTCCATAATTTTAAGAAAGAATGAAGAAAGACTGATTGGTCTGTATGACTTGGCCTGGTCATAAGTGTCCTTGCCAGGTTTTGGAATGAAAACAATCCTAGTCTTTTGCCATGTCTTTGGTATATATCCCAGGGCCAAACTAGTTCTATAAATTCTAGTTAGCACTGGTATGACAACCTTCTCTGCCTTCTGGATCATGATGGGCATAATTCCATCAGGCCCAGGGCATTTTAGAGGTTTAAAGGCAAAAATTGCCCATTTAACAATGTTGTAGTTTATGATATTTTTAGCGATGGTCCATTGATTGCTATTGACTCTTTGCAAAGAGCCAATGCAATGTTCCCCTTCGTTGCTATAAATATCTCTAGCTCCCAGGAAGTGGGTCCTGGTCATAATTTCCATAACCCCTTTTCCGGAAGCAGCAAAATTACCCTCCTCGTCTTTTAGAGTACCAACCAAAATAGGTTCATCCCTTTTAAGGAGTTTCTGGAGTCTAGCTCCTTCAGAAATAGAATCTATCTCGTCACAGAACTTCCTCCAGGAGTTAATTTTGCTTTTTCTAACAAGTTTGTTATAAATAGTGAGGGCCATTTTATAGTTCTCCCATTCACCATTTTTCTTAGCTTTGTTAAAAAGTTTTCTAACATTTGCTCTTTCGGCAGCTAGAGAGTCATTCCACCAAGGGCATTGGAGTTTAGCTCTTCTAGTGCGAATGGGGCAATTGTTATGATAAGAATCTAGAATACTTCTCTGCAGAAGATCTGCTGTAACTTCTAGATCGTAGTTGTCTCTAATAGGTCTGTTCCCGAGCTCAATCAACCCAGTCAGTTCTTCTTGGAATTTCTTCCAGTCCGTCCTAACTGGGTCTCTGAATATGCGATCCAGACACACATTAGAGTGAATTTCAAAATGGATGTTTTGATGATCTGAACCAGAAGGTCTGTCATCTACTTTCCAGTATTTGATATTTTTACTAATCAGCGTTGTCGCTATAGTAATGTCAATTACTTCAGATCGATTGGAAGTAATAAAAGTTGGTTCGTTGCCCTCATTTAGAATATCTAACCCGTAGTTTAGAATAAATTCCAAAAGGTACTCACCTCTTTTATTTGTGTCCGTACTTCCCCAGACAACATGATGAGCATTACAGTCTAGTCCTAGGACTACCTGTAAGTTGTTATCTCTGCAAAAGTTCATGAGCTTGTGCAGAGAATGGTCAGGTGGAGCCTTCTCTTCATAGGGCAGGTATCCAGAGCCAAAAACAATTTCCCTGTCCCTACCCTCTATGTTGAGTCTGACTTTCACAGCTGTCAGGTCCCTAAGAATAAATTCAGAGAGGGGAAGAACCTCAATGTTTTTATGTAAGAGTATACAAGTTCTAGCGTTACCATTAGTACAATAGATAAGCTTACCTTTAGTTCCTTTGAGACCACTGATTCTCCCCTTAACCAACCAGGGTTCCTGAATCAGGGCCAGGTGTATATCCCCAGCAAGAAACTTCTTACTGAGGTTAGTAGTACCACTTCTACTGTGGTGGAGGTTGGCTTGAACTACCTTCACCCCCATCAGCAGGAGCAGGTTTGTCAAGTACTTTAGCCTGCACTTGGTGAAGTCCAATATGAAACCTATATCCCCTTACACGAAGTGTGGCAGCATCTAATTCAGGCACACTAAGAACGATGGTCCGCCCAGATGGGTCGTTCTTAATGTTAAGAACGTTCCACTCCATTGGAGTGACCCCACCGTTCTGAGCCTCGATTTTCCTCAGGAGCTCTTTAGGTTCCAGTTCACTACATATTTTTGGCAGTTTTGCAATTATCTTGGTGGTTCTGACAAGTTTCCTTGCCTCACCCACCAAGAGTTTATGTTCCTGCCAAGGGCTTATATCACTGACATTCTGTTCCAGCCACTTTGAGCTCTCCAGATCTGCACAGTTGATAATAAGAGCCCCGTTCTCAAGTTTACAGGATAGGAAGGTTGGGGCAAAACCCTCCTCATTCCTTCCTATTTTCCTGGTTAACAAGAGTTCCAGGTCATAGGCCTGTTTCTCTGTTAACCATTTTTTCGGATGACCTTCTAAGAGCACGGCCATCTTGATCGCCATGAGAGCCGCCCTGTAAGTAAATCCCTTAGGTCCTTCTCTCTTGGCAGCCTTTCCGACCTTGCCCTGGTTCATCCGGTTGGCAGGACGCTTCTCGCCTTTGGTTACCTTGGGTTTTTCAACCCAAGTCCCCTCAGCAATTTTGCGCTCCTTCACCAGCTTCTTTTTCTGGGCACCAGATATTCCCTCTCTTTTTATATTCTCTTTTTAAGATATTCTCTTTCTAGATATTCTCTTTTTAAGCTTGATTCTGGTCAGAGAGTCAGTCATGCTAGAAATAGCTTTCTGACTCTCACCAGAAGAAGATGGTTTGGAGGTCATTTCTACCTCCTGTGAAGGTTTCATTGTTACCCCTTCATTAGATTGTCTCTGAGTTCCCTTGTCTTTTTCAGAAAGGTCTGCTTCAGAAGTTTCTCCTGCAAAAGCAGAAATGTTTGTTATTTTTAATGTCTTTTCAACCATATAATAACAGTTAATAAGCTCAGGTAATATGACAGTCCACCCAGCATTGCCTGAGTTACTGGGCAAAGCATTTTACTCTAGAAGTTCGCCAGGCAACTAGAGACTCCGTTAAGACACCAATACCGCGGTGCCAATTAGCCCTAGGCACGGATCGCATAACACCAGGGTTTACGGGAGCTGGTTCGCGGCCTCTTATTCTATATTCAAGGCTATCCTGTCATTCCTACAGGACGTTCGGCGATCCACCACCTGCCTACGCGCCTGGTGGCTAGCTCAAGCCCCAGAGGGGTACGCATACCACCTGGTTCCAGGTCATTTAAATTACTGAAAAATCTCCAAATTTTCCTTGACATAAGGAGTTTTCTTGATTTAACAATTTTTAATTGATGCTAGGATATTAAAGAAAAAAATATTTATTTTATACAGAACCTTATAAATAAGGTTCTGTATAAAATAAATATTTTTTTCCTTAATATAAGCATGTATTTTTAGCTGGAATTATATTATCCCAATAATTTTTGGAAGTCATTTTAATTACCATTTCTTGATATATACTTCGAAGTGGATTTTGATCTCAAATTAATTTATAAATATTTCAATTCCTTTTTTATATGTGAGCGAAGACTAATTTAACAGGACTTGCTGCTTGAAATGAATTCGAAACCATTACAAACATCCTGGAACAACTGGAATCGAATCCACTTACTGTTAAACTAAAGACCAGAGCATAAATCATTCAACAGCCAATTTGGTGGCTTAGTAAGTTTATAATTTCCCTCACAAAGAGCCATCATAAGCATAACCTAATGCTTGAGAATGTAAATATTCTGTTTCCCGCTATAAGCTATCATCTTCATCGGAGGCGATCAATATTTAAGAGGGTGACCGCCTGGGAACACAACGTGCTGTTGGCCTTTTTTGTGGACATTAAAATATCTTATAGCAGTCTATTGCCTTTAGGCTGCCCACAACCCGTTGTCAAAACTAACATCTTATGGGAAAAGTATCCTAGATTTGACCCCAGCCATTTTTGAATAACAGTAGAAGGTACCTCTATTTTATTTTCTGTGTATACTTCTGTAATATTATTCATGAGTTTTCAGAGTTTTTTCCCTTGACAAAGCTAATATATGACTCACAATTTGTGAAAATGCTTACTAAAAAGTTATAAGACGCGATCGACTAAAAGATATCTTATTACAGCCTTTGCCTATGAAGTTGTCGATTGAAGTATGTATCGATAAAATATTTAAAATTATAGACTGAATTTATTCTGAATAAAATAGTCTTAAAAATAAAGTTTAGTATTGCATAAAAACTTAGTCCTGATTATCAAGAAAATAATTTTTCAAATTTCTTTTTCGAAATAAATTGTCAGCATTTTTGTAAGTTTCTGAAAAATAAAATCACAAAAAGAATAGATGAGCTTTTTTATTTATTTCAAACACATATAACAATACATTAAGAGAGGTTTTATGAAAGCACAATACACATTTATATTAAAAAGGATTTAAAAACATTTTTATTTATTTGAAACACATATAGCAAAACACCAAGAAAGGCTTTGTGAAAGCATAATAAACATTTATTTTTAAAAGTCCAAGCAAATTAACAACACAATGAACCATTTTAGCACCCAAGCATTTAAAATAATATTTTGCAAGCACTTATGTTTAGGCAGTTATGTCTTACAAGCACTTATGTCTGCAGTTACCCAAGCAGAATAATTGGACATACATTTGAAGCCAATGTCTTTTCAGAAACTTTGATTATCCGAAACATATTTATTGCTATACTAGCTTTTAATGAATTTTTTTAAAATCAAAGTAACATGATTTTTAACAAAATAACACATTTTATGCAGAAAAGCAAACAAAACCCCAATACAAAAGCGCAACATATATATAACACAAATAATTGCCAAAAACCCATATAAAATCATATATTTTCCATTATCTGACTCTCTAATTTAAAATTAAAGAGTAAAACGAGAAAGCTATAAAGTAAATCCTCCTCATAAAAATAAATCTTATTTAATCCTTTCCAAATAAAACTTAGAGACAAATTTGCTTTTAAGTAAAGTTTAACTTTTAATTATATTTTTCATTAAATTTTCAATCGAGCTGAATAGATAAGACTTAATTTTAAATAAATATAATATTTCTATTGTCGTTAAGATTCATTTTATTTTGAACACACGCAAAGAAATTAGACTCTGATAAAGTTTGAGTTAAACTATAGAAGATTCGATATTCTTAGCATTATCTATTTTGCACTTAGAGCTACAAAATAGATTTACGCAGAATTAACATTGTTTCAAAAGTTAATTAAAAAGTTAATTAAAAGTTAAGTATTTACACCAAAAAATTTCAAACATACTAACTTTTAAAGAGTAGAAATATTGGACAAAGGACAGATATCAAAATTTGATTGAATTGAATCAATCTTAAACATTCTGGAAAAGTCAATATTCGTTATGAATCAGCACCAACAAAACTAATCATTGCTAGTGTTTTTAGAACAGAACATGAGGACCATGAGCCAAAAGGGAAGTATACATGAAAGGGGTGTGGAGTACATGAGGATGGAGCAATGAAACTGCTGGAGCAACCACGGCTGGTGCATGCACATGTGCAGCTGGTGCCACAACAGCAGCTGTTGTTACCACAGCTGGTTTATTGACAGCAACGCTAGCTGGATCTTGGGTTCCATCAACTCCAGGCTCATTTGTGTGGACATCTGCTCTGAATCCGGCACTATCTGCCACATAGTTGACCACCCTAGCTCTGCCGTCTGCATTGTGAAGGCCGTAGGAGCCTACTTTGTTGCCGAAGGCATCTCCTTGCTCTTTTCTAAAGCTTCCACCGCTAGTGTGGTCTTCTGAGTAACCAAATGCATAATTTCCGTGATTCTGAAACCATGTAAGCCATTTATTATATAGATACAATCATTTGTATATTAAAATATTTTTTTCTACCTTTCACAGAAAAATTTTTAATGACTAAAAATACATAAATAGAAAATAATCAAATTGTTATTGGATTTACAATTAAAAACTTTATGTGACACAAGTACATACAGCAACTTTAAATTAGAACCAAAGTGATTAAAATGTAATATATAAATAAAAATCTAATTTCATTGGATATGCAGGGATGTAAGAGCATAGTTCAACTTTAAATTATAAAGAGAAGAAGATTAAAATATAATATATAAACAAGAAACAAGTTGGTTTTGGCTTTATCTTTAAAAATTAACTAGAATATAAGGATATATTGAAATTTTAATTAAAACAATGTAATCAAAAGGCAACTCTAACGTATGTCTTCAATATATAGTAAAGAAAAATGTCATATTGCTACTATGATAAGACAGATCTTTCAGCAAATGAAGTACTAATTGCAAAATTAATTTAAATGTTACTTTCTTAAATCACATTTAATTAAATTGATTTATACACATTGGTCAAGTAAAAAACAAAATAATTTATTTACTTAAGGTACTATTTAAAGAATACATTTGGAAACGTAAAAAGAGAAATAAAGGAAACAACATATCTTACAAAATAATTTTGAAAAAATTAAGCATATTTTTATGTGTTTTATAACATTAAAATGTGATTTATAACACACTTATAATCTATCAACACGAAGTAAGATTCATTGATAAGAATAATATTTTTCTAGAAGTATTTCATTTATAAATTCTTAAGGTAAAATTGTGCAAAAACAAATTGTCTGCTTAAGATAAGGTACAAGAAAAATTATATAAGAATCAAGAGAGAAAATATTCACAAAGTATTCAGTGCATTAAAATAAAAGTTGGATCAGCAAATCACATTTTATTGAATTTTGTTAATTAATTACTTTTAAGAGGAAAACAAAATCAGGAAACACAAAACAATTCACCAACAAATAAACCTTCAGCAGCAATATAAACTTAGCATGGTCAGAGAAATTGATCGAAAAAGAATCAACCCGAATTATTAAGCAATGAAAACAAATGAAAATGGAAATAAAGAAAAATATGGATACATCGTCAATCGAATAGAAATTTTACAATCAAAGAGAATAGAATTAGAAATTTCAAAAGTATTATAAATCTGTAATTGTTTCGAAATTTAAATAAAATCTTTCAAAATAGAGTAAATTCTGAATGCAATGATATTATTCAAAAGAAATAAAACGTTTTTAATACTTTTTCACATATGTTTAGAATACTATAATCCATAAAATTATTAATTTAAGCACTTACATCCTCAGTTTTGTATTGTGTACTAGCTCCAGCTTCTGGTAAAGCGTTTGGCTCGACAAGAATAGGAAGTGAACTGCAAAAGGCGGATATGCTTACAAGTATAAGCACCTATAAGAAAACATAAAATATCAGCTAAGGATTCTTGAGCTTGAAAGATGCTTTTCAAAGAAACATACGATAACGTGTACAATATAAGCTACATGGACATTTACCTCTAAGAGATGATTATATATTTAGCATCAAATATTATGAATTAGTCATATTATATCAAATAATAAACATTTTAATTTAGATAAAACAAACAAGTGAACATATCAAAAATATAGGAAAATTTTTAAACTACTAATTTAAACGGGATTTTGTGTAAAAATAAATGAAATCTATATTGACATAATAACAGTATATAAATACATCGGATTAATAAAAATTTATAAAAATATAAATTAATTTTATAAAATGCAACAATTTTACTAACACGCATACATTTTATGAAATGAAAAAACTATTGCAGTGTTCAAAGAAAAATTAATTTTTTCTTTTAACTTGCTTTTTTAAGAATACTTTTGAATCTCTTTTTATCAAATAAAACATTAACTCATCATACATAATATGTTTATAGATAAAAAAACTAAATTGAAAATGTTCTGAACTCATTATTAAAATTTCCTTATCATATTTTACTACATATGAGCTCCTTTTAATATTATAATGAGATACAGTAAGAAACTTTTAAAACCTGTATTCATATAAACAGATTAATTTTTATTAAAATTATTTTGAAATAATTAGGAAAGAATAATACTTAAATAATTAAAAGAATAATGGCTCCATATATATATATATATATATATATATATATATATATATATATATATATATATATATATATATATATATATATATATATATATATATAATTAGTTTTATTCTTCTCAAATAGTTCCAAGCTGAATTTGTATTTCATTTTTAATTTCAAATATTAATTCAATAATGCAGCGATAAAGTCGTTAAGTAAGAGAACTATTATTACTATATATTTATAATTGTAAAAACTGTGAGATTTGTTAAATTCTTGTTTAGACTTATTTGATAATGATTGTAAATAACCATGTTCAGAATCATAATAATTATTATCAGTAATGTGTTATAACTATTACAATCACGAGAACAATATTTCATTAATTAAATTCATCTACATTTTGAAACGTATTATATTTCAAAGTTTTTTTCTTCAGTAAATAAAATTAACATATTGCAAATTAAAAAAGAGTAATTTCCAATATTTTCAAAAAGCATGGTCTGCTAAATTATCTTAAAAAATTATAATCACTTATTTAATTATAAAAGACACAATTTTCATAAAAGAAAAACTAAACTAAATGAAAGGAAAGAATAGTGACAAATATATATAATTTAAAAAGTCATCCTGTTATCTTAAAATTTTGGATAACAATATATTTAAATGGTTACCTTGAGGTACATCTTTACGCTTCTAATTTCAAAATCTTTCTGTGGTACCAACTTCATCTGTTGTTAACCTTTTATACTTTCGAATAGTCCCTTGTTTGCAAAGCATTATCGTACATAGTGCTCTTCAATAAGATACACTTTAATTGATTCTTCCATTAATTTGATTGATGTATGTAACTGTATTAGGGATCATAATCAAATTGCATTTTGTAAAGGTTATTTTTGGAATATTGCCTTAAGAATTAAGGCATATAAGGATACTATTTATGCTGTTAATTATTATTACCCAGTTTTCTAACTGTATAGTAATTTATTTAAATTAAGGTTTTATCTGCATATTACATGTACGTGTTTCATAAAATATTTTTTGATAATTGGTATAAAGGCTGATCAATATTTAAATCTACTTTGCGTTTAGGGGTCAAATGATGCAATTTTAACTGTGAAAATTGAAGAAACAATGAAAAACATAAAATTTTATCAATAGAAAAATGTTATATCAATTTCGATTTGTTTTCCATTGATAAAGAATTCTTAAAGTTTTGCAGAAATGTATTGTGACCAATTTTCATTCAAAAAGGATTCCCAAACAAACTATGAGAAAAATAAATTAGATTAAAAAAATTTTTGCAAGTGTTTGTTAATAGGATTTAATACTTTTTAAAATTAAAATCGTTACAGTACTCATCATTTTACGAATTCCATAAAATTTGTGACGGTTTTACAATAATTACCTTAAATATTTTACATTTTAGAGGAAAATATTTAATCTGCTAATAATGATTATAAGAAAAATGTTAAATAATACGTTAAGTATGAAGCTTTATATATATATATATATATATATATATATATATATATATATATATATATATATATATATATATATATATATATATATATATATATATATATATATATATTATATATAAATATGAATAATGCATGACTGGAAAAGAATTCATAAATTTGCATATCACTTCTCATTAAAAACATATTTAAATCTCTTACTCTTCTTATTAACTAATTTATATTAAAGTTGCAAATATACCAGCGAAATTTTAATGACTTTACAGTCATTAAAATGCTAAATAAAAAAGAATAAATTAATTCACAAATTATTCTTATAGTTTGAATAAATAATTAAATACAAATACCATGAAAGCATTCTGAATCTCAATGTATACTTCATACCAAGCACAAATTTTAAACTTGTAAAACTGATGCATTTAAAAAGTGCGAGTAAATAATTAAGGATCTATAAATAACAGAACTGAAATTTGTGAATAAGAAATATATTGACAGAAAACCTAATGTGTCTAAAAGAAATCCATTAAATTATTTTGCCAGTATAATTGGTCCGAAAAATTCCGAAGTAACCACCCTGTAAAAACATCGCCATTTGGTTAATTAAAATAATTTGAATCTATCGTGACAGCCTTCAAGTCTTGTGATTCTTAATACTGCGACAAATTGATTACCTTAACATTGAACACGCCTATAAAACAAATGATAAATAAGACTAGATGGTATTGGAATATTTTCGTAGTTCTTTGCTATAATTTATATAATTAAAGAAATATGCGAGGAAAATAATTGGTCTTTATTCAATTGTTTCCGCTAATGTTGAGATTTATTAACTTAACCTTTTGTGTCTCGTTTATGTGTTCGGAATGCTATGATATAATAATTTTGTCTTCAAATAACAATAAACATATTTTTTTAATTGGATATTGTTATTGTTTTTAATTGTCAAACAAATCAATGAGAAACACAAGCGAAATGTCAGCGGAAATATATTTTAGCGATTAGAAAATCAAGAAAATAAAGAATTCATATCTGATATAATTTTTTTAAATAGGAATTGTTAGCCAGTTTGTCAAACAAAAATTTTTTACGAGAGAATACCGATACAATTTTTATCAGTAATTCAAATTTGATATAATGCTTTTTTCCAAAATAGCAATTGTTAACCTGTATAATAAAAAATGTTTTTACAAGAAAATACCGATAAAATTCTTCATATGCGATTGTATTTGATATAATGCTTTTTCTAAAATAGAAATTTTTAACTTGTATGTAGAACAGAAAATGTTTTGGTAAAATCCTAGGAGATCCCACACCGTTGGCGACAAACTGAAAAAAAGCGCCTAGCCAGAACGAAATTTCAAAAAATAGTTTCTTTTACCATATCTAGTGTATCGAAGACTTTTTTCAAGATTGGCGCAAACCACAATTATCTCCAACCAAAATCATTCACGCCAAGAGTGTGGGCTCTGCTAGTTATCCAACCAATTTTTTTAATGCTCAAAAGAAAATGCTGCTAAAATTCTTCAATAAAAATATATTGTATACAAAACCCTCATATTTAATAGAATAATACAATATTTTTCAATTCCAATTTGGTTATGATAAGAAAATGTTCATTATGAAGAATATTTTTCACTTGATGACATTTCAATTTTGATTTTAGAGAATATCGGAAGTAATAAAAATTTATTTAAATAAAAATGCTTAAATAATATAAAAATAAAGAAGAAATCGAACATTTTTCTTAATAATTTTGTCACATGCATTACTAAATTGTGTACTCATTTTCATTTTTTAATGTTCAATGTGTCATTTATTTCTTTGTTAGCATTAAAAATGTTTAATTAAAATTATTACTTTATTTGTACACACATTTTTAATCAACTTTTTTAAGATTTTCTTAGTATCTAGTCTGAGGTAATGAGCAGTAAGTTTGTAATTTTATTGTAAATTCATTTTTAATAAAATTCAGATATTATTAATCCTTATCAAAGAAATTCACTTGACAGTGAAATATATGAAAACTGTCGTAAGGCTTATCAAAAGTAGACCGCATACTTTGCAGAGTTGTTAATCGAATAGTTAGCGCTTTGGTCTTCTGTTTAACTGTTCACGGGTTTGATTTTCATTTCAGATCAGGGTACTTTGATTTGGAATTCATTTAAAAATACAATTCCGGTCCAGTTAACATTTCTAAGCAAACTTAACCTTTTGGTAAGAAACAAACCAAACCAATTTACAGATGCGTGGAGGACTTTATTTGAGCAAAGTCTTTATTCCCGTATCACAAAGGAGGAAACTTGGAAAATTACCAAACAATAATCTCAAAATATAATGCATGGCTTAAATTGAAATTCGACACTCGTCTTTGATAGTTTAACAATGGATTGAGTCAAAGCAGATTTTATCATTAGAACACGAAAAATATTTTTAAATTTTGTTGTAAACTTTATGAAAATTTATGATAAAAATAAAAAATATAAAGATAAACAATGCTCTTATCTTTTATTTCATTATTAACATGATATTATCATTTATTTTTTATCTTATAAAATATGTTTTATTTTTTTATTAACATACTTGTTCTTTTTAACGTGCTGTAGTAAATTATCAACTTTAGAAATTCAAATATTTGTATTTAAATGCATACATATATATTTGAAAATGTGATCCCTCTAATCAACTATTTTGCTTTAAAAATAAAGTTATTTAAAAACTATTAAAATTCAAAACTAGTTTTAAAGAGGATTAATTATCTTCATTCATTTTCTGTTTTCGTGCAGTGTAGAACACAGAAAGAATATCAGTATAGTTAATTAAAATATTTTTGTTATTGTAAAAATATTTAATAAAGCTATGAGCAAATTAAGAAAATTTTTGAAAGTATTCTATGTCTACAAAATTTACTCTAGTTAAAATTAAATATAAAATTCCTCCTTATTTTATTTTAAAATAATCTCAATTAAAAATATTGTAAAGAATATTCACTAAATATCCATAATGCTATAAACTAATCATATTTTTTGACATTTGATGAAGTTGATGGTTATTACTTAAACAATTTTTATTAAATTACTATTCATAATTTATCCTACTAGTGAATTCAAATTAAGGAATGAAATTTTTTATTAATAATACAACTTGGCTTCTTAAATTTAGGAATATGATTACTATTTTGAAGTTAGTAATGAAATTTTTATACAGGGAAAATTTATATCTATTTTATGAAACAGGAAACTGTGTATATGGTTTTTATAAAGTTCTCTCTAAAAAATATAAGGATTCAATAAAGAGTTCTATAGAATTTAGCTTAAATATTGTTTCTTTTCAGTAGCAGTTCTAATTTCAAATGACTGACTGTATGTTCTATTTTTTGTAACTATTTTTCTTGGAGAGCGAGTAATTTTATTAAGCCATCATTGCAACCTATTGTTTCTTTAGAGATCTTAATAGTATTGTATCAAACAATACCTTTGAAAAAGAAATGCAGATAATTAACAATCTCTTTAATTACAGTGTTGGCACAGTAATACAATATATATCATGGCTTTTTGAAACAATGTATTTCTTACAAGCAAATTAACAATTAGAATGGGAAAATAGTTTTAAAATCCATAGCAGAAGAATTGAACTTTTATTGCAACAAATTCTTTATAAACTGATCAGTGGCAATTCGAATGTTTGTTTGATTCACTTGAGAAATATTTATCTGCACACGATAAGTTCTTAACTTTTGTTCGATTTTACTTTTCAGGAAGGATTAACAATGACTCATTTGCCTGTTCCTTTGAAATAATTTCCAAATGTTATCATTTTCATCAGCCACTTTTCGTTTTTCGGCGGCTTTTTAAAACGCAAAGAATAGCAAAGAAATTATTGTTACAAGCGATTCAACTGGAATGAGAAAATAAAAAGGGTATAATTTCGCAAAATTATTATTATTTTTTGTTTGAATGCCACCTGTTAGAAAGAAGGTGTGGTCCACTCTCTAACTGTTGAGTTGTAGTTCAGGAAATGGCCTACTGCTCACCAGTCGAAGGTCAAAGACGTCACATTTGTTCCTTGATGAATGAGAAACCGAGATTTCTCTTGGTGATAACGTCATCAAGTATTGGTTCGGTTTTAATCCTGTTATAAATGATAAAAAGAATCTTAATTTAATTCCACCGAAAAATTAATCTCCATTCGACCAATCCGGATATTCTCGCATTTTATTTTATTCCTCTGTGGTTCTTTTAACATTTATTCCTCTGGTTGTTTATTCTATTTAAACATTTGAAAAAAATATATATATTTTAGTTTTGTATTTGGTAAAGTAATAGCTAAATAAATAAACAAGATAATTTTTCGATTCAGATATTGCCAAATCATCTGTATATGACGTAAAATTTGAAGAAAAAAGATAATTTCCAAACTATATTTACAATACAAAGTTAAGAAACACCCAAAAAATAACATATAATAAATATAAAGTTTTTAAGAAATATTTAAAAAATTTTAATGGAAAAAATTAATGTGAATCAGAGAAGTAAAATTGTGTTATCATTTAGTTTTTATCCATGATAACTATTCCAGTAAAATTTAGTAAGCAAAATGTTACTCTGGTAAAGAAAAATGACAACTTCATGTGAATGAACATGATTTCAAAAAATATTTGGTGATAAATCCTGCCATGATAGCAGGAAAATATCTAAACGTGTATTAAAATAGCAGCAAAATATGAAACTAAATTATTTATGTTTAAGATTGGAATCATTTTATCTCTTATCAGTACGTACATATAGTATAAATCTTTAGTTTTGAGATGCTGCTTCAATTCTCTTATTTGTTTGAAATACTATAATGAACATATTTTAAGATACATTATGTCTATATTATATGGATAGATACCCATCTATAAATGCGAGGCTCTTTTGGTGAAATTCGAAAAATTCCTTGTTTCACCTAATTATTACATATTTATGTAAGTTTGAATCTATTTCCCTTTGATAGTCAATATTACAATAAAAGACGTATAAGCTCAGATTTAACAAAGAAATCATTAGTATTTGATTGACTTTCAATGTTAAATCTATACAAGCGTAATTTCCTTTTAACGAGCAAACCCTTACACAGAGCGAACAATTTTTAAGTGATACATAAATTTCCTACTGACTTCTATTTATCGAGTATACCTAAGGTTTTCTCAGAAACATTCCTTTAATGTTAATAACTGTAAAAGCATCTCAAAATCACTGAACTTACAAACATCAAAAATGAAATTTTATCATCAAACTTTTACAAATTTCTCCAGGGTCTCATCAGAAATTAAAAGTTAAACTTTTGAAACATTTAGTTGTGATATTTTTCAATTAAAAAGAAGCCCCAGAAAGATGAAGACAACCCCACATTCAAACATTAAACGTCTTCGAAGCGTCATTTTTAGTAAATGGTGTATAGGAAAATGCTATATCAACTTGCTTTACAAATTTTTTTCGTAAGGCTGAATTGGACACTTCTCAAGAATGGATGATGTCAGAGGTTGGGAAATTTGGACATGTATTCAAAAGAAATCAAAATTTATGTGTGTTGAAACCAATGTCACCATTTTCGAGATAACTTATTTTGAAGATGCTGTAGCTGAAATCCAAGCTAAAGCAGATAAAAAAATAGTGATTGAAACGATGATAGCGACGAATGTGAAGAATTTCAATCATCCTCAACATACTCATTTGTTATGATTTATTTGTGAACCCGTTTCGGCACAGGTGCCGTATAATCCAGGGTTCCACTTCTGGGTAGGGTTCTGAATTTTTTTGGCGATGAAAGAAATGTTGCCAAGTTAACGTATCGTGACGTGCGCGATGACGTAACACTAGGGTTGCCAAAATAGAATTTACTGCATTATTTGTATAGGTCTCCTCTCTATGACATAATAAAAACCAGTTTGCTAGATGCATAAGAAAATCCGCCAAAAAAATCGCCAAACTCTGAATTTGGTATTCTGGATTATACGGCACCTGTGTCCCCATTTCTATGGACAATTGGTTATAACAACTAAATATTGCAGTCTCTTAGTTCATTCGACAAGTTTTCACTTGATTATGCGATTGCTTATAATATGCTATTGATTTATGTCTATAACTTTACAAGCACGAATTATCTGTAAGCACAAACTTCTGTTTGAAATTTTGGAACACGACTGATTAGGTTTAAATGCAATATATTTTTGCGAATTTTATTTTTTTTAATATTTGATAACTACTTTTATTAAATTTTCATTAGAAAATGCAATTTTTTTTAATTATATGTCATTAAATTTATATCCCTCTGCCTGAATTTCCAAAGCATGTTTGTTAATCATTTTTGCATTTTTCGATTTGGTAACTGACATTTTCAGTTTTCATTAAAAAGTGCAACGTTAAAATATGAGCAATTCTGATAGTAATTAAAAAGTAAAATATATCTGATTCTCATTATTTATTCGACAATTTTTAATTCAACTTTGTTAAATAAGAATAACATACAGTTAAGAGTATTAATAAATTTAAGATTAAGAAATTAAAAAAAACTAAGTCATATAATGTAAAATCTAAATTAAGAATTATAAAGAAATAATATGTGGAAGTAAACACATGATTGTAAAATAGTTTTGATAATTATGTAATTAATTTTATTAATTATTTTAATCCAAAATATTTTAATTTTTACTGATCGCTGATATAAATTAAAGTTTATCAGTAAGCAGAGATTTCCAGTATTTGAAAATTCCATTATACATGCGATCACTTTATTGATATGAAAAACAATTCTTAAATTCAAAATTTTAATTCTGAAAATTTCTGTGTATTCTTAAATTGGTTTGTAGTGAGTTTAAGACATTTCAAAAGTTTGCCAATGGTTTATTAATTATTCACATGTATTATTATAAGTATTTAACTCTATTTGGAATGAGCTCAAATTAGATAGTCATTAATCTGCAAAAGGTAAAATAAAATGTACACAATGAAGGATTTCTTAATTAAAATTTCTATTTACATATTTTTAAAAGTTTGGAATATTTTAAAAATGTGACTTTTATACTTATATGTAAATTATAATTATCATTAAACTTAAAATAAATAGTTCTGCGTACTTTTGTTACAGTTTAATACAAACCTTAATAGTTTTAAAATTCCTAATTATTATAAAGTGTCAGTGTTACTAGGCACAAATTAATTTTCCTTTAATTTGTTTGAATTTATATTCAACTCTCTGATATATTTGCTTGTTTTACAGAGCAAAATAAACTTTTAGTAATGCATTTATTCCAATTCTAATAAATATTTTTATATAGTTTTACTAAATAAGTAGTTTCAATCGATTTACAGCGTATCACAAAATTATAAGACACTTGTATTTCTGGTGATTTTATTTGTATTTGCTGTGGCAAATTTATATTTAAATTATATAAATTTTTTAAACTAAATTAAATTGATAAAAATAAATAATATGTAAAACGCATTATATATTTAAATGTATTAAATATTTTATTAATGTTTTAAAATTTTTCCACTTGAATATCTGTTTCAAAATTATAAAATCACTAGTTAACGATATTTTTTAATTAAGCTGATCCACTACTTTTTCAAATAATTTTAAATACGAAATTTTTTATTGAATCAATCAAATTTACGGGTAAGATCTAGCATTTTTGTCCCATTCATCCATAATAATTCTTATGTACACTCATACTCACGATTATTTGCCTATATTTTAAGAACCAAATTACCCCAAAAGCTTTCTATGGATTTTATGTCTTGAAACGTATTTTTACCAACATAAAATCTTGATTCTTTACTTTTGAAACCAATTTTATTTGATTTTATATAAAAAGAGAATTGTCTTGCTGAGGAAGTTTTAGTTTAACCTGTTTAAAAGTCTATCAAAAAGTATAAGGTATTTGTAAAACATTTAATCATTACAGCTAAAGTCCTTTTTCCAAGAACTTACAGCTATTCATGCTTTTCATCATATGCAAAACTCCCCGTACCATCACAGAATTATCACCACTGTTTCTGAGTAAAGAAATTCTGAGGTTACTATCATAAATAATGTTAACTGTAAATATTACAGTTTGAGCCATTCATATTAAATTTGTTCCAAATATCACCTTAAATTATAACCTCCCTTGTTTACTTTAACCCCTTTTTTCTGCAAACTTAAGCAATTTTGGTTTAATTTTCAATTTCTGAAAATTAAGGTTTGAAATTTTTTTAGCTTTAAGTGCGATGGACTGTTGTAGGAGAATCAGCTTTACAGGTCAGCAATGTCATTTTGCGGGAAGATATGTTCTACTTTGTTGCAAGCTTTAGAATTGGCCTATTACCGTGATCTAATTATTTATTCTTCTTCTCAGATCACTTCGGAGCCGCCCAACTTGTCTAGTGGTCAGCGAGCCTGACTGTAAATAGAGAGGTTCTGGATTCGAATCCCGGTTCTGGCATGGATGTACTTTCTCTCTATCTATCCTGTCTTTGTCCTTTCCTTGTGTGAATGGGTTGTGAATGGTTGCCTACTCTATAAACGGGCATGTGTATATTCAGGAAGTCGGACTATACACCAAAATATGGTTCAGTTGGAAAAGTGGAGCAGCGCGTTCCATCATGCCAGCCTAGCCGGCACATGACAACAACAACAAATCTTTTTGAACAGTTTTATAACTATTGAACACAAACTCCTTGAAAAAGCTATAGATCATTCTTAGTATCCCTACCTATGAGGTGCATGTTCTATAGATTTTTAATTCATTACTTAAGCATTTAAGAAAAGCAAAGAAAATTTCTTATTTTTCTTTTCTGGGAAAGAGATTTGAACACTTAAAAAATTTAATTAACACATACTACTTCATATGAATAGCTATTGATAAAGATAATTTAAATTACGACAAAAACTAGTTGAATGCTTATCAAGGTGAGCTTTAATTCAAAGGTTTGTTGCGCCCAAAATGCAAAACTGAATTGCTACTTGATACCAGATGATAGACTGATTTATCTAAGTGATAGATTGATAATCAATACTAATCAGAACCTTGAAGGACAGACACGATGCCCGTATTGACTAACCATTATAAAATAACCAGAACAGTTTTAAAAGAAAACTATAAAGTTTTCCTTTTGAACCAAACACATGTTGGTAGAGAGATCAAAGATCCACAATTAAAGAAGAGAGCCACAAATCCAAATTTTGCTCGGAGAAAATGTTTTGATCAATTGTGTTAAGGACATGAGAGCAGTTTGATTATTTCTCATTCGTCACTCGAGTGTTTATTGGAAAAGGGAAGACAAAAATAATGTTATTTAGATCTTGTCAAAAAAAATTCTGCTTATTTATTAATGAATAGCACAAAAACTAATCTACTTGCTTAATATACATAAAAAAATTATTGAGATATAAATTGAAAAATAAATGAGTAAGAAAAATGAACTCAGTGTGTCAAACGATGTAGCGTCCTTATATGAAAGTTACAACAAAAATCTTAATCAAAGCTGTAATTGAATAATAAAAGCAATGCACAGGTTGTCTTTAAAATGTATGTCACAATTTGATGTTTAATAGTTTGTAAAAATAAATGAAGATTTAAATAAACCTATAGCATTCATTTTCACTGAATAACTAACATGTATATTTTTTACAATGTGCAAATTTCCTACCCAATCTTCCTTAAATAGCTTTCCTTTTGTAAACATAGTCTTTGAGTGCTATCGGTAAGTGGCGATTAACTACTTTTTGCAATTTGAATCTATTTTTCTTCAGTGTTTCTGTTACCCATTTCATAAAATGATGGATTAGGCTCCGTTTCTTGGACAACATGATACAACACTGCAGGACATTTTTCCTTTGGTGATTTGTTAAAAACGCAGTATACAGGAGGAAAATAACGAACATTGGTAACCTAAACGACAGGATTACAGCCAAAATAGTCGACATTTTTGTCCACATGTGCCTGAAAATCAAGCAACATTTTTATATTCTTCGTGCAACGGAAAGGTGTACATGTGGAATACCCTTTAGGATGGTCATACGATTTTTTAATTCTATCGAACCTTGAATCTTATGAATCTAAATTTATCGTTATTATTATAGTGAATGATTAAACAACAAAATGTGTGAGTCATTTTTACTGACTCAGTGCTACAAATGTAATCCTAAAGGAATTTATACCCTAATAATATTATTTGCATATAAAAGATGTAATATTTTATAACTTTCCTTTACAACTTATAAGCAATTAATTGATAAATTGGAATATGTTTCACTCTGCCTAAAATTTTCCGATCCATAACCATTATGAAATGCATAATGTGTGCATTATATTAATAAGCTGTGCAAAATGGGATATTTAGGTATTAATACTTCGGATATAAAGCTTAATGTTAAAGGACAACTTACTTTCCAATATCGTTTAGAAATTATATGATCTTAATGACATTGAAAAATGGAATAATCAAATTAGCACGAAATTATAATATTGTTTCAAAAAATTCTGTATTTCTATAATATTAAGCACAATCTTTGTGTACTAAGCAAATGTTATGGTGTCTTAACGGAGCCTCTAGTTGCCTGGCGAACTTCTAGAGTAATTTGCCTTGCCCAGTAACTCAGGGAATGCTGGGTGGAATTATATTACCTGAGCTTATTAATTGTTATCTTGTGGCTGAAAAGACACAAGAAATAACAAACCTTTCTGCATTTGCAGGTGAAGCCTCTGAAGTAGACCTTGCTGAAAAAGACAAGGGAACTCAGAGGAAATTTTGTAAAGGGGCAGTAATGAATCCTTCATTTGAGGTAGAAATGACCACAAAACCATCTTCTTCTGGTGAAAGTCAGGAAGCTATCCCTAGCATGACTGACTTTCTGACCAGATGGGACTGTTTCAGCAAGACCCTATCTGCTGGAAATGTCATACGCAAGAGGAAACGGCAGAGCATATCATTTACGAATGCGAGGCTCTTGCCCTCCCTAGATTAACTTTAGGCATCATCCATACTAGAGAGTTACACCTAGACTCCATTAAAGGGTTATCGGACTTAATTAATAAAGTGGGTGACCCGAGCAACTGGAACTAGGAAACATTGGGTTTGGAGTTAATGGTACAAAATGCTGATAAAAGCAGAGGTGCCCAATGACATACAAACCCAATTCTAAGAAGAAGAAGAAGAGAAGCAAATGTTTATGGCAAAGATTCTAGAAGTGATATCAACGATCGATGAAATAGTACGTAACTACCTAATACCTTGCAAAATGGTAATACGGATGTACATTTTGCCATGAATTATTTCCGTAAAAATAAAATTGTTCTAAATTGTATAAATTACTAAAGAAATTTCTTCTCAATATTACAAATATTGGAAAATTCTTCTGTTAAACTTCCGCAAAGCTGAATGCAACTTGAAACTGCTTGCAATGCAATACTTTCAAAGGACAATGGCTGAGTAAAAGAATATCAGAGGATTTTAAACCATTTTGAAGGACACTACAAGGTTTTTATGGGAGTGAATGATTTCCAGGTTATAAATACATTTTTAGTTACCTTTTTTTACTTACTGTATCTTCTTCGGCACCAGATTTCAGTTTCTAAAGATGAAGGTTAGTGTTAAAATTAGTTTCAAATAAGTTTTCTCTTTCTATATAATCAAATTTAGTTAATCTATGAATGTTGTAACTACTGGTGAAATTTTGTTACTTTGCAAAATAGTCATATGTTGAATAATTATGATTTTTAATATATCTTATAATAAAAATTATTTACAAATTAAGGCTACCTTGTAACTACTATTATTAATTTGGATAAATTTTATTATAAATTATTTGCAAACATTATTATTTTATACAAAATTATAATAGTTCATTATTATTGCTTCATATAACGATATGATGGAATAAATGAAGGGAAATAATTTTATGAAAAGTAAAATCTAATTTTTCATTCATTCAATAAATTTTGCTGAGGATTCTTGTTCTTTTATTATCAGAAATACATTAGAAATGTGGTTTTGTTTTTTAAAAGAAAATTTCTTAAAATTTTTATGCATTAAATAAAATTTGCTTGAAATCATTTTTACTGTAACTGGTTTTTTATAGCGTATTTTTATAAAATGAAAATACTACACTGCAAGAAGTTAGCATTATTATTGTAAATATTATATATAATAGTTGAATTTTATTGGATTAAAAAATACTGGATGTATCATGCAAATGAGAGAATGGTATCCTTGAAGTATTTATTTGATATTTAGAATGCACAGAAGTAATTCTTAAAATATTTTTATTTATGAGTTATATACAATTAAAGAAAGAATAAATATTTATCTTTAGTTTCTATAAGTTTTTACTATCAATTTTCTTTTCAGATTTTAATATTTTTTGAATTTCTTTTATTTAGATGATACATTTCCAATGTTTTTTAGTTTCCCAATTCAGAGAATTATCAAAATAATTACGAAATTTTATTTTTTTGTCACCAAATTCCTTTGTTTAACCAAAATTGATATTATCTATAAAAATTTTCAGCCTCTAAAATATGCAAAAATAATGATGTCCAAAACAGAATAACTTAAACTAAATAAAATCTTATAAATATGAAAATAAATGGGCAGTATTGTGCAAAAGAAATGCAGTATTTCAGATAATTTAAAAATAAATACTTATTTGAAAGAAAGTTAATGTATTTCTACACATAATTACTATTTATTCTATAACAATTACTATAATTTCCCCCTAAATTTTAGTGAGTTTTTGGTTCATTTGAAGTTAAATATGGTTGTTTCTAAGCGTCTTATGAGTAAACAACAGATTCGTGCAACTGTTTTATCTACTATTGAAAACAGATACTCTAGGGATTCATGGCTACAAGTCTTTACAGATCGTATCCATGTTTGATGTTGAAGACAATGTGGGAGCTCGAATGTATTAGGATCGTTTTTTCTTGTTATGCTCCCATCGGGGCTTACTCAATACATTACGTCAGCGAAATTGGGGTTATTTTCAAAGCATTAAAGCAGTTGTCTTTCCTGCAGTCTTCTTTCCATCTAGCGGATATCTTGTCCGATTCTATTTTGAGTCTCCAATCTATTGCAAATAGAAAAAAGTGCAGGTAATATCCACATTTTGCGTTGCAGAAATCTTGCAGAGTCTATATCTGTTTGTGGACTCCAGCTCATTGTGGGATTTCTGGAAATGAGGCTGCTGACTTTTTGGGGATGAAATGTGCAAGAGTCTTTCAGAGACTTTTGAATAGCCTTTCTTTCTATTCAATAAAATTACTGATTAAGAGAATACTTGCTGCTAGGATAAAGCAAAATGTATTGCGTGATTTGGACAGTAAGCCTTGGAATTTCCTGATTAATGAGTCAAAGGTTATTCCTGATTTTCCTAGAAGTGCAAATGAGATACTTTTTCACTATTTTACAGGCCATATCTGTTTGCTAAATTATTTTAACGGCTTAGATTTTGGACTTTTCTCTTGTGTCCTTTGAGTAAACAGATCAAACTTTTGACGCTAACTATCTTGATTCGTGCCCTGTACTTGTATTTTCAATAGGAACTTCGTCGCTGTCGATTGTGCAATCATGGTGATATGGATGCCACTCACCTCAAGAACTGCCCTGACGTTTTAAAATTTTTGACTGACTTCTCTTTTGAGGATACTAAAGGACTTTTGTTTTTATACTTGTTCATCTTTTTATTGGGCTGCTCGTCGATTAATGGCAGAGATGCCGAGGAAGGGCGTAGGATAAAAAAAAATATGTACTTCATCCAGAGGTATTTCAAGGCCGGAGAAAAAATGGCGTCTCTTAGCCATTCGCTACTTTTCAGGCATTCGTAATAAATAAATATTTACTATAATGAACGCCTTTCATTGGAAATGGAAAAATATTTTGTTTTAATATATTAGTTACTTGATTTAATATTACAGTACTTTTCCTGAATACTGTATTGAAACCTTGTTCTGTAAATCGAAAATTCATTTTAATATTTCAGTTATAGGATCTAATTATAGCACTTTTTCCCTGAATACTATATTGAATAAATCCAAAGTTAAAAAAAGGCATTATTAATTATTGCTTATGATTTTTATTTGAAAAATATAATAACTTAATTCTGAATAAGGTTCTGGTTTACAATAAGCTTTCTTTGAATATCTCTACCAAAGGAAACTTATGTATTTTTTTGGAGACCAGGTATTTTCTGTTGACAGAATTAACGAAGTGCAATTATTAATAAAAAAGTAAATTTATACAACTCCGTAAACTTTAAATTTACAGTAGAATCGCATAACTCCACATATTGAATAGTTCCCTAAATATTTTAATTAACTATTCCTTTTTTCAGATCTTTGGAATTGGAATTGTGACTCTCATTACTCTTTGTCCATTCGCTAGTGCGCAGAAATGGCCTTCTGTTTTCGAGAGAGGCTTCAGCGATCAATATAGAAGTGAAAACGTAAGTATTAAAATGTCGAAATTCTCAAACACTTCAACTACTGAAGAAAACTGTAATTAAAGTTTATTTACTTCATTGAAATTCTAATCAGAAATTTAATCCAAATATCAGTATTTTGTTTGCTTTTGTTATAAATATCATAAATTTTTACCGGATTCTAGAACTCATCCGGGATCAAAGTTAAAATTAGTCTTTCTTCTGTAGTTAGATTCTAGCCTCTGTTGAATTGGAAGGAGAATATGGCATTCTTATTTTCCGCCTCCACATCTGTCTTGGTGGGTGTTAAAAAAATTTCCAAGCTTTTCCCGTTGCGACAAAGCCGAACCGGCAATTGAATGGTTAGCGCATAAACCTTTGGATCAATAGCTCTTAAGCTCCATTTCCAGCCTCGGCTTCAATGTTTGTTGCGGATCGTAATCAAATTTAAAACTCCGATCAGTCCAATTAGCCCCCGTTTGCAAAAAGTAACAGTAGTGTGATAATCGACCAATCCATTGCGACGAGTAAATACACCCTACAAATTACAAAAATCTAGAAGGTCATAAAGGAAAGATTTCTAAATGTCTTACAAGAATATAACAACTCTTGTGTTTAAGGTTTATATCGAACAGTATTGACTATTAGAATACTCAATGATTTCCACGTGCATTATTAAACATTTCAAAAATAAATAAATATGTCTGTTAAAAAATTTTTCAAATATATTTGTTGACTCTATAAAATGAACATTTGTTTCCTTCCAATATTAATAAGAAGAACATGTAAAATTATTTAAAAAATGACATTACATTTTTTTAATGTCTAAAAACGTAGTTTCAGCCATTTGTTTCATACAGTGTTGACTGTGGAAAGAAATCATGATTTGTCAGAATTATAAAATACTTTTGTCGACTCATGATATTTCAAATTTAAAAGATTCAAACTTTATTGAAGATACTTTACCGGTGAATATATCTCAACGAGAATTTCATAATTGTAAAGACATTTACACCCTATCTAATGATATTTGTATACGGAATATCACTTATTTGAAAGCTATTCGTTACCAGATCGGTGTTTCAGATTCGGAAAAATCTTTTAAAATATCATAATATTTATCATATACAATTTTTGCCTTTTTATGTACTGTTGAATATTATATATTTCTGTAATCCTACTTAGTTTTTCGTTTTGCTATCACTAAAATATTCACACTAATAACATTTAAAAAATATTATTGACGTTAAAAGTTATAAATTCTTTATATGAATTGATGCTTTCTTGTAAATTAGACAATTCAATAATAACAAAAATTTTAATAGTCTATGAATTATTTCTTGTGAAAGAAAATATTTATTTCTAACATTATATAAAATGTCTCACACATTTTGATACTTTTTATTTGATAAAATATACTTATGGCAGTTATTCATAAAACAAATCAATTTTACAGTACTTGAAGGATGATAATTTTTATATTATTACATAATTAGAAAATAAAAATATTTCAATTTGCAGCAAGTTATTAAAGTTTATGAAGTAATAAATGAAAATGATAAGTAATTACTGGAAGGAATATATATTAAGTAGTATTTTCATTCTAATGGCAAATTATTACTTTAGTTTTAATATTTAAAAAATATCTGGTTTTTATAATTAAAATATATATAGCAGTAATCTGATTAAATTGAAGAGAATAACTTTTGGAATCATCATAGTAACAATTTATTTTAACACTGATTAAAATGAGAATTTTGTTTCATATCTTTTGCATTGTTTTGCTTAGACATTGATGAATAAAAGTGTGATGTTACTGGTCAATATCCAAGCAAAACAATGTAAGGATGTAAAATCATTGCAGCATGTATTAAAGTGTATATCTTTATTTAAAATCAATAAATGATGGAATAACTCAACAAAATTCAGTGATCTTTGGAGTGGGAGGCTCCAGGTTTGATCCTAGTTATTTTTGTACCATAGAAAAGGTATAGGATGTTTTAAGCCACTATTCTAGGGATATATTTGGTATTTTTGACAGATTTTATCCATTGTGACTCATGAATTTAATCCATACTTAAAAAATGCTTCCTTGACCACAAATATATAGTGGATGCTTCGAAAGGCGTTACAACTACATTCAATTATTCATGCATATATTATGGATATCAAATCTTTTTAAGTTTGAGAACAGTAAACTTGAATACCTGGTTTATTACTAGAACACTGAAAATACATTCATAAGATAAAACATTTATATGCAGTTATTGTCTTTAAAGAGCGTTTATTAACTGAGAACATTTAACATTTATTCCTCATTCGAATGGGACAATTTAAATTGGTTCGACCTATTAAATTTCAAAACTATTTTTAATGCATTTATAATAAAAAAATATGAAAATCAATTTGTTCTGTTTAAAGGTTTATTTAAAATGGAAGTTATTCAAATTTGAAACATGCAGGAAACTGATTATAGTTTGATGTATTTCTATTTCAGACTTTAGGGGAATATGTTTTTGGATACAACGAAGACCACACTACAGGAGGGTCTTTCCGGAGGGAAACAAGTGATCGCCATGGCAACAAGATTGGATCGTATGGACTTCGAATAGCTGATGGTCGTATGAGAGTGGTCAACTACGTAGCTGACCACAATGGATACCGTGCTGACGTCATCAGCAATGAGCCAGGCATGTCTCACCAGTATTCCAACGGTTACTTAGCAGTCTCAAAGAAAAACATCCAAGAAGTTTTAGTCCCTGGCTTCAGTTATTCCTTTGATCCACCTCATGTATCATTCGATACTGATGAACGAAAAGAACAGATTATCGATGGACAACAAACAGATCAGATAGCCCCATTTCCTGCCAGTCTGAAAGTAAGCTCTTATGCTGTTGCTAATGAAATTGTAGACGAAACACCATTTGCTGCTTCTTCTAAACCTTCTGGGAGTAAGGAAATGAAGCTGGAAACTGTTCAAGAAGAAATGGCTCATGAGAGGGAGGTTCAGACAGTTCAGGAAGAGATGGAAGTAGCCGCTGATGAAATTGCCCATATGGAAAGCCAAATCAAGGCCAGTCATGTTGAGGGTGATTCCAAAATACTTGAAGAAACCAACAACTGAATAACAAAAGTCCAAGGAAATCCAAGGAAACAGGCCCGCTTTGATGACTATCAATTTTTATAACTGTGAAATTCTATATTTCATAACTCTTCAAAATAAAATAGTCATTGATCAGTTCAAAATATCATTTAATGTCATGTTTCTTAGCAACTGCCTCTTCCTTGTCATTAATACATTTTCTTTCATAAATAAATTTATAGATAAAGTACATATTATAAAATATTTCAACTCTTCTAAGGAATTAAATAAGCTTTTTGCTTGATTAAATTAATTTCGAATGATTATAAGCAATTATCAATGATTTCTTACTAAAACATCATTTAATGAAGTATTTAATAAACAAGAATTCTTTGAGTAAAATTTAATTCTTAATGCCAAAGAAAGATGCTGACAATATATTTTTTATTTAAAATATTCAATTAAACTAAAAATGAATATTCTTAATATCCAAAATTAAGTAAATAATTCATATAAACATTTGTTATCATTGAATATCATTTAAATGTTTCGTATCATAATTTATGATCCAAAAAAATTTTTTCTCTTAAATATAATTTATTAAACAACTTGCTTTCTAACCATTAATGTGAGTTGAAAATCAAAATCGTATAAAGTTCTACATGGGAAATCAATTATTTACAATTTTAAACTCACACATATAAATTAATTCAAGATTATATGTATTTTAAACATCACAAAAACACACAAATATATGAGTTGGTGATATGCGAACTAAATTAATTCTTTATAAATATATGCACAAAAAAATCATGCTCATTTTTTTCTTTTGAAAACATTGAAATTTAAAATGTTTTAGTAAGATTAAGTAACAGATTTTCAGAACACTGTATTTACTAAGTTTGGTGCTGCCATCTATCAGTCAAATTGTAAAATTCATTTATTAATTTAACATTTTACGTAAAATTAATATTTAGCTACAAATGTATAGCTAGAATAATTAAAAGTTTTTAGTAAATTAGTCAAAATATATATTATTTGCATTCGCATTATTATACTAACTTAAATTATTACCAAATATATAATTATAAGTTATTTATTCGATCTGATTCCTTTTAGATTATTAGAATTATAGGGTTGGAGTTTTTTAGATATTGCATAAAAATAAATAACTTCTAAGAATAAACATCTAAGTAAATACATATGCCATTCAAATTTTTTATGTGGATCTTAACTTTTCATTAATTTGTTAGTATTGTTCTGAATCATTAACTGAAGGACTGATCATTCATTATAGACAAAATAATATTTTTATTTTCTAAATCTAATTCCATTCCCAGTCGAATCTTTATTTCATGCGAATGTACATGTGATTCTATTAACACTGTATTTAAAGCAACATGATTGGCCCTTGGTATTCGATTGTTCTCTGTAAGTTCGGAATTAAAGATTTCTTTAATTCAGTAACATTTGTTCACAAGATTTCGAATGTGCGTGACTATTTAAATGAATGAGTTCAATATTCAATTTTTAGAATCATATCTTATTCTCTGAATTAAAATAAAAATGACTGAATATTAAAACGTATACAATAATTCCCTCTCATGAGTACGAAGGAAAATTAATTTCCTTCGATATTGGAAACAAAACTATTTGCAATCATGTCTCAATAAAACTTAAAGTCTTCATGATTAGTTATTGGATTAATTATTACAATTTGTAAGAAAAAACGCATGCATTATGCATTATATATATATATATATATATATATATATATATATATATATATATATATATATATATATATATATATATATATAGTTTAAAAGTGATGAAATTGTTCTCAAAACAGAAAAATCATTATTGATTGATGCCTTCAATATTATTCACACTTTTATTCCAAGAAAAAATATTATTTTAGCAGAAAAATTGTGATTTGTATTTAAATATTATTGTTGCTAATAATATTTAAATATTATTGTTATTGTTGCTGTGATGAACATATAATTTGTGGGAAAACTAAATTTTTAAATTTTCAAAGAATGAATTTCACATTCCTTACTTTTTTCCATATATTATTCCTGGATAAAATTTCATGCTAAAAGAGCTTGATTTTCAAAAGATAAAATCTTTATAAAGATTTTTTCAACTGACATCGACTGATATATCTTTTGTATATTATCCTTTAACAAACATGGTATAATCACACCTTTGTGTCTAGCAGCAAATAAGACTGTAACCATATTGTAACCATATTCGAACAATAAAGAGCTCCTCTCTCGCTCTCTCTCTTTATTAATCAGCAATATAAAACTGTATCCCTATATTTTATAAGTAATATTTTCAATTCAGTATGCAAGTGTTTTGTGCCAATAATTTTCAATAGCTCATCCATCAACAGTTAGTCTAAGAGATATGTTTCTTAATGCAAACAGGTTTAAAATTAGGAACTCAGAGTTATAAAAGTAATCAATAAATGCTTTAATAAGAAAACAGTGTAATTTAAATTTTTATATGGATTCAAGATCTTATGAAGTATTCTCAGCTATCTTCAGGGAAAGAAGAACTTTCCAAGGTGCCATTGGTGTAGGCCGGGACAAGCCTCCCCTGACCATAATCTCAGGTGCTTGGGTTTAACGGTTCCCGAGATTTTAAAGGACCCATACCTATTTTTTAATTTTTCAGAAATTTTCTGTTTTATGAAGATGGCAAAGCAACCCCACATCATCTGGTATTAGAAACAACAAAACTATGCCCAGTTTCTTCTTTAAAAAAAGAATTCCGTTGTTGTGTGTTTGTCATTAATTATCTTTTTTCGATTTAAAATTGCTTAAAGTTGAAACAACTTTTTCACTAAAGAATGTAGATTCCAAATAAATGATTTTGTTGATTTATATCTGTGACGCTTTTGTTAATTTTTCCAATACGATATGTGTGCATATAGTTAAAAATATATTTAGAATGAAAACATTTGAAAAAATATTAAAACTGTAGATTGTATTGAAAATAGAAGTAAACGCGATATGGAGGAAATTAAAAGAAAGTCTTTTACTTGTCTTCTCATTTTCAGTTAGATGCCTTAGACATCGTGAGCGCAATGTACTTCCAAAAGAAGTGAATTTACTTTACGTTTGAAACTTCAACATTTTAAAATTTGGTCAGTTTTGTCCTTTAAACAAGGATTTTCTTTTTATTTTTACATGCTGTCTTCTTAGGAAAACTTAAATAAATGTAATAATCAATAAAACACATAAAAAGTGAACACATCATATTTTCTACAGAAATGCCTTTACTTCCTAATACGAATGTAAGATTATATACTGCCTCAATTCTTCTGTAAAAATAATTATAGATCTGATTTGAACCTCTTTCTCAAAGATAGGGGTCAATATTTAGATAATATGTCGGAATTAATTTTAGCATATATTTTTAATTTCTTTGTAATAACATTTCTGCTATACGAGATGACATTTTGAATCCTTTACTGAAACACACACAACTTTTTGTATTCCTTACATTCATATTTATATTTTTAAGTAATAAAGTAAACTAAAGTCTTCTGTTGTTGTTAAATTCAATACATTGAAATAACAATACAGTACCATGAGCAAATGCTAAAAAATGATGAATGTTAACAGAAAGGGATATACCTCAATGAATAATTAGTGATATTTAATACAAATATATTATATGTTAAACTTATAGAAACAGTGACTATACCGTTTGCTAAATATGATGGTAGACCAAAACTGGTGACGAGAAAGGCAAAGCACACTTAAGTTTTTAGATAAAAGAGTGGGGACAATCTTCTGAGAAGTGGATATCCATATTGTGTTAAACATTAGTCCCACTCTTAGTCTAAACGTGGTAGAAGTATGGATTATAAATCAAACATGAGTAGGGTGAAAAAGACAAGAAGACAAGTGGTTAAATAAGTACATAGGTATCTTAAAGATAATTTTGACTGATGTACCAGAAGTGTGATCTCTCTCTCTCTCTCTCTCTCTGGAGTTATTATGATGGTATCTATCACCCTCTGAAGAAAAGTTAGAAATACAAGAGGAACACGTCATACGCTTATCATTACAACATTATGTTGCAATAATATGGACTAGTGATGATTAAGTAAGGGATGGCATAATGTCATATGATGCTTTTTTCAATTTATGGCCGAATATAGCCAACCGTCATTCATACGCGAGGGCTATAATTGCTTAAGGAAAAGCGAGATTCATTTAAAAAAAACGCATTACACTTACAGCAGTCAATTGTTATCGGTTTCATACTATTTGTCAGATGACGAGTGAGTAGCTTAGGTGGGGAAGGAAGAAGTTCTTATAAATTTACTATTATTTAAAGGTTTATTTACAAAATATTTACAGATTACTTTAAGGTAGCTCCTTCATAGTGAGCTCCTTCTTACAATCTCTTTTCTCAATTACTTGTACATGTCTCTCCACATGACATATTAAACACTGCCATCTAGTGGCCACTCATTCTTTAAGTAATAATACAGCTTGATGCTAACATTCGGCCAGACTGACCTTACAATTGTCCTCAATTTATGTAATAATACTAATTTACTAATTAATACAACAAATATTAACATTAACAATTAAATTAAACACATCAGATTAAATAAAATTATTAACTACATAACTATCATTATTTTTCATTCACACAAACAAATACTGTAATTATAATCATTAATAATACACATCTTCCATTAAAAGTAGAAAATTATTAAGTTAGATTACAAAAAAACTATAATAATATATAATACACTTTTTTCCACAAAAGTAATTCTTGATACAATTCTAATAAAACTACTTACAACAAAAGTTTACTAGAAAATAAATGAACTTAGGAAAATATTAAATCATTCACAGAATAAATTTAACAAATTTTCATAATACTTGATGAATACTTCAGTATACAGTAAATGATCTTTAAAGTTATTTATTTTTAGAGTCAATAGTTTATGATAAGTTCATTGTCTTTTAATTGCAACGTTTTCTTTAAATAAAATTGGAAAGATCTCACCATTTAGGATCCCTCATTCAGCTTTAGTCCTTGCGAGTGGATCTATGTGGATTGCGTCTAGGGCTGTAGTCCTCATCATCACTATTGGCACTATCGGTATCACTATCTTCATCCGAATCTGGTTCATTTAGCCATGGTTTTAGTTGACTAATGTGAGCTGTTGTTGCGTAGAAGTGGCCTTTCTTTTTTCTTCCAACTGAGTCACACGGTAGACATCGTTCGGCAATACCTCGGTAACAATAAGAGGGCCTCGGTATTTAAATTGTGTCTTCATAGGTTGGCCTGAAGATTTCGGGGCTCTTTTCATTACGACGATTTCTCCTCGTTCAAACGTCATTGCTCTACATCTCTTTTTATTCATAATACTGCTTCATTTTTTGTTGACTTTCTTCTATTTGTCTTCGAGATTCTTCCTGCACTATAGATGGATCTTGCCAACTCTGAGCTTCTTCATCAGCTAACTTTCTCAAAATTCCATCGTTGAATCGTGGAGAATAACCATGGAGCAATTCAAATGGTGTCTTGTTCGTTGACTTGTTTACAAAATTGTTCAAGTTTCTCTCAACTTCATATATTTTAACATCCCAGTCTTTGTGATTCTGATCTTCCATACCAGTTGTTATGGTAGACAATATTGTTCTATTAACTCTTTCAGCCATTCCATTTGCAGATGGTCGCTTCGTACAATTGAGTGTATGATGTATACCATTTTCAGTACAATATTGTTGAAATTGATGCGAAGTGAAACAAGTTCCTCGATCTGTTATTATTTTCTCAGGTAGACCATACGTATTTACAAACTTTTTCAGAGCCTTCAGCACATGTGATGTTGACGTACTCTTTACTGGAGTCAATTGGACAAATCTTGTGAAATTATCTATTATGACCAGAAGTTCTTGATTACCTTTAGAACTCTTAACAAAAGGTCCTAAATGATCCATATGTATAATTGAAAAAGGTTTACGACCTGCTTTAATTGGATTTAATAAATTCAAAAGTTCCAATTTTTTATCACTTTCTAAAGAGTTGTCGAAATTAATATCTTTCATTAAAATAGGAGACTTGTCTTTATTAATTGTTATAACTTCAACTTTTTCATTATTACTTTTAACTTTATTAGATAGGGTTAAGCTTTCCTCACTTACTTCCATTCCTCTACCTAAGCACTGTCCCTTCCTAAATTTTAAGTTAAATTCTTCTTTATTTATTACTGGTACAACTGTTTCACCGTTAACTACTTCAAGAATAGAATCGAAATTCTGTCCTATACTTTTGACTAAAATTGCTCCATTAACTATCGAATTTTCGGTTTCTTCAATTTTCGCTCTTATTAAATTAATTGACTTACTTCCGATTTCTGTTTCATTTAATGTTTTCAATTTAATTATATTTTCCTTTAAATCTACTTGAATTTCTGAAAAAACATCGTCATTTGCGTATTCAAATTTTAAATTACCCCCAATACACGTAAAAGCAATGTATGGTAAATCTAACCATGTTCTACCTAACATTAAATCGCATGGTTGGGAATTATCTTCGACAATTAATAACGGAATAAATTTTCCAACTACATCATCTACACGAATATTTACTACAGCTTTTCCAAGAGCTTTAGTTACTGGGTTATTTTGATTTCCAAAACCGAATAAATTACTGCTATCTGGGGTCATATTCAGATTCATTTTTATTGCAATACTTTCTTTTAAGAGGCAACAGCTGCTTCCTGTATCAATTAATGCAACCATTTTATTTCCATAAATATAAGCATCTTTCAAGTAGTTCGTAGGCGCCAACGACGCACTTGAACCCGAATTGTTTTGACTGACAGATAAATTATTCCCCTCGCGCTTTTGATCGGTTTCAAACTTACACATTCTCTGAGAATGACCTACTTTTCTGCATTTCTTACAGTAAGGAAAAGTCTTCGGCGCCGGGCATTCACGAGCTATATGACCATAATCATTACAATTAAAACATTTATATTCCCCTTTTTCATTTCGAATATCCGAACTGACTACCTTTTTTCGATTAACACCTTTATTTTCACTAAACGGAAATGATTTCTTTTCTACCTGAAATTTATCATTACGAGAATTATAATTCGATGAGTTTCTTAATTTAAAACTGTTAATAGATCGAACATTATCATAATTATCCAATTTATCGGCTAACTGGTCTGGAGAATTAATTTTAGGCCATTCATCTACAAAATGTTCCCGAGTTGTTGAATTTACTTGTTTCTTTAATTGTTCAGTAATAATTAAATTTTTTAAGCTATTAAAATCTGAAATCTCGAGTCCCGTTATCCATTCCTCAAAATAGTTTTGTAATTCGAATGAATAATCCTTCCATGTACTTTCTGGATTTTTAACATGATTTAAAAATTTAAATCTAAACTTATCAGCACTTAACTTATATCTCTTAAGCAATAACGATTTTACATATTTATAATTATTTGCATTTTCTTCGTTTTCACGCGCTATTAGTTGCGTAATTTCATATGGGAGCAGTCCCAATAATTGTGACACCCAATACTCTTCATTCAACCCAATTCGTCTTGCCTGCCGTTCAAATAAAACTAAATAAAAATTTATATCCCCATCTTTAATTTTATATTCGTGCATTAACTTTCGAAAATCTATGTGTACGTTTCTACTTTCATCGTTGCTACTTATATCTGAAATATTTACATTTTGAACTCTATTTTCGATACGTAAACGTTCAAGTTCATACTCACGGTCAGCCAACGTTTTGGCGGCTATTTCTGATGCAATTCGATCTTCAGCAATCCTACTTAATAAGCTCTTACTAAACTCTTCATCATACGTCTCTGATTCCGTTATAATACGTTTTAAATCAATTATTTTAGCATCTTCAGGTACGGAGAGACCTAATTCTGTTGCTAATTCTATTAAATCTACTTTTTTAGCCTTCCCCAAAAAGCCATACTTTACAAATTATAATACTTAATTACTTTATACATAAAAAATACTTTATCAATAACGAAATTACTTTTACTTCACCCAAAACGAAAATAATTGTTTCTTTAAAAACGAAATTACTTTTTGCAAACGAAATTAAGAAAATACTTTATACTTATACTCAAAATTCTTAAATCTCGTTCACTACTTTAGAAAGCGTTACTTAATACGTTAATATTCATTTCTAAACGAAACAATTAAAATTCGCCTACCTCAATTCCGAAAGCGTCGCGAGTTATATCCCTCTTCTGATTTGTTATTGGTTTCATTCTATTTGTCAGATGACGAGTGAGTAGCTTAGGTGGGGAAGGAAGAAGTTCTTATAAATTTACTAATATTTAAAGGTTTATTTACAAAATATTTACAGATTACTTTAAGGTAGCTCCTTAATAGTGAGCTCCTTCTTACAATCTCTTTTCTCAATTGCTAGTACATCTCTCTCAACATGACATATTAAACACTGCCATCTAGTGGCCACTCATTTCTTTAAGTAATAATACAGCTTGATGCTAACACAATGTTGCCTTATAGTAAATGAACATTAACGACAATCTTTAAGCTGTTATCTGAATGCTAGTTTTCTTATCAGTCAAAATACGCGTGGTCTGTTCAAGCAAATCATTTAGCAATTATCAAAAAAACCTACTACAAGTGCCTAAAGAGGGTTAAGAGTTCACCAACACATGTGTCTGAATAGGTCGATCCATTCACACACATGTGTTGGTGAACAAAACCTTCTACAAAGTGCTTAAAGAAATGGTTAAGAGTTCACCAACACATGTATCTGAATGTATGGATCCATGCGTGCTGAAGTTATTCTGGCAATACGAGATCCTTGGAACGTTTCATTCCTTTTTTTAAACTATCTTCTTCAAATACAATGGACAGTAAGCACGTATAGGTGCCCATCCGTTGATATTTGACTAACTAAACATCCTGATCATCATTACCCTAGTGTACTCATCTGTCTGATGAAAGTATCTTCATTACCAGAATTCTTTCATTCACCATACTAAATTCAACTTACTAGAACGTCTAGAATACAAATTTATTAGGACGTTCATTCATCATACTAAAACGTCCATGCGTAAGTGAAGCAATTTCCGAAATGATTATTGCGTCCTATAGTGCAGCATAGTTATTGATCATTCTGCAGTTTCCTTCCTTTATCTCACTTCCACTGAATGAGAAAACAGCACATTTAATAAAATTCGCAAAACTCAGAGCAATGTGTTTATTGAAATATTGACTTGCAATTCATGTATTCATTCAGATCATTCACGATATTGCATTTCTACTGTTACTTAGTGCATATGCATATTTTTTTACGGTTGTAACAAAGTATTTCTACACACATTTATGTTAATAAAATATTTCATATTAAAAATTCACATTTTTTCGTTCCATGGACAACATGTGTCCATTTAGTAGACAATAAAATTATTATTTAAATTAAATTTAAATTTCATTTTCTCTGCATTTACATTTATACTGAATGTAGAAGAATTCATACAGTTTGTGATATTTCTTTCATACGATGGACAAAAGGTAACTAATCTTATGCCACAACAAGGCCAGAAACTACTACTCATCTATCACTACTCGTTGGACACCTAAACCAAGTCACAAGGGGGGGTTACCATTTTGCAATATAGTTTACGGAATTATGAATTTATTTTTATATAATAGACTCAATTTTTTTGAAAATGCCAACCATTTCCTGATAATAATTTTGCATGTTTTACTTCAATTATTAAGTCCAACATTTTTCATTTTGCATTAATAGTGTTTTACTTTATGTACTGAAATTTTAAAGCCATGTTTTTCATAACATACTTCATTTATTATACTTATTTATTATTGTTTTATTTATACTTTATTCATAGTTGTTATTCTATTTAGATTACATTGCTTCTAAATATCATTTTGTAGTTGATTAAATGTTCATTTATTCTAGGAGATTTACATATTGAGATTACATGTGATGTATCGAGTTTTGATGTCTTATAACTTCAAATATCATTACATCCATTGCCACTAATTCAGTAAAAATATCCTATTTTATTGTTTTGATGATGTCATTGCCAGCTCCTTTATGATTCATTAAGCAGCAAGTTGGTATTCAAAACAGTGACTAATCAACCGAAAGCTCTTTTACCTGGAAATTTTCATACAATCTTTAAGATTACCTGATATGCTGAATTATTTGTATAATCTTCCTATTTAATAATATTCCAAAATCTATTAAATCTAAAGAATTTAGCTTTTTTAGTAAAATATATTTTTTGTTTAAAAAAAAAGAACTCAAACGTTATCCATTTATTTTTATATTATTCTTATGTATTTGATTCTATATTTGGAAACTTAAAATTCTGAGTTCCCATTTTAAAAATAGAATGAATCAAATGAGTTTAAAAACAAGTATATTCAAAATTGAAAATATTATAAAAAGTAGCAAGAGATACACGAAATTTCAAAATGATTACTTAATGAAGTTTATTACAAAATTATTACTTAATGAAAACTAATAAATTCCATAAAAACAATTAAATAATATGAGATATGTCCATACTGAGAACAAAATACCAACTTACTGTACTTCTAAAAGAAGGTCATTTCTACTTTTTGCATGCATATTTTAACGAGGTAAATGTTTCGGAGTCTATTACAATATATAAATATGAATGTTAATCTTTGAAAAGAAATAATACTATTTAATTTTAAAAATCAGTGTGATAAATTTTAGATGTTAGGCTTTTTGCTATGTTGAATCAAACAGAGAGTAAAATCCAATTTAAAATTTCCGTTTATTTAAATTGTGATCTTTTTAATATTAATATTGGAATTAACAAAAATACAATTGCGCATCATAAAATTTCTAATTCCTTATTCATAGTTTAAAATTTCTTTACTATATAAAGTGTTCTTTAAAACGTGCTTCATAGAAAGCTTGAAATTTATTTATATTTGTTATGGGAAAAAACGCTATAGTTACGGAAGAATATCAACTGTCAAAATTGTAACTTGTAATTGCAATTTTAACTTTTCTTATAATTCAAATGTATTTTTCTTTTACTTTTTATAGTGATTCCTTAATACATGACTACAAATCGATACTTCTTTTAATAAATATAATAAAAATCAATAAAATAATTATGGATAAAAAATATTAAGAGGATCTAATTCTATTGCTATTTATGAAAATGAGATCTGGAATTCTCGGATATAAATACTTCTGATGTTGATTTTGCAATTCAAGTCTGCTCACCATTTTAGGAAACTGATCGATGATAAGGTGTCTCGACAACAAGGCAAAAGTCAAACAATGAGCGAATAATCGAATCACTCTCGCTAGTTCTCGACCATTGAGTTTATAAATAGATTCGAACAACAGCCTCGAAACCAAAAGAGATACTTCCTGTACCATCTTTATCGTCTGCAAATGTACTTCCAGGAACTACTGGAACATTTGGCTGTTGTTGATTCCCATTAAGCAATCTCTTGGATCAACTTCCACCATTTTGTTTTTATAGGTCCTTTCATTATGTGATCTCAGAGCCATTTTTTTCCTTCTTCTTTCTGTTGCATAGTTCCGAATGATTTTTCTTGTCACGTGAATGGCAACAAGAGATAAAAAAAATAAATAAATAAAGTGACTGCGAATATTATGCAATTCGGGGAGATAATAGGGAAAGAGAGAAAAAGGGTAAGTAACAAAACATGTGTGAGAACACTTGGCCCAGTGGTCACATTATTCTCCTCTCTATCAAGATGTGGATTGTGAGATTTGGGTAGAAAAAAATTCCTTTGTTTTGGCGAAGAAAGCCCTGAGGATTAAGCAGAGGCAAAAATGCGTTTCCCTTTTGTTCGGAAGCTTTTCCATTCAAGTGTGAAAGTGTTTCAACTGTAGCTTAGGCATCTTGATTGGGAAAAGCACAATTTAGGACAGGGTTGTTACTCATTAGCAAATTTTCTTTCGGAGAAAATAGCGCCAAGCCATCGCCAAAATGATAGATAAGTGGATATAATTGAACGTCTATTAACTAATGCTTCTGAAAAATATGTTTAAAATGTACTATATTTTGTTACTATTTTAACATTTTTAATATTATAAAAAAATTTTATGTAGAAAAGAGTAAAATAGGAAAAGATTTTTTTTTCAAAAATAAAGATAATAAACAGTGAAACTGAATGATGCATATAAATAGTAATAAAATTATAGTAAAATATATATAGTTTAAATAATCATTTAGATAAAATACTCATATTCACAAATAATAAAATAACATATCAAGTATGAACAATAACATAATTTTACAATAAAATATCAATCATAAATTAATAATATAAGAATAATATTAAAATATATTAATAAGTTAAAAATGCATTCATAAAATGCCAGAAAATTCCCAAAACAAATATAAAACCTGTTGTGTTTCTGATGACATGACTTAAAAATGGATATAAAAATTATTGCCAAAATCGTAGAAATTTTGTATACTTTATGTTTTTTAAAGGGAAATAATTTATATTATGCTAAGAAAATGGGTACGAAATAATGTAAAAAAAATTTAAAATATTTATTTTTTTCAGTTAAATCCATTTGAAAGACTTAAAGTTATTTGCACAATAAAATTACCACAAATGTAATAATTCTAATCTCTGAAATAATATATATTATTTAATTTAAAACAATATTTAAGCTAAACACAAAATGAAGAAATGGCAATGAGAAAAGTAAAAATTCCAATTTTTATTTTTAATGTATGCACATAAAATTTTTTTAAATATAATGTTGTTTTACATAAAAAAAATTTTAATTTATTTATTTAATTGTTGTTCTCGTGTTCACGCTATGCGTGGAATGATGGATGCCAGAGCCTCAATTTATTTACTTATTATATTAGATAACAATTTATCGGGTGATGCATATTTCAAAATCTTATTTTTTTAAAAAAATATTTTTAAGCTATATTTTTAAAATCCTATTTTTTCTAGAGAGATTTTATGATATTATTAAATTTTTATATATATTAACATAGCATAAAATTATAAAATGGGGAAAAAGAGTCGAAATAAAGTCATTGACAGTAAAAGGCCGTCACATGTTTTGGAAACGTAGCAGTAAAAGGTTACCAGCGGAGATATTCCCTCTAGCGCCAGTTGTATCATTTTTGGCGACTTTATCGCTTGCGCCGACGAAACGGAAAAGTACCGAAAATTTAATTCAATCCAAAATTGTCACACATATTCAAAAAATTCACAATAAAACCGAAGACATATATTGTTTTATGTGAGAAATCACCATAGTCAATGTTATAACGAATAGTTTATATTTTTTCGTGAAAATGATAGAGAAAACAAGACATCCCTCAAAAATGCCAGTTGATTTATCACAAAATATTTCTAAACGGAAATCTTTAATTTAAATAGAAGCTCTTCAAATCATTCTAATTCATGCAATTTGATTCATGTTTAAATACAGATGTAACGAGAAATAAAGTATTTTGGCTTACTTTAAATTAAATAACAAAACAGAGAATGCATTATTAATTAATTTAGTTCTTACTGTGACACAGTGTTTTTCAGAATGTTTTTCTTAGCATCTTTCCTTTATAATAAGTATGGTGATAGCAATTTGTTCTTCAATCTTACATCTTTAAATACTATCAAATTAATTACCGTTATTTTCGTTTGAAAAGCCATATCAATGTAAATATCACACTTGAGGAAAACTGCCTTAAGAAATTTTAAATTGCTCAGAGATTGAACAACAGCGTAAACATCAAAATGTGTTAATTTACGAGCAGCATCACCATGACAGTAGAGAGAGAACATAAAATTTTAACTTACATCTCATGTTACATGGAGTGTTAGTTAAAATAAAAAAAAAAAAGAAATCGGTAAAATATAAATGAAAATAAATTGTAAGTGAAAAAAATTTAAAGCATACCTTGCTTCACGGAAGTTCTTACATTTCCACACTAAGAGTAATTGAGAGAATTCATCCTCTGGTGGCGCCATCAATCGGAGAAGTTTAGAGCAAAGTCGTACTTTCACGTTTAACGAAAGACGCGCCCTACTGACTTAAATTCGCCAAGGCACAGCGAGCTTGGCTTGTCCAAGTGCCATAAGTAACAACAACAACAGTTGCTCATTATAATGCACATACTGTGTTATAAAAAAATTAACATAAAAAGGAGAAATTACGTTAAATAATGAAAAAAAGAAATTTTTAAATTTCACTTTAATTAACAAAATTATTGCAGCATTATGTGAAAACTTGAGGACTTGACTTTTTATTGATATTAAAATTATGATATAATAATAAAAAATTAGCTTTTGAATCATTCGAATGAATAAATTATTAATATTAAATTATTCGTTCGAATTAAAAATTTCAAATTTTATTTTTAATCACGTAAATTCTGCTGAGTTTTTTTTTCCCGAAAATTGAAGTATATGATTTTTAATAAAACTCTCTCATTTGATGAAAGATTGAATGTCATTTATTGTTATACAATCATTTTTTGAATACGAGGGCTAATTCGATCCAGATCCTCTGTTTAATGGATTCCAAACTTTTAAAAACATTATTTCTTAAAAAGGAATTGAAATTTCATAACATAAACTCTTAGTGGAGTCATAATCAAAAACAAGCCTTCAATCAAATGAATGAAAAAAGCTTCTTCGCAGTGCATATGAGCACATTCAATTATCATCATATATAAAATTTATACTATTTCGCTTTATTTTGTAGTGATCAATCCCAACTGATACGCAAACGTCAGTTTTTAGCAGAAGTATTTTTAGATGTATTAGAGATAATGACTGCAGTAGGAAATGAGTACACACGGCTTGACGAGATCCCAAAACTTTCTAGTGCGATTCAGATAGAATGAGAAGCAAGTTACTCTATGGTCGCAATCCTTTCACTCTCTTACATAATCAAGGACAATGACAAATCTATATATACATGCATTATTTTCCATTAAAACGAAAGCAGGACTAATTGTTACAGCATAAAGTTTTCATGGGTATTTAGGACAGCATTACGATATCATACATTAATCAGAGAAACACATCCATAGAGTAAAAATCGGCGTAAGACTGTCATGAAATACTTAGCCAATCATGTCCATTTCACTTTGGAATCCATGATGTTCTTGAATATATTACGTATACCTTGAGCTCTTCAGACTTTTACATACTTGTCATCGGTTCGGTTAGTAGGAAATCATCAACTTATTTGAGAGTATAAACTTTGCTCCAACCAGGCACAGCTCGATTTGAAACGATGGTGAATTCAGTTTAATTATACTTCTTTGAATTGGTTAGATAGAAGAACATTTATGCGTGGATAACATGCAGTTTATTTCTAAGTAACTTTCTGCAAAAATTAATGGTAGATATTATTTTAGTAATTTAGTGGCAGCAATGGATATTTCATGTGCAGATGTAGTTCATATGTGAAGATACGCAAGTTTTAAACGAACCAATACAGACCACCGAATTACTATTCGAATGATTTGGAATGGTTTCTATATTTGTAAAATTTCAAGTAAAGCATTGACCAAAATCGGTAATTAATTTCTTTGCTTCAATCTTCTGACAGCATCAAAGTTTTCCACTCGTCTGTGTAACAAGTTTGTCTTAAGAACAAACCCTATTTATTACCTAAATACATTTAATATACATTTATATGCAACTCTTATAACCGTGCATAATAGTAGCAGTTACATGATAACAGTTTTTGCCATTTTTCTCGATATGAAACCGCAGTTGATTGCTGAGCAACATATTTGCCTACTTTCCCTTACCTCTACAGGAATTAAAATTTTACTCTGATTGCTTAAATTCTTAAGTATCTTATATTTAACTCATTCTATTTGAAAGACTAGATAGAAGATTTGATAGCGAGTTCCTGAAACACTAATGAGTCTGTAGTCACTATCTGAACTCATCTCCAAGTAAGAATTCTCGCTCTCTGAAGACTACTTCATAAGTTTGATTTGAGAAAATCACCTTTGGTAACTAATGCAAGTATTTTTATTAAAATACTTGCATTATTTTAAATTTGTTTGTGTTAATAAGATATAACTTACTAAATATCGATAGAGTTAGAGATCTCATCTCACACATTTGCTGTTTTCCGTCTTTGAAAATAGATTGGTGTATAAGTTTGGATAGTTTATGATTAACAACTTCAATTCTGTTTACCACCTTCAATGCACTTTTCATTTATTTTGACCTTGAAAGAAATGATAAAGAATAAGATTTTTAACGGTCTTCAAAGTTATTCGATGAAAAATTATAAATTAATAAAGCCACAAAATAGACTACGACATCTACTGTTATTTCTCATTGTATATTTCTCAGGTTGCATTTTCCAACAAGATAATGATTAATAACACTCATCAATGGTTTCACAAAAATACATGCGAAAGATTAAAGCCTTTCTAGACAGTGTGTCACAGATTAAAGAAATTTTTCATATAGACAACAAATAATAACTAGAATAATCTCTAGATTTGTATCTAACCGAGCATTTAAAGAAATATCAAAGAAGTTAAATTTGAACATACATTTTTGACTGATCTTAAGAGCTATTTGTTTTTTATTTGGCAAAATATGTCTCTTGACTTATAAAGAATCAATCTTAACTAAAGTAAACTTCGTGACACGACAGCCCACGTGGGCCAAGGCTTACAGTATCCATAACTGCTTTTATGATAGGAGGCCCTGGGGTAGGAAGTATATGTCCCAGTTAGGTGGTCAGCTTAACCTGAGGCCCCCAGTGTTTACTTCCCAAGCATGCTTGGTACTCAGTTTATCGACCCACAGAAGGGATGAAAGGCTGAGTTGACCTTTCCCAGCCCGAAGATCGAACCTCGGAACTGTGCCTTGGGAGTGTGAAACGCTGTAACTAAGCCACCGGGCTTCATAGAATCAATCAGTTTTACAATATATTTTGCATTCTCTTGAATCTATCAGACTTTCAGTTTTATTTTCAAATTTTTCTGCAATAAGCATTTCATTTGTTCTGAACTTTTAATCATTCAGTGGTATCGATGTAACAAATTCACGTGGGAATTTTGATCCGATTTCATTTCCCCAACTGTCCTGTATTGCTGCAATTTCATTGTCCCGTAATATGTAATAATGAAGTTTGTTTTTATCGGATTTATATTTTTGAAAAATATTGTTATAAAGTTATGACAATTTCTTCATTCATTAATAACTTGAATTATAATAATGTACTATATTCAATAATGTTTACATTTTATATTTTTAGTAATAATTTAAAGAAAACAATTTTTTTTCTTGATTTATAATAATAATAAAATAACATTAATATTATAATTTTTACTTTATTTTAGTTAAATACACTTTTACTTTTAAACTTAATATACAGTACGTATCTTATTATAATCTTAATTATTAATATGTATCCTATTTATTTAATAATATGTTCTAATAGGCATTACTGAGATTTTTGGAACTATATTTTACATTTCGAATCCTTTGTTTGCTTTTAAAAAATTCTGTTTTAACTTGAAACATAAAAATGTTTTGCATCTGGAATGTAATTTCACAACATTTCATAACTGAACAAAAAATTAAATCGAAGAAGTACAAAAAACTAATATTTAAAATAGCTCTTAAAATAAATTATTAATTTAATATTATTAATTAAAAAAACATGAAGTACCTACATATATTTTTTCTGTGTATTCAATCTCCAATATCAAATAAATACAATTTAAATAATTCAAAAAATTGAAGTCTTAAATCAAATTGCATAAATATTAACGGGAGGTTTTCTTTTTCAAGATATATTTGAAGAAAATGTATAAAATTTATGCTTTATTTCTTGCTGTTTAGTCTGACAGCAAAAATTAATACAATTACATAAATTCGAGAATCAGCCAAGGCAAATTAAATTATTAAAATGAAATATTATTCAATGAAATGTATTGAAATGAAATCTTGATTTTCTAAGATACTATTTAAGAAAATGCAGAACAGCTATATGCAGAGTTTTTTCTATATATTCTGTCAGCAATAGCAAAAACATACAATTTAATAAACTCAAGAGACAATAATGGCAAATTGAATTACACTAATATTAAAATAAAGTTATGATTTTTCACGATATTGTTCATAAATAAATTATCTAGATACATTTTTATTCATTATCTAAAAGGAAATAAATAAGATTCAATAAATTCAAGAATCCAACACCACAAACCGAAATTAATACGAAGTTATTATTTTCTATGATGTTATTAAAAAAAATATAAAATTGACTTTTTTTCTGTATATATTCAGTTTGCAACAGAAAATAAATACTGATAAATTTAAGAATCAGCCATAATAAATTGACATCAATATTAAAATCAAATTATGATTTTTCAAAATGCTCTTCAAGGAAATATAAAACAAAGCTATGTCTACATAATATTTTCAAAAAACTTTAATCTTTAACAGTAAATAAGTACAATTTAATAAATTCAAGAACCAGTATTTCGAACATCTGAATTACATTAATATTAAAATAAAGTTTCCACGATATTATTGTAGAAATACATAGAATAATTTTTTTCTATGAAATTTACTTCTAATACCAAATAAATGCAGTTGAATAAATCCACGAATCGATCTCGATAAGCGGAATTATATTATATCAAAATGAAGTTATGTATTTCCTCTATGAAAAAACTTTAAATAAAGCCGGTTCTCAAAATAAACTCTCACATAGAATCAAATTTACTTTCTAATGATGTATTCAAAGAAGCATATCTTGATTTTTTAATGATAATTCTAATAAGCCGTAACGGAAACAATGTTTAAAAGATAACGATTATTCTAATCATCCATTGATGGACTTTATCTTTGACTTCTGCAAAGAGCCTTACTTCCTCGGAAAGAAAAGAAAAATAGAAAGCCATCGCTCTTCGTTAAGCTTAGAGTTGAAATGGTGCTAAATAAAAATATGTGGTAACCTGGCTTAACTTTTATCCCTGTGTTCAATGAGGTGGGTAAATGTTTTTTGGGATCCAACTTTCGAGGGGTCGGTTGCGACGCGCATGCGCGAAACAAAGGGGGTCACTGTAAATGCCAGTTTGGAATTTTTTGACCATCAAAGAAAAGATGACCAGCAGGAGCACTAAAGACCATTTGAAGTATGGTACTGCTCATGGACACTAAGAAATCCAAAATGATTGACAAGGTGTGTATGGTCATTTGAAAAATATTTATTCATTTCCTTGATTTTATTTTAAGTTTCTAAATGCTATTTATCGGTTTATATTTTACGATTTTTCATTCGATTCGGAATAAATATCGCTTTATTTGAGTCCCTTTCTCTCAATCTAATAAATATGAGGTGCGTATTTATATAAGGAATTTAATGTTTGGAAACATTTTGTAATATATTGGTAAATCTCTGTTTAAAATCGGTTTGTCTATAATTTATACAATTAATTTTTTTATTTTCAAGGCATATTACAGTCAATTGAAAAATTAAGCATATTTGATATTATATAACAAATAATTTGCGATTAGTGGAAATCTATAGATTTGAATAAGTATTTAAATATATATTTCCTTTAAATGGATTTTATGTACTTTTATAATTAAATGTTATTGCACTATTATGTTTTTATTGACAATAATTTGGAAAAGAAAAAATTTAAATTACTTTTCTTTCAAAAGAACATTATTTTTTAAAGCTACTTATTAGTAAAATATTTCTTAGTTTATTTATATTTAACAGTACATTGAAACAATTTCGAAAATAAATTATGAGCAGTATTTTAATTCTTCACAGAAATCATTTTCGCTTATAATGTAAAATGGATTGAGTATTAAATTTAATTGCCATTAATAATGTTGCTAAAAATGTTATAATATTTATATAATGATTTCATTATACACATTGTATTTAAAATTCACGTGATTTTTATGTATTAACATTTTAAGCTTTTATTTACTATATTTGTTGTTGAAAGCTGTCAATGATTATTTTATAAGTATAATCTATTTTGTATAAACTATTTTATCTTCTAAGACATTACCATTTAATGCATGTCTGCTTATATATTATTTTACTTATCGGCATGTTCATCCTAGTTTCTCATTTATATTGTGCAGGTTGATTGGTTGATTATATTTTGTGACGCAAGGTCCAAAAATGGACATGCTACGCCAAAAGTTTTTTTTTTTTTTGGTGGGGGGAATTATTTATTTATTTTTATTACTTTTTTTTAAAAACCGAAATAACATTAAAAATTTTAAAGATAAAAATAAATGTATATAATAATATTAAAATCTATAGAATCGTACTTAAAAAGAAGAATAAATATATCAAAAAATTTATATAATTACAAAACTTAAAATATAAATTATATTAAATAAAAATATGTTCTCAAGTAAGCAAATAGGTTTCTGTAGGGGGGGACTCTCCAGCAAATCAAACATGGTTTAAAGGTCTGTTTTGAAAATTTTAAAACGGTAAAGGTTAAAAATAGGGCACGAAAATAAAATATAAAAAACAATGCATGGTTCATCACACGTTTCACACCAAGGTTATATTATGCAGATACCTTCGATTTAAAATAAATGGCTCTTTTCTAGAAAAAATATAATTTTTTCTTTCACTCAAAAATTTATGAAAACACAGTTCCAATTTAGGTTCATAATATCAAAATAAAGTATTAACAAATTTTATACTATGACGAAAATTGTATTCATTTATTTATTATTATTTTTTGTGATTATTTCAACCTATTGTTTTCCAACTCCATCCGACAATTATGGGTTATTTAATTGAATATAATATGTATTTAATTAAATAATACATTATTCTCAGTCTTTATTTACTCAATAAGAATACGGCCTATGAATATACTCATTATTTAGATGTTATCCATAATTAACTATGATTAGTTTTGATAGTTTGTTCCCAAATAAAGAAATTTTCCTCCAATTTTTTTTTTTAATAAGGGCAGTTAAAATTTCATAATGAGAATCATTACGTTCAATGGAAACTATTTTTCATAAAATTTCGTTTGATTTTTTGACCTGACCTAAAATTATGATACTGTTTTGACACCTCTATCTCTTAATTTTTATATAGATATGACTAACAAAGTAAACATTTCATGCATATATAAAGAATAATGCATCCATTTGCATAGATATAAAAAAATCGTATAAGAAATAACATTCAAATCAACCAATCACCTGATGAAAATTTTTGGAATCAAATGTGTATTAAAGTACCGTGTATGGGAAACGTCTATTAAAGATGTCTCATTAGTTATATAAATTTGTTTACTATTTTCTGGAAGAAATTTCTTCACTGTTTCTTACATTTTTCATTTTTTTTGTATTTGTTACATAATTGCCGTTGTGAATTAATTAAATGCATATAAGGATTCTGCTGTAACCTAATAACACATTTTTAGTTTCTTGAGAATTAACCAGGATTTTAATTACTGTTATCAGAATTTTTTAAAATGGATGTATAATAGAAAATAATAAGTACATCTATGAAATAAAAGTCACATAAATATCAATCAATATGTTTTACATGAAAATATAAAATTTTTTAAGCAAATCAAAACAAAATATTGTTTATTTAGAATTTTAGAATTAGTGATTGTGTTTTAGTAAAAAATGTACAAGCAAGTTGTTGAAAATGAATAATTATTAAACTTTAAGAAACATTATAAATTTTACTCAAACTTGCATTTATTCAATAAAATAATTGTTATTTTTTGAAAGTTATGTTTTTGATGATACATTATTATCGGAATTTAATTCGGATTTATAAAATCTATCAAGCAGTCACAGATAAATGTTTTTATTTTATTATTCTCATGTTTAAAAATAAACTTAAGAGACTTGAAATTCTGAGTGATTGTAGTATGTCTTACCTATACACTTATGGTATGGGCATAAATGGCTCATTTTAGATGTCCTCAATAATATCTCATAATTATCTTTGTAAATAAATCATTCTTAATAAAATTGATTGCATTAAGATTATTTGATGTATTTATGAAAGGAATCACTTATGCTTGGAAAATGCATGAAGTAGTTCACATGTTTACAACTACTCTCAAATATATCAGTGCCTCCCACTAATTTTATTGAAAGATAAACTTATTAAATTACTAAATTACATTTGTTTCTGTATTTCGAAACGATACAGAATATTTTTTAAATAGTTTCATAACGGTAAGTAAAAAATATGTATACATACATATATATATATGCATATATAAGATTATCTTTGATATATATACATATATATATATATATATATATATATATATATATATATATATATATATATATATATATATATATATATATATATATATATATATATATACATATATATATATATATACATATATATATATATATATATATATATATATATACATATATATATATATATATATATATATATATATATATATATATATATATATATATATATATATATATATATATATATATATATATATATGTATATGTATAGATATATATGTATAGATATATGTATATGTATATGTATATATGTATATGTATATATAGATAGATAGATAGATAGATAGATATATAATGCATGAATAGAAGTATCATAAGCGAAAATTGAAAGATACAAGTATAGATATAGAATTGAAAAATACACGAATAGGTAAAACATTTATGTTTAGCAATACATTCAGCGCAAAAGCAGCTAAAATAGAATTACTAAAATATAATTAATAGTACATTTTATAAAATTAATAATCAAATACTAGATGGAGAATAATACATTTAAAATACATTGAAAATACCAAATGGAGAATAATAATATATTTATAAAGTTAATCAAAAACCAAATTTATAAAATTAAATATTTGATGGAGAATAGTAATCAAATATTAGATGGAGAATAATACATTGAAAACATCAAATGGAAAATATTACATTGAAAATACAAAATATAGAAAACAGTTGGAAAAATGTTCAATATATATTTTAAAATTTCAAAGAAAATAGAAAATGGAACGTATCAACATGACCAGCTTCATCAGGGGTATCTCCATCTAATATTTGATTACTATTCTCCATCTAATATTTAAATTTTTAAATTTGGTTTTTGATTAACTTTATAAATATATTATTATTCTCCCCTGATGAAGCTGGTCATGTTAGTACTCCGTTCTATTTTCTATTTTCTTTAAAATTTTAAAATATATATTAAACATTTTTCCAATTAATTACTATATTTTGTATTTTCATTGTATTATTCTCCATCTCGTATTTGATTATTATTCTCCATCTAATATTTAATTATTAATTTTATAAAATGTACTGTTAATTATATATATATATACACACACACACATATATATATGTGTGTGTGTGTGTTTGTGTTTGTGTGTCTTGTATTTATTAAAAAAAGCATATCATTCAGAATTTTTAACGTATAAATTAATTTTTATCTATTTATGCATTTTGTTTGAAACAAGAATTAATTAGCGAAAATATATCGTATATCTCAATGCCAGACATTTCTTTATCAATACAAAGCTGTCTAAAAATTTAGAAATGTGTTTTTCTGTTTTATGTTGAATTTTTATCGATACATTTACTTTAGGACTCCAAATTCCTTTTAAACGCTTTGATTTCAATTAAAATTTACATTATTTTATCTAGTTTAGGATTCTATGTATTCAAAATTTCAGCTTTGAAATTCCCTTTTAAGCTAGAAATTAATAAAATTAATATATTATTATTTTTTATTCTTTTAAAAAATATCTATAATTATACATTTCTTTTAACAGAATTAAAAACAAAAAAATATTAATTAGGTTGTGAATTTTTAAGTACATATTAAATACTTTGAGAATTGTTAACAACTTTTTATGAAGAATTTATGTATTCGCAAGTGCATAAAATTGTTGTGTTTACTAAATAACGAGTAAAATAATAATTTATTCATTAATGTTTATAAAAATAATTACTCTTGAAGTCATTAATTATATTTTTCAACGTATTTAAAGATCTAAAAAGTGGCCATAGATTTTAGTGCACATTAATGGCATTAAATTAATATTTTTAATGATGCTATATACGTTGTTAATGAATATAAATACGTATAAAAATTTAAACAAAATTTATTGGAAAATAATTTTTATACATAATACCGAACAGAAGGGGTGAATATTGTGGTTGAGTAAATTTCGCGAATAATCCACAAAATCATTAAAAAAGGGAAAAAATCCACACACACAAAAATGCATTCTAACAATTAAAACACTCAATAAATAACATAAATCTTTTATTATTGAAAAATAATAAAACAATTCCTTGTTTATAAATTTGAAGATTTATTTCTTTAAAAAAACAGCCAAAATATTCGGATTTTTTTTTATTAATTAAATTTTTTTTTTTGATTTAAACACGGAAAATTTACTTGTAATTGTCTAAGTAAATATTAAAATATAATTCGAAAATCAATAACTATGGTATTAGTAATGTAATAGAATATGATTCCTGTATTAACTGTTTAATTTCATGATAGATTCACATCTAAATATTATGGGGGGGGGAGGAATATTTTTTTAAAGTTTGAAATAAAATTTCATGAACTTTTTGAGCAGTTTACAGCTTTTGTTTAGTGTGTATTGGAAAACATATACTAAAATTATTTAAAAGAATTATAAGTAAAGTATTAAAACCTAAGAAAAATGGAGTTCATTATTTTCTTTATTATATATTCATCTGAACTGCTTCACATGCTTTTAAAATATTTCGTATCCATATCTTATAAATGACAGCATTATAGAAGATTGTAAAACTAATCCTGGTTGCTGTAGAAATTAAGTTTATTTTGCAAAAGAATTAAACACATATACAGAATTTATTTAAAACTTCTAATCAAATTAGAAAATTTTGTCTCAACACTTTTCTCCGAAAATTTCAAATTAATTTTTAAAAAGATGATGCTGAACCAACATTAAATTTGTAAAAAATATCAAATGAATTTTTTCAGCAATTTTTCTCAAGAAATATTGAAGAAATGATTTCTTTTAAAATCAAATATTTTATTTTTTGTAATATTTGACATTCTAGAATTAAACTTGACAAATTGGCAACTGGACGGGGTCAAGCAGCAATATGTCAAATCATAAGAATATGATGGAAAGTATATAAGTAATCCATATAAGTTCTATTTTTATATAAGGTTTCCCATAAATTTTCCATAAGTTCAAAATCAATTAGAAAAATTTCTGTAATTTCTGTATTAGTAAAATCTAACGTAAAATCAATTCGCAAAATTTATGTGAGTTCTAAATTAATTCGAATATTATTTGTAAGAAATGTTCGTAAAATTTTAGCTAACTTTTAAGTTCTGAATTTATACGTTCTAAACCAATTCTTATAACTTTTGTGAATTCAGTAATTATAAACTATAAACAAAGTCGTTTAACTTCTATGGAACGATTTGTAAATTTGTGAATAAGCGTAAAAGTGGATATTATTTAAGACAAATATTAATATAATGCTATTTTTCCTCTCTAATTTAGATTACTATTTTTCTCACAAAATTACTCTTCCCTTTCTGTTGACTCATGAAAGACATTGTTAACAGTACAATATACACATGTTTGTACTGTATCGCGCCATCTATTGAGAGAGAGATTAAATAAAAATTAAAAACATCTTTACTGTGAAGATACTAAATCCTATACCTAATTAACGCATCCTATTTTCTCATTTCAAAATTACTTTATTTTCTAAAACAATATGTCTTAATTTTTTTATCTTTTTCTGCATCATTTGTTCCATGCATTATATATTAACAGAAAGTTTGTTTATAATAATATGGAATATTTTGAATGATCGCAAATCTTATGGCTTGTTTTTGTGTCATCTTGTGTTTGAGAAGGAGATTTTGGGTAAATCATATTAAACTTGTTAAACTATGCATTTATAAAAAAATCTCTGTCCACGTTTAAACTTTCACAGATTTTAAATTTAACTTTTCAAATGTGTTCTCAACCAATATCATCGATTATGAAGGGAAACGCAATCTTAATTGTCTTAGATTTGAAATAAAAAATTTTATATGTTGAAATGAATATGATCTTAATCTTTTTTTTATTATATTTCTATCTTTCTATGATATGGATCCATAAGTTTCTTTCTTTAGAAAAATGAAAAATTTGCATGCTAATTAAATAATAAAACTAAAATAATGTGCATATTTTTTAAATTTCATCTCTAATACTCGCATAAAGAATTTTCCATAATAAATTCTAAAATTATATGCAATTATTAATAACAGAAATAAGAGTTTGTGCTTGTAGTTTAATTTGAAATGCTTAAACTGAGAATAACCTCTCCAAATGTTACACCTATAAATGGCAGGCTTGTATTTATTGTCTCTACTTTTATGCTTTCCTATCATCATTTCCCAAACTTAGTTTAATTTATCCTGGTTTCTTATTAACAAAATGAAGATTTTTATGAAACATATTAAGACCTCTGAGTAAAAAATTCATCTTATTGTAGTCAAATATTTTCTTGGAATTTTCGGATGATTTTTTTACAATTTTTGTTATAAGTATTTGAAACAAAGTTTTAGATAATGATCCTAATATCAGTCTTATTCTTTTCTTTGGCTTAGATGTGGTCATTGTTATGGTCAAACATTGATTTTGATGAGCTTCTGAACCTATGATATATCAATAAAAGCAAATTGTTCCATCAACCATTAAAATTGGATGACTTATAATAAATTTTATAAAGTGAAATTCTTGAATTAGTGCCATTTATTGCAATGCGGGACTCTTTTCTCATCACAGCTTTAACAACGTTATTACGTGTACAGAAATGGAAATATTACATTTAATAATTACCTTATGTAGTCTTTTTTCCTTTAGCAAAGTATTAAAAAGCTTTAAACAAATAATTTCAGCTATAGTAATATGATATCATACGTATTTTTATTAGTAAATGGTTGATAGTATAACCCTCTGATCATCAACTTTGAAAACATATCATCGAGACCACTTACTGCATATTTAAAGCACATAGTAAATTTTAATTTTTTGCAACCATTGACTGTAACAATATTTCGCGCATCATAATGGTAAAAAAAGTCTAATTTCAAGATTTACATACGATCTAATCATTATTCCATGTTAAATCTCATTATCTCACCACACACGTATACACATATTCTTATTTAACAAGAAAGTGAAAGATCATGTACGAGTAACTCAGATAAATTTTTACAATAAAGAACATACCTTATGATTTATTGTGTGATACTGATGAACATTTATCATTCGCTTAAGATTTTGAGGTTCTTTCTTAAATTTCATATGCTGGATAGATTAAAATAAACTTCCATAACAGAAGAAAATATACATCATGATCTAGTAATGATGGATATAGATTATTCAGTTTAGTTAAATTTGTGTTTCCTAATTCCTTCTTCGAACGTCGCATATTATGGTATTGTACAAAACAAGCATATTTTTCAAAATAATTTATTGAAATTTATTCTCTCTTTATTGAACATATGACAGCTTTTAATACTTTTTTAATGGTATCTTTGTCCCTTTTTAGTTAGAAGTAAGCAGTACGTAGAAAAATTAAAAATGATTGAGTTAATCAAAATGAGATTCAAAACAAAAATTCACAATTTAAATATCAACTAAAAATTGAAAAAGTAACAAAGAAATAGCTTAAAAGTAATTTTTCCATAATAGTGAATCATTTTTATGATAATAATGCATTTATAATAGTATTAAATATAATTGTGTTATTTTATATTGCTATTTCAACTCTTATATATATTTAGTTATATATATATAAAAAAAGAATAAATGGATACTTAGAACTACAGTTTACTAGGAAAAGAGCAAATAATCTTAAAAATTTTTGTACAAAGTAAACAAAACTTTTTCTAGTATATAGAGCTTCCAAACTCAATATTTATCAGATAATATTCAATATTCTTAAAGTAATATGATACATGTTTACGATTAGCAAATATAAAGAATGAAATAATTTTTCGGATGCAATATAGTGCATTAATGCTCAAGTTGATCTAAATATCCTATGAGAAAATATTAAAAAAAAATAGGTAAAACATTTAAAACGCAAATCAATATATTACAAAGAAAATTTGTTGGAAAATATTAATTTCGTATTTTTAATACTTTTATGCAAGGCGTTTGAAAGATTTGAGAACATTTTTCAACTTCATCAAAAATAATTACAAAGCATTGTTAAGGTTTCTATTTTTCGTAGTGCTGCCATCTTTTAACTTATCTAAGAACTATTTACATGCTCTAGTTGGAGTGAAAAGGAGTGCGTCATGGGAAACACATGAAAGCATTTGTCACAAAGGGGGAAAATAGATCACTACTTTCTCAGTTTAACACAATAGTTCTTATCTTAAGGCTCAAGCATCGTAGCCGTGATCGTATAGTGGTTAGTACATTGCGTTGTGGCCGCAATAACCCAGGTTCGAATCCTGGTCACGGCAAGTGTTTTTCTTTTTCTTACATAATATCATAAAACGAGAATTTGCATTTGGAGGACATAAATTAAAAATCTAAAAATTTAAATCTATTTTTTTGTCTACATAATTGAGAGAAAAATATCAATTATCACATATCGAATAAAAATATATATTTACATCATATTTAAATAATCAACATTAAATTTTATTGAATAAATGTTATATCCAGATAAAAATTAATTCTATAAATTTTTTTTATAATTTAATATTTTTATACTTTTTAGTTTATCTAGGTAGGTATATATGCTTTATTTCATTGTCCTACAAATTTTTATATTTTAAAGTAAGCAGTTTCATTTATTATTTACTAATAATAATCGGTAACCAATTTGAATTTCAAACTTCTGATATATTTGTTATATTATAGAACTCTCTAAACTTTTCTTAATCTAGTAGCAAAATGGGATTTAGTAAAAAGTATTTTACTTTTAAAAACTGGTAAAATTTCATAAATTATACAAATCGAAAAAGTTAATTTAAAGGCCTTAAGCTTCGTGACGAAAAATAATGAAATTATGAAGATGAGGCTTAAGCGTACTAGATTAATAATCAAATGATCAAAATTTCTAGAGTAATAATATCAAGGTTGGCAATCTATAAAAGAATCATTCTAAAAATCTTGAATAACATGTATTTGTGTTTATATTAGCCAAACAATGAGATCTTTTGTAAAATATATTTACTTTCATAAAATACAAAGTTAACATTTAAAACTTTTAGAAATACATATAAAATTCTAATTTCTATGGAGCATACAAATTATGTATGATAATAATACAAAGATGCGGTCATAATGAGTTAAACTGTTTTATATTAAAATATTTGGGATTTTGAAGCAAATCTTTATTTTACATATTTAACAAAATTGTGATCAAGGATATATGCGAAAGAAATTTAAAAATGTTTTTTATGTTTTCCAAAAAATTATGATCAGTAGAAATCATCTGCTGTTTACTTCAGAAAAGTTTATACACTGAACTCTATAAGTCATAAGACAACTTCACTTAAAATGTGTTATTAGTGAAGAAGTGTTGCATTTCGGCGTGGTTTTGTCTCAAAAGAGTGTCAGGATTCTCCAGAAGATGAATTCCGCCGTGTTGCCACCATAGCTATTCATAAGTGGGAAATTATTTCCACTCCAAAATTTTGTGCTCCAAATAGCCTTTCAAACATCTTCTATACATGTTCAAATAAATACATGCCTGAAGGTTGAAGTAACTAAATCGATCGCTTCAGTAATCCAATGATGTTCTTCAAATCAATCGCAAATGATTTTGGTGCATTAAAATGGGAAACTTTCATCCTATAAAAATCCATCTTTATTAGGATTGAATACTTAGACAATATTAACTACAATGGAGTAAAAATATTAAAAGAATTACTTATTAATTATCAATGTCATCACACTATATGTTCAAGTTTTTTATTAAAACTTTAGACAAAATTCAAAATTTTGTTTCTATTATCTTCTTTAAAAGACTGCTTTGAATTTTATTGCTATTTTTTGAGAAATTTTAATTAATCTTATTATATTTAATTACATTTCTTTTCAGATATTTCTCGTGGTATGCAGTTTTTACATATTTTTTACAATAGCCTATTCTGCTCCAACAGTGCCAGTCAACGATGTAAGTAGCTTATCTTCTTTAACAACACAAACTTTTCCTCCAAATTCAAACACACCAACAGAATCCATGAGACAATCTTCAGATATGACATCCTTTCCACAATCTACCTTACCCTTTGATGAAACTCAAACGGTGACAACACTGATTCCACAAACAGGCTCAAGGAGTAGACTTCGTGCAACTACCGAAGCACCCATGAAAGCCAGGAAAAATAAAAACGATCTGTTTTTTTGCTGCTCTGATGACGATAAGCAGTCTTCATTCATTTCCGCCAGCAATAAAGAACGTGAGAGGAACACCAAACCTCCTACTGTTTTGAAGCGTGGTAAAATACCTGAAACTGAGGAGCCTTTCTTTGAAAGAAAACCTGCTTTGCTGTTACGTTTCTTTCCTGATGGAACTGCAGTAATCATTTCAAAATTTCAACTTCACCTTCATGTTAAACCCAAAAAAATTAGATTCGAAGCCGATGAAGACTCTAAAATAGATGATCCGTTCGAATACAGTCCTGGTGTCATTCTGAATGATGGCAAAAGTTTCGAACTCACTTATAAGAAACTAGAAGCGATACCTAACACCAGGGAACAAAATCCAGAAGAAGAATCAGATGAGCAAGATGATGACATTTACAGTGTGGAAAATATCGATCACAGAGATCATGAGTTTGTCACTCCTTACTCCGACTCTACGCAAAATAGCTATCCTAATCTGAATACTGGAAAACCTCTGCCTCTCCTAGAAACCACAATCTCGCCTGAAACGACTACACCAATAATGGAAAACATGACTACAGCTTTATCTCAGGAATCAAACTCAAATGAAACTATAAATGAAACAAATACTACAACCGACGGTAAGAATCCATTTTTTATTATGACAGCTGATCAGATGTCTTCACTTCAGCAGCAATACGACCCAGTTCAAGCTTCTCCCTTAAAGAGTTCAGTTACTTATCAAAATGAGAAAGAAACATTGTCTACAACACAAGCTACTACTACTGAGTCCATTTCAACAACAATATCTAGATCAGCGGTTGAGGTAACAGAGCCAAATGAAGTGAATACCAGCACTGAACCAGCTACAACCACATCAAAGTGTCTCAGCTTCAGAAACCAGCTTTCTTTAGTGCTATCTACTGAAGACAACATAGACAACTCCTTATTAAAGAAACATATATTACCAACAGAAGACTGCAACCTTACTGATTCGGATGACGACACTTCGCTGGCGAAACTTCAATCCCTGGATACAACAGTAACAGAAATTCCTACCACTACAGTACCCACTACAATGTCTTCAACAGTTCCCACAACCAGTATTCCAACAACTCCTTTAGATACGAAAAATCATTTAGCTCCGTACTTAGCTTCAAAACCATCCAGCAACCCATCGAAAACAGATGTTGTCGTTGTCACGTCATTACCTGTGTTGATAGATTTAAGAAGTGCAAGAAATCAACACGTAACTGAAGTTCCAGCTTGGCGGGAAGTAACTGTTGGCGTTGTGCGAGATCAGCAAGGCCAACCTTTGAAGCCAAGGTACAATAATTGGACAGCACATTTGAGAGGATTGCGAAAGAAATCAGATAGTAAATTTTGGAACGAGCTTACAACACCTGCAAATGACTTCCAAAATCAGCACAGATCACCAGTTCAGCAGGCCTTCCAGCAATCTCAAAGTCAGGTGAATCATGCTTTCTGGGCTGATTTACAACGTCAAAAGCAAGCAGCTCTCACCTCTATGCCCAAAAAAGCTCCTATGAATCCACAACCTTACTTGACAAATCCTCCAAGGAATTATCCATCCCAAAATGCGAACAATTTTCAGGTTTGGAGAAACAGAGAAAAACCTCAAGACAGGAGCGGATGGAATCCAGAAATCCTAAACAATGCGTTTTATCCCCCACATGACATAATGAGGCTGAAAGAACCTTCTAGGAACAATCAACGAAATTTCGAATACCAAGAGGTTAGTTTATTATTTTAAGGTTATTTTTTAAATATCTGAACTTCAGTGTTTCAGTTTTCAAGTTCTCTATTTCTAATCTTATATCGTTCATATGTATGTTCTTGTTTGTAATTAGTATAAACTAGTTACATTAATTCTTAACTACTAGTATAAAATTCTTTTTATAAATACTTTTTATTTATTCTTCCTAAATTTATCCATGTGTGAATTTTTATTTCTATCTTTCGAAGCTCAACTTTAAATTGTATCATGAATATAATCCTGATGAATATTAGATAAATACATTAATGATATGATCTGTTATTTATAAATACTTCAATAATATCTGCTGTTTGTTATACTAATATTTATCCCATGATAATTGATATTTTTGTTGCAGAGTCGACAGCAGCCCCAATGGAATCATAGAAGCATGCATCAAAATGCTAGACGATGGTAAGAATAATTAAAAGTTCCTAAAAACAAGGAACTTCACATTATCAATCAATAAATATGCTCAGATGAGGTATGGACTGCAAGCAGTTAGCATCAGAAAAAAGGATTTCTTTTAGATATGCAATAAAATAACTGCTACAGGGTATTTATTATCAGAATGATTTTTGTCACTTATATTCCTTTCAAGATAATCTCATGTCCTGTACATAGTACAACTGGAGATACATGTTGTAAATGTGTTTGTTGTACATAAACTATTGTTTATTCTAATTTGCATTTCCAGTTTTAGAAAGAACAGATTTATTTTTAGTTTTACTGGTTCCTATATTTAAATATTGTTTGTTATCAATGTTTCCTGAATACCTCAAAGCAAAATAATATCGCTCACGAACTAAGCTAAGAATAGAAGGTTGAAAAAGAGAGCTATTCAGTTAGACTTGTTTAATAGCTGTGCCAAAATCAGCAGTGCTTAGAGTGGTTTTTAAGTATTGGTTTAAGTTGATTTAAACATGTTACTACATACTTTTTTTATAAATAATCGTTGCAGTATCTAGTAAAACTACATTTTCAACAAAGAATATTAGTTTATAATATAAAATATTTCATGAATTAAATATCAAATTTACAAAAGAAATGAATCCAAATTTTTCCTAAAACTAACTTTCAACAGAAAAATGTAATATTAAATGGTATAAAGAATCGCTTAAGGAAATTATTGAGCATTCTAGAGAAAATAAATAATAACAAATCGATTAAGTAGAATTTAAAGTAATATCTACATAATATTTTGGGTCAATAAAACATAATGTAGAATAAAAGGTGTTTTGTCGTCAAATTTCTAATTCTCGTTAAGGATTCTTGGCTAAGTAGATGTGTTTTCAATGCATAATGCTTAAAATATCCTAAACACACAAAAACAAGATGAAAAACTGGAAACATATTAATAAAAATCAATTTATCAAAAGAGGAATGCAGCCTAACAAGACTAAAAGCATAAAATAATTACCGGAATAAATATATAATAGAAAATTTGGTCAAGAATAAATAATTCTACTTAAGCTAATTTTAAGAGAAGAATTTAAATTTTAAAAACTCAATCTTAAAAATACATTTTTTGATTCTTTATTGCAATGGCATTTTTATTTTTATATAAAAATACATATCAATAATTATTAACTTAATTTCTATCGCTACTTTAGTAATGTAATGACTGCTTTGATCATTAAATTTTAGCAACAATAATATATGCGGGGGAAAAATTGCTTATCAGAATTATCAGATTCGAAACTTTCAACAAATATACATAAGAATGAAATAATTATTTTATAATTACTACTAATTTCATAATAAAAACCTGACAATCAAAGTTTAAAAATTTTAATGTTATAAAATTAAAACATTTTTTGCAAATGAATAGTTAATTTAAAAATAATAGTATGAACTAGATTTTTAAAAAAAATCAAAGAAGCAGATTTTATTTGACAAATATAAAACCTGAAAATACAACTTTATAAAAAAATATGTATCACAAAAAATAGAATAAATTATTGAAATTTGGTTTGTGTGATACAATATAAGGCCTCTTTCACACTAGACGACTTTTATCGTACGATAAAATGTCGTTCGATATTTTATCATGATAAGTTATTAAAAAACCACACAATACACTGGTCTCTTTCACACTGAACGGGAAACGATATTGTGTGACCGATATTGTGTGGTTTTTTAATAACTTCTCGCATAAAATTTCGGATGATTTTTTTATCGTATGATAAAAGTCGTCTAGTGTGAAAGAGGCCTAATTGTAAATGGAATGTTCTTGATCTCCAAATTTGTTTCACATTATTAAACATCAAAATAAAAGATGATTTAACATCATTAAGAAAATTTGACGATTTCAATAAATATGATAAATTAAAATAGTTTATGAAGTATAAAAATTCTTTTATACTGACCTATGAATTTTTAAAAACAGAAAAGAAAATAAGAAATGGCTGGATGTTATCAAATATTCTTTTTGATTTAAAATCATTTGCATTGTTTGAAGTTTTACTAATAGAGAATATGGAATTATTGAATCACAGAAACAAAATTATAATGTAAAAGTAATCGTAATATTGACATGATATTTATTCATTTGCATTTTTTAACTAAAAAAGAATAAATTTCTGAAGTAATCTAAAGTTAAACTTATGTTTCAGTTATGAAATAAAATCTTTAAAATAGTTTTTTTTATGAAAAATGTAATTGATTTTTTACATTAATAGTAAGGTATGCCTATGTTAAATATTCATTGTAATTTATACTTTATTATGAATAACTTGATATTGTAAAATAATAATAAATTATTTAAATGTGTAATATAATCGTAACATGTCAAAGTAATGGATTTTATTTAATAGTCATTTTCCTTTCTATCCTATCTGATAATTAATTGGAGATGTTTATAACAAATCAAATAACCTATAAAAGGTGTAATTCTATAACAAATTTTTTCTTGATTTTTTAGACTAGATTTGTATAATAATTAGGATTCCTTTACATGATATATTTATGATTTTGAAAAAATTTATTTGATTTGGTTCCATCAGTACGCAGTATACTTTGTATTTTCTAATTTTATTTTAATAAACTTGGTTAATAATTTTTTTTAATTTAATAATGCCAAAAACGTTTTATTTTAGATTAAGACGTTAAATGGAAGAATACATCTTAATTTCGGTCTCGTTTCAAAATATTCACATTATTTAAACAGTCCTTTAACATTGACTAAAAATTCAGTTTTATAGTAACTATTTTGCAAGTCATGACAATTTATATTTTATCAGTTAAAAAACAGCGTTTAAAAAATATGCTATATTGCACATGTGGAGAAATTTTAATGTCAAATAATATTATTTTGCTTAGAAACAATCAATCACTGTTGGTAATTTCATTCTTAATATAAATAAGAACGAAAAAATTGAATTTATATTCCAAATACGTTTTCTGTAATATATTATTATCTTTGTTACTAAATAAACAATTTTTTATAATGAAATTTCGTTCCATGAAATTATTATTCAATCATACTGAGAATTCTGATTAACTCTCTTGATGTTTACAAAGTAGTATAGTAATAAAAACATTCATTCAAAAAATTATTTTATATTTCCAAAATGTGATTAATTTTATGCATTATCAGTTTCTATGAAATGTTTTCTTTTATAGAATGTATTATTCTCTCGTCATAAATTTTTATTATTTTTAAATTATGCTTATGAAGACATAATTACGCGCGTTTTAATGTTTTATTCAAAACTCACTGAGAGTTTTTATTATTTAAATTTTTTAATCGTATTCATTGTTAAGGTGATTCATTTTATGCACATATTAAACTTGATCAAGAAAAAATGTCAAAATAATATTTTAGCTAAGTTTATGTATGATTTATTCAATAGTCATTTTATTTTTTCCCAGTTATGTGTTATTAGATTTAAAATCTAATGACATATAGTTATTATTTCATTAGATTTTAAAGAAATATTTTAAGAATTATTGTTATGTAAATAGAATAATTAGATGTGTGAAATGAAAAAATGACTGAAAAACTCTTAGATAAAAGTCCTAATTTGTATTTTTTTAAAAAGTTGTAATATTTAAATCCTGGATGTGTGATGGATTTTAAAAAAGAATTTTATATATTTTAGTATGATTATTTTGCTCGTAACATGTTTTATTAATTAATAATAAGGAAAAATATTTATTAGATGTTATGTAATTTTCTTTTCTATTGTACATTCTTAAATTGTATCATTTGTTCCATGCTTATTAAAATTGTTTATAATGTATTTTAAAATTTTCTTGTCATTGTGCTTCATTTACATAAATTTATGATAAATTCCAAAGAAATTTAACACTTTAATAAGTAATGTGTTTAATATTAATTGCTATGTGCAAGTTGCCTCATAATAGCCATATATAGTTTTCAGTGAAAATGTTCATTAGTTTAAAAAAATTCAGAAATTTCATTACACAATATATTATAGATTAACTTGTGTAAAAAATTTCCATTTTTTATTTTTTAGAGAGTCTTGCTTTTTTAGAGATTTACTGTTACAATTTTATTGTTAAAAGAAAAATTATTTTATTGTTTATAATAACATCTTTAAATAAATTTATTAAATATTTCCAATCCATTCATAGAATAATTTTCTAGTTTTTTTGATGTATAGCGGGAATTCTTATTTTATACATTATTTTTAAATAATTTCAGAAAAATTTAATTATTTAAGAATACTTTATTATATATTTTCTAAATTGTCAAAATTTTTTGTTTTGTTTTTCTTAACTGTTGAATTAAGTCATATTTCGTCCATAGATTGTAGAAAACCAAACAAAAATTGTTTTATCAATGTGAAGTAAAAGATAAAAACAAAATGATTTTTCAGATTACTACGTTTTATTTCATAACCATCCCATAAAGTACTTGACATTTATTTTAGTATTTTATTTTATACTCTGTTCACAAAATAAATGTAAAAAACTCTTTTCTTTTCTAAAAAAACCGTTCTTAATAAAAACTATTACGTAAAGTAAATATAAGAAACATTGAAGATAACATGTACATATAAATTATGAACTGCAATTCCATTAAAGCATCAAAAAATTAAAATAAGTACTACAACTCACAAATTCGCTGTTATTAATATATTTTATAACAAAATGACATTTCACATTAATATTTTGTAGTCTTAAAATTTTAATAACAATTTTAAATACAATACAAAATTAAAATTTTGTACTTTTCTAAAAAAGAGTGAGAGAAAAATTGTAATAGGAGTTTATTATTTGAGGTTTTTAGTGAAGTTCATTGAATTATTAATTTAAATTACATTTTAAATTATTCACGAAATGTGCTAAAATTTCAATTTTTGAAATCAAGATGAGTGCAGGTAGCTATTAATGATTCCAAACGTAAAATGTCAAGTTGTAGACTTATTCTAAATTTTTAATACTTTATTACAGAGCGTTTTCGTAAGTCCTAAAAGTTACTGTTTAGTAACCATGGTGATAATACCGGGATGGACCATAACCTCGGTTGCTGTAGACAACTGGTTGCTTGTATGTGACTCTAGGCTCATATGCTGCCAATATAGATTGCTGTTGGTATGACACTGGGGCTGGCTCATTGTAGACCACGGCCTGCTTTTGGTAGGCAACTGGAGCTGGCTGATCATAGACATAAGTAGCCTGTTTCTGGTACACAGGACTGCTGTACACAACAGGTTGAGGTTCGCTGTATACAACAGCTGCTGGAGCGACTTCTTTCACTACAGCTGGTTGGCTAATGACAAGGGCTGGTTGCTCATGGGCTACTGGAACAAGCTGCCCTCCTTGGCTTGATTGTCTAGTCTGGGTAACAGCACCATAGTTTCCGTATGGATCGTGAGCAGCATGGCGACTGTATTGAAGCTCGTTGCTAGCCCCAAGGTTTACCCTGGCGTCATAAGCTTGGTCAAGTTTGTAACCTTGTTCGTTGGCAGCAGCGTGGCCAAGAGCATCGTATGCTTCATCAGCTGACTGAGAATCGTAGTGCAAGTTGCCATATCCTGGTCCATCGAAACTTTTGTGGTTGACTTCAGCTGCCTTTGAATGGCCTCCTACTCCTAAAACATGAATTTTTTTAATTTTTGAAATTAGTTTAGGACATAAATAAATACATTGATTAAATTTTATAAATATTCTGATCTAAGCAATCAAAATTTTTACATATGACTGTATATAAACTAAATAAAATAATAAAAAAATGAATATGAATTTTTTTTTGTCAAGAAACTGAATAACTTCTAATTACTGCCTCCCTTGCGTAATACAACTATTTTAAAATTTTCTTTAAATAATTAAAGAAAATATTACAGACTGTAATATGTTACAGCAAATCATTATAAAAATTTCAATTATATTATTTCATTTTCTCTTTATGAGAAACAGGTACAATATGGTAAATTCAAAAATCATACTTATTGTTTAACATTCCATAATTACTCAAACAAAAGTACAATTCAATTTTAACTTTTGTCATAAAAAGTATTAAAATCCTGGTGATTCTAATCTTTAAGAATTAACATACTTCGTGAGTGGTAACTAAATTACTTGTTCCATTTACCTGGTGTGTTTACATAGCTTTTGTGGGAGGCGTGGGCATTCTTAGCAATTCCATCATGGAGGACATCAGTTCTAGCAGCGTTCACATCACGACTGGCGGCGCTGCTGAAAGCGGAAACGGCAGCTGTATCTTTAACATCAGCGACTGAAGCGTGACCTGGAGCGATTTTTGCTTCATGACTTTTCTGAGAGAAAGCTGCATGACCTGCAATTCAGAATCGACAGTTAGCACTTCAAAACAATGGAGTTTTTCGGTATAGCCAACTTAAGGATATCGAGACTTTTAATTCTGAATCTTACTGCGTATCGGCGATAAGGGACACAAAGAAGAATCTTATTTTATTTAATCTACATCATGAACTTTCATGATATATATTGATTGAAATAGCGAAACGAAGTATGTAGCACAGTTAAAAATCATCATTTTGATGTGAAACCATAAGCTAAATGATAAAACATTTCGCAAAAGTTATTGAGGGCTCTGGGGTTGTCATCATGTAAGTTTAGCTTAATGAAATAGCTATAAAATCTCTTTTAATCAACTGTTTCTCATCAATCTGCTTAAAATGCATTGTACTTACCGATGGCTGGGTTTAGGGATCCCTCTGCTTTGTTGGTGTGGACAGCAGCTTGACCGATGTAAGGGTTGATGTGGAATTCATGCTGGTCATGCTTCACATCAGTTTGTCCAGAATGAGGGTCAACATTGGTAGCCTGCGCAGAATGTCGAATGATGTGACCACCCAAAGCATCCTTACCCACTTCAGTCTGCTGTTTGATGGCACCAGTTGGGCTCTGAACGCTGGTGGCAGTGTATGATAGGTCACTTTTGGGGTGAGAAACAGCAACAACTGGAGCGTGGTAAGATGGTCCAAGAACGCTCACGCCAGAGTAAATGGCTGTTCCATGAGGAGTAGCAACTGCACAGGACAGTAAGAATGGTAAAATCTGTTGACGAAAGATAAAAAAATGAAACCATGCTTTACGCAGTTAATTTTCATTGTAACAGTACACTCCATATACTGTATTAGAATATTAATTTGCCAATATATTGCTAAATCTATGGATCAATTATTTAAAGACAGTATTTTAATACATTGATTACGTTTAGAATAAGAATTAAATTCATAAGAAATGCAAAAGTCAGGCTTGTAATTTACTTTAACTTAAATTGCAATTGATGCTAAAAATTAGGTATTATTAGCTAAAATTAGAAGCTTTTTGAAGCACAATTGAAATATCGATGTTATTATAACTTAGTAAGCAGTCCTTTTAATTTTTTTATATAAAATTGAATTACTCTATTGTTTACGGTGATTTTTAGTAATTTTGTTAGAGAGTTTTAAATTGTATATAAATCTAATTTATTATTTCACTTACATTTTCTTTATTTATGTTTCAGGAATGAAATTATTCATTTTAAAGTATTGAAATATATCATTAGTATCATAAATTTTATTTAATTT